>JARGYO010000094.1:70383523-70766023 GCA_029206835.1 Rana muscosa | reverse complement strand
CAGTCTGGAGAGAGGTGCAAGGAAGTGGATGTTTTTTCTTCTACATTATGTTGAGGAAAGAGACTAATAATAATAATAATAGACTGGTAATAGAACTTTAGCAGACATAGACATGTAGATTCCATTGCTGTTGAGTGAGTTTTTATTATTTTTGGTTGTTGGGGCGAATCAATAGTTTTACTTTAAACTGTATGTCTGGCATTACCCAAATTCACCCTCCAAACCCCTCCTTCCCTCTCCTTCTCCCCTTCCCCCCTCCTGCAGTGAGAAACTGCTTTTATTTACTCCCTCTGACAAATTCTTGCAGGTCGGCGCTCCTCTCCTGGAGAAGTTTAACACCTGGGGTGGATCACTGTCTCTCGGTCACCCTTTTGCCGCTACTGGTGTTCGGCTGGTGATGGCAGCTGCTCACCGGCTGAAGAAGGAAGGAGGACAGTATGGACTGGTAGCAGCGTGTGCTGCTGGAGGACAGGTGAGCTTTTCACATGGTCTACTCGGTGCCTTTGTTTGGATTTTATCTTCATGTGATCTACTCAATCTTCGCGTTGTGTGTGGTTGTGTGTGGTTGTGTGTGTGATTGTGTGTGATTTCTAAATACACGTGCTTGTATGAGCAGCCATGATTGCTTATTATTTAAAGCGGAACTAAACCCATTGATAGAACGGTGTCAAAAAAAAAAAGTTACGTTGCCAGGAAATGCTGGGAATTTAATTGTCACATTTGATTGTGCTCTCATCCAATGGCTGGTGTCATCGCTAATCACATGTGCAGCATCATGGCAGTTGAAGATCAAACGCAGGCTAAGATGGCAGCTTCCTTGGTTGAAAAGGATAGGAAGGTTTAGTTCCGCTTTTAAAGTGATTGTAAAGTATTGTTTGTACTTCCACTGTGCAGCTCGTTTTGCACAGAGTGGCCCCGAACATCCTCTTCTGGGGTCCTTCTGCGGCTCCTCCCCGCATTTGATAACCCCCTAGGAGAAGCACTTTCCCGAGGGGGTTACCGTGCGGGCGCGCTCCCGAGTCCGGCTTTTGCGTCCATAGACACAAATGCCAAACTCGGCCCCGCCCCCCAGCTCCCGCATCATTGGATTTGATTGACAGCAGCAGGAGCCAATGGCTGCGCTGCTATCAATCTATCCAATCGAGAGCCAGGACCTCATGGAGAAAAGGACGGCGCGTCCTCACCGAGGAGATGAAGGGGCTCAGGTAAGTAAAACTGGGGGGCCGGTGACTTCCAGGTGTTTATTCACCTTAAGGCATAGGATGCCTTAAGGTGAAAAAACACGAACCTTTACGACCCCTTTAAGCTTATGCTGCTGTGTTAGTGCTGCCCATGCTGTTCGGAGAACAGAACCACTGACGGGTTTTCTCAGATCAGTGTAATGCAGAAATCACTATAAAAGCAGTTCACTGTTGGGCTATCTGCAGTCTATCAAAAGTCTTATGTGCTTTTCCTTGGTTCCTGCACGAGCAGAGCTCACTAAAGCCCAGATAATCGGGACAAATTTTTAGGCACTATAGTGCACTATCTGAAGAAGCCACAGGATTTGCAATTTTTCTTTACTCTGCCCTTTTGTCCTATTTGAATAGGCGCAGTTTTTCCAGAGCTGGTATGGTCTACAGCAGTGTTTCTCAACTCCAGTCCTCAAGGTGCCCCAACAGGTCATGTTTTCAGGATTTCCATTATTTTGCACAGGTGGTTTTATCAGTTTCACTGCCTTAGTAATTACCACAGCCTTTTCATTTGAGGGAAATCCTGAAAACCTGACCTTTTTGGGACGCCTTGAGAAACACTGGCCTACAGCATGCTCTGCCCCTCACCCTCCCTGTCTGACCACGCTGTTCTGTAGGAAAATAATAATTCGATTTGATTGACACTGGTTTACCCCCTCCTAATATAAAAACATGTAACTTTAAACACTATGGAAAAACAAATCTTAATTCCAGTACTCAATAGATTAAGCTTAAATTTTTTATACACAACTAAACACGTCAGAGTAGTGACTCCTGCTCTGCTCAACATTGGGGGGAAGATGTTAAAGCGATGGTAAAGTCCGCTTTTTGATTTATACCTACAGTTGAGCCTGTAATAAGGCTTACCTGTAGGTACAGTGAATATCTCCTACACGTGTATCGGAGATGGTTACTTTAGTAGCAGTTGGCTGAAGCCCGCAAACCGCAAAGACTGAGTGAAGATGGAGCCCTTGCAGCGGTGACAGTGGGGGTTATTTATGAAAGGCAAATCCACAGGCAAATCCACTTTGCACTACAAGTGCAAAGTGAAATTGAAATTACACTTGGAAGTGCAGTCGCTGTAAATCTGAGGGGTTGATCTGAAATGAGGGGAAGCTCTGCTGATTTTATTCAATCATGTGTAAGCTAAAATGCTGTTTTTTTTATTTTCCTTGCATGTCTCCCTCGGATCTACAGCGACTGCACTTCCAAGTGCAATTTCAACTGCACTTTACACTTGTAGTGCAAAGTGGATTTGCCTTTAGTAAATAACCCCCAGTGTGTCGCTGGAGGGCTTCGCTTAAGGCTGCTTTCACACTGAAAGCGCCGGCCGTTTATTGGTAAAGCATCGCTAAAACTTTTTAGCTGCATTTTACCGCTGTTTAAGCAGCGCTTTTACGCCGCTTTCAACCCCAAAGAAGGGGTCTGCCGGCACCATGTTGCATGTTGTACAGTTGGGTCCATATATATTTGGACACAGGAACAATTTTCATACTTTTGTCTCTGTATGCCATCAGAATAAAATTAAAACGAAACAATACAAATTTATTTGAAGTCCCACCTCGCCATGAAACCGCTTTTGATTCATTTCTCCAATTATTTTTGGTCCCTTGAAAAAGGGGAGATTGCTATTTTTAAGAGCTGTAATTCCTTAACCCTTCCTCCAATTTTGGATGTACATATTCTCAAATTAAACCTGAGAGTGTGCAATTTCAGCCCATATCCATGATCTATGTAAGATGTCATGGTAAGGAGAAATTGTGTGCAGCAAGTTTATATTTTGGTCATTTTGTTGTCTGCTAATACACATTTCACACTGCTGCGATTGTTATCTATGGCTAAGATGTAATTCCTCCAGGTAAACTTGTTTTGGTATTCATGCTGCGGTGAAGAGGCGCAGGCTGTGGATAAATATAACCGCATTTACCTTGTGTGTTAGTATTTCTGTCTGATCTGCTCCCCGGAGTTTGTCAGAGGAAAGCCTCAACACATTATGAATTGCCAGCAGGTTTACTCAGGCCCCTTTCACACTGAGGCGCTTTGCAGGCGCTATTGCGCTAAAAATAGCGCCTGCAATGCGCCCCAAAAAAGCCGCTCAATAGTATCCAATGTGAAAGCCCGAGGGCTTTCACACTGGAGCGTTGCGCTTGCAGGAGGGTCAAAAAACTCCTGCAAGCCGCATCTTTGAGGCGCAATAGGAGCGCTAAAAATGGCGCTCCTATAGCGCCCCTGCCCATTGAAATCAATGGGGTAGCGCCTCCAATACGCCCGCAAAGAGGCGTTATTGCGGGCGGTTTTTAAACCTTTTTCGGCCGCTAGCGGGGGTTAAAGTACCCCTGCTAACGCCCGCAAATCGCGGCAAAAAAAGCGGTATAATAGCGGCGCTAAAATAAGCGCCGCTATACCGCCAGCGCCTCAGTGTGAAAGTAGCCTTAGTGTTTGTGAGTTTTATGCCTTGGGGGGAGAATTCCCTGCTCTCTGAGCAGACAATAGAACACACAGCACCTGTCGCTGCTCTCCCATGGATCCCCGTGCTGCCGTTTCTGTCTCTATTGTATGTTTATCTGTGTTAGTCAAACATCTGCATCTGAGAACACCATCACCTGTCACCTGAAGGGTTTATGGAGGGTGCGATCATACATTAGATCATCTGACATATAGTGCTTTTTGTTTGTAAATGTGTGTGTGTGTATATGTATTATGATAGAGATAGAGATAGATATATATATAAAATAATAAATTGCACAAAAGTGAGTACACCCCTCACATTTTTTGTAAATATTGTATTCTATCTTTTCATGTGACAACACTGAAGAAATGACACTTTGCTACAATGTAAAGTAGTGAGTGTACAGCTTGTATAACAGCGTAACTTTGCTGTCCCCTCAAAATAACTCAACACACAGCCATTAATGTCTAAGCCTCTGGCAACAAAAGTATGTACACCCCTAAGTGAAAATTTCCAAATTGGGCCCAATTAGCCATTTTTTCCTCCCCGGTGCCATGTGACTCGTTAGTGTTACAAGGTCTGAATGGGGAGCAGGTGTGTTAAATTTGGTGTTATCGCTCTCGCTCTCTCATACTGGTCACTTTAAGTTCAACATGGCACCTCATGGCAAAGAACTCTCCGAGGATCTGAAAAAAAAAGAATTGCTGCCCTACATAAAAATGGCCTAGGCCAGGGGTAGGCAATCTCGGCCTTCCAGCTGTGGTGAAACTACAAATCCCATCATGCCTCTGCCTCTAGGAGTAATGCTTGTGATTGTCAGGGTCTTGCAATATCTCATGGGACTTGTAGTTTCAAAACAGGTGGAAGACCAAGGTTGCCTACCCCTGGCCTAGGCTATAAAAAGATGGCTAAGACCCTGAAACTGAGCTGCATCATGGTGGCCAAGACCATCCAGCGGTTTAACAGGACAGGTTCCTCTCAGAACAGGCCTTGCAATGGTCAACCAAAGAATTTGAGTGCATGTGCTCAGCGTCATATCCAGAGGTTGTCTTTGGGAAATAGACGTATAAGTGCTGCCAGCATTGCTGCAGAGGTTGAAGGGGTGGGGGGGTCAGCCTGTCAGTGCTCACACCATACGCCACACACTGCATCAAATTGGTCTGCATGGCTGTCATCCCAGAAGGAAGCGTCTTCTAACGATGATGCACAAGAAAGCCTGCAAACAGTTTGCTGAAGACAAGCAGACTAAGGACATGGATTACGGGAACCATGTCCTGTGGTCTGATGAGACCAAGATAAACGTATTTGGTTCAGATGGTGTCAAGCATATGTGGTGGCAACCAGGTGAGGAGTACAAAGATGAGTGTGTCTTGCCTACAGTAAAGCATGGTGGTGGGAGTGTCATGGTCTGGGGCTACATGAGTGCTGCCGGCACTGGGGAGCTACAGTTCATTGAGGGAACCACAAATGCCAACATGTACTGTGACATACTGAAGCAGAGCATGATCCCCTCCCTTCAGAGACTGGGCCGCAGGGCAGTATTCCAACATAACGACCCCAAACACACCTCCAAGATGACCACTGCCTTGCTAAAGAAGCTGAGGGTAAAGGTGATGGACTGGCCAAGCATGTCTCCAGACCTAAACCCTATTGAACATCTGTGGGGCATCCTCAAATGGAAGGTGGAGGAGCGCAAGGTCTCTAACATCCACCAGCTCCGTGATGTCGTCATGGAGGAGTGGAAGAGGCAACCTGTGAATCTCTGGTGAACTCCATGCCCTAGAGGGTTAAGGCAGTGCTGGAAAATAATGGTGGCCACACACGTTTTATACACTTTTATATTATACATATATTTTAATACACTTTGGACCCAATTTGGCCATTTTCACTTAGGGGTGTACTCACTTTTGTTGCCAGCTGTTTAGACATTAATGGCTGTGTGTTGAGTTATTTTGAGGGGACAGCAAATTTACACTGTTATACAAGCTGTACACTCACTACTTTTCATGTGGCAACACTGAAGAAATTACACTTTGCTACAATGTAAAGACATAATAAAATATTTACAAAAATGTGAGGGGTGTACTCACTTTTGTGAGATTGTGTGTGTGTGTGTGTGTGTGTGTGTGTGTGAATAAATATATATTATTTTTTTTTATTTTATTTTTTTATGCTCAGGACTGAAATGTTTAAATGTTTACATTATAGAAATATTAAATATATTCTTTACACTTTCAGCCAAGCTTCTTTCATATGTTGGTAACCTAAGGCCCCTTTCACACAGGTTGACAAATCTGGTCCGCCTGTTTAGACTTTCAGCGGGCCGATTGGATCCTCCCAGTCTCTTCTATGGAGCAGCGAGTGTCAACGGACATGTCCGTTGACACCCGCCGACATCCGATCCAATCCTATCCGCTAAAAACAGATGAATGGCAGTCGGGTGTAAACGGACAGGCGGTCCATTTGCACCCGACCGCCCATAGGGGAGAGCCGGCTTTATCTGCTCTGCAGAAGCGGAGTGGAGATGGGCATCTCGTCCGCCTACTCAGCGGGGATCAGCAGGCTGAGTCTGCCCCATGTGAAAGGGGCCTTTAGATGTTCATCCTGTTTACAGCAACTGATTACATGGCTCAGTAGCTCAAGCTTACATTTACATACACACTCAGCGAAGGAGCTAGACAAGTGATTCAATTCCTAAGCCCTCTCTGCCTGCCTTTGCAAAGCTGCATATTTAAAGTGATATTAAACCCAAAACCAAAATTGTAATATATTGCAACTTGCCAATCATTACCAAATGTGGTGGCTGCATTTGTTTTCTTTTTTATGCTTTTCTTCCCTCCATAGGCTCTAATAGGCTTCAAAATAGGGTGGACTCGGAACGCAGAGCATTGCGTCTGGAGCCCACCCAGGTGTGTTGCAACAGCGAATGAAAATTCACTGTTACGACACTGATCCTCCTCCCGGCCAATAGGGAAGCAGGTATGAAACCTAATAGAAACCTAATAGAAATAAAGAACCCGTGCTATGGTTGGTGTTGCTGGTCATCAAGGAGGTGCGTCTCCTAGCCTTCACCAAAATAATATGGACCCGTACAGATGGTCTGCGTCTCTGTATACAATCACTTCCTCCTTCTGGACCTTCTGGTTCAAAGTGCAGAGGAAGTGATTGTGAGTTTCCCGATTGGCCAAAAATCAGGTGATTTCTATTGGACGCCTAGCGCTGTGAGAGTAGACACCGCACGTAACCTGCTCCAGAGCAGGACTGGGGTTGGCCTCATTGTTCAGTGATGGTCTTTGTCCTTTAATCGATGCATAATGACATGCCAAAAGGTGGAAAACCTGTGACCTGAGCTGTATAGCCAGAAGAGAGGCAGTGAGGTCAGAGTCCCAGCAGCTGGGAGACCTTCAGAAAAAGTCCTAAGACACATTAGGGTTGATTTCCTGAAGTCGAATAGACTGTTCACTTTGCAAGTGCATTTGCTCTCTGCAAAATATTTATCCCCAGAGCTTAGTGAATGGGTTGAAGCTCTGCTGACTTCCATCATCCAATCATGCACAAACAAAAAATGCTGTTTTTATTTTCCTTGAATGTGATTTGGGTATTCTTTGCAAAGGGAAACTTAACCACATTCACTAAGCTCCGAAGAAATGTATTTTGCAGACTGCAACGTCACTTGCAAAATGAACAGTGTATTTGCCTGTTGGTCACCACAGTTTTTTGCACGTATACCTGCGTGCATTATTTATACTTTGGAATTCCAGTGTTTGTTTTTTTATAAATACAAAATCTCTATTTCACTGAATGTGTTTTTTTTTTTTTTTTAGGGTCATGGAATGATTGTGGAGGCCTATCCCCAATAACCTGTAGCTCCGTTTACTGTCCCAGCCTATGCACCAGAGCAATGCACTAATAACAAAGAATGTCTCCCTCCTGCACAGGATAATTTTGCCGCACTGTAAATATTTTTTTTAGTTGCCTTGTCTGTGGTTTTCAATACAATACTGATTTGTACTGAGCACCAAGCAATTCCTACAACATCGGATTCAATTGCCTAATGATGGACGGGGCCTATGTACGTCCCCATGGCCGTTCCTTGCTTTTCTATGTCCTGTGCAAGAAAAGAGGAGTTATTGTTGAAATACAGAAGATGAATTGTTGCTGAAAAAAACCTGTAGTGCTCACAGCTTTGAAATGAGCTTCTGGAAATATGAACTGTCTGCGTCTCTGCAGGAATTGCAGAGTGTTAAGAAGTTTTGAAAATTTAATAAAAATGTAATTTAGCAAATTTTTGTTTTTGGTTTTATTTCGAACAAAGCACCAACATTATTTTTTTAAAGAAAAGAAGCTCAAAACTTCTTAAAGGGAGCTTGTTAGTATGACTGTTGAATAGACAAATGTTCACACTGTTGCTTGTTAGTTCAGTAGGCTTTTTTGCAGACTGCTGCCAGGGGTAAAGAATTTTGAGCTCTTACTAGAGCTGCTTTTTTCAGACACACACACACACAAAAGTAAATTTAAAAACCTGTTTTAGTGCACAGTATCTAGTTTTAAAGCGTACCTGTATTGTCATGCGAGAACTATGGGAGCCATCGATGCTGACCTTGGCTAGTTGTTTTGGCTGTCTTATACCTCAGGGCTTCACATAGTCGCAAGCCCCAAAACAAGCGTGCATTAAATGAAAGCCAGGGAAAGGGCAATCCTTATTTCTATACTTGTGACTCAAAAATTGTGGAAGCTAAATCATTCTCGATGTAGCCAGGCTATTGACATTGATACTTTTAATAAGAAAAAGTGTATAGCTGTGGTCTTGACACTGCGGCCCAGGGGCCAGATGTGGGCCTTTGCTTGCTTTTATCTGGCACTTGGGGCACTATTTCATCCACTGATGCCTACCATGGGGCAAATTCCCCCTCCCCCCACAGAGACTAACAATGGAGCACAACACTTTCCACTGACACCAACAAAGGGGCACAATTCCTCCCAATGCCACCAATGTTAGGGCACAATTCCTCCCAAAGACACCAATGATGGGGCATTGTTTTTCCTCACTGATGCCGGGACCTTTTCTACTCTCAGTGGACACAGTCTGGCCCCCCCTAAAGTCTGAGGGACCATAAACTGGCCCCCTGTTTAGAAAGTTTGGAGATCCCTGGTATAGAAGAAAAGTGAGGATGTATAGCTGGCACCATCAGGTGTCCCCACCTTCACTGCAGTCCTCCATCTACTGCTGCAGTCTATACACAAAATATTCAGAAAATACCAGCTTTCTTAAAGTGGTTGTAAACCCACTTTGTAAACAAACACCTACAGGTAAGCCTAGATTAAGGCTTACCTGTAGGTGCATGAAATATCTCCTTAACCTACACGGTTAAGGAGATATTTGCATTTAAAAGCGGTGCCGCTGACGTCATGCGCATGGGGTTAATCCCATTCACAAATTCGGCTAGGTCGCAGCATTCGACGACGTAGCCGAATTCGACAGCGCATGCGCGGAGTCACGTCTTCGCCGTTCCGGCCAATCACAGTGCCGGAGCGGCGCTGTGATTGGCTGGAGCGGCGATAGCCGGGAGTAACCTTCCGGCTATCGCCGCAGCGATGGCTGAAGAGGGAGACGAGGGCGGCTTCGGGGGCCCCGATCTAAGGTAAGTGATGCATAATGAGCTATTATACTAGTCATATTAGCTCATTATGCCTTTCTCTTACAGGTCGTTAGGAAAAAAAAATATTGGGTTTACAACCACTTTAATGTCTGTATTTGCATAGGGCTTGGCATGCCCCCATGGGACAATGTTTGGCCCTGAAATTTGGAAATGTAGGAAATTTTCACTGTATTTGGATTTCAGGGGGAAGCTTCAGGTGTGCCCCATACCAATTTATTTGAAAGGCAGGAAGGGGAAAGTGCTGAAGGTAAAATCACAGGCTGTGTGGTTGAATAACTAAGGTGAATAGAAACAAAAAGAAATCACGCTTTTAAAAACTTTAAAAAAACAAAAGCAACATTGCAACCTCACACATAGTATTGTTTTCAATTAACTCAAATCAACAGGACCAGCCCAAAAAAAAGGTGACTACTGCTGTGCTGGCTCATCGGCTAACCCATAGGGTTCTGGGAATCCTTTGTCACATATTAAATGTTCTGAAGGAATGAAGTCTTTTCTTTGTAGGTAAATTTTTATGTAATTTTTACACATTTTAAATTCTTCTATAAGTGTGACACGACTCCAAATACTGCCTCTGTCGTCCTCTCTAATTTGTGGGTTCACACTCCTCTAAGGTCTGTTCCTCCAATACATCGCACACATTCTATTCAGAGCTGCACACCACTGCCACATGGTTAAAAAACACTTTATTGTTCCAGCACATGCACAAGCACTCTACCCAGCTGCCTTCCTTTCAGTTACGTGTCAAAGTATCATGGACATAAATGAAAATGCAGACAAAATTTTAAAAGCAAAATGAAGCAGATATCAAAACAATGAATTTTTTTTACTCTTTCGTCCATGGACCGACACAGCTTCTCTATTGACAAAGTGGGTATTATCCGTTAATTAGGAGTGACTAGGCAGAAAAACTTGTAAAAAGTGTTGCATCACACCTTCTACAGTACCGCCCAGGGGGCGGACCCTCTGGGTATACCCTCTCAGTCTGCACATCGCAGATCAGTTTTTTTCTGTCTAGCAAGGAGTAGGACATGGCTCCCTTCGGGCCCATTGGTCTGGGGAAAAAAGATATATATATATATATATATATATATATATTTATTTATTTTTTTTGCTACATTTGTTTCCTGCGATCTTCGATCAACTGCCGACTGGGTGACAGGCTGGATCCTCGATCCTTGTAGTCTCCCCAGTTTCGGCCATCGAGCGTGTGCCGACCCTAGCTACGTGCTGGGTTTTCCACGACATGCCCGTCGCTCCACGGGTGGCCGGTGAGCCTACGCTCCAGGGCCTGCATCGGACCGCTCAGCTTATTCTGACCTTACGGCCGAGTCGCAGCAGCCTGGCCGGTGAGCTTACGCTCCAAGGCTTGCATCGGACCGCTCAGCTTCGGCTGACCTTACGGCCGAGTCGCAGCAGCCTGTCCGGTGAGCGTCATTCTCCAGGGCATACATATGATCGTCCCTTCTGGGTCCAATCACAGCATGCCTGGCCAACAGTCACCTTCCGTGCGCGGACGATGATCTGTTTGGAATGTCTTCCAGCAGAATACATGCAGGATAGGTAAGTAAAACTCCCCTACCTCGGCTGGGTGATTTAGCTAGACATTCCTGGAGAGATCAAGTAAGTGGTTGTGGCCCCTTTCTTCCCTCTCTCCCTGCCTTTCCCTCCTCCCTGGGCTTCTAGCTAAAGGTTGCTGGGTGCTGGGGGTCACCTAGGGAGTCCCACTGGAGCGGGGCTGGCTGTAACTAACATTTAAAAGAAATGTCATTTTTGCTTACCTGTGTTTCTGTGTCTCCATGCTGTCGGCGGCCATTTTGAGGTGGTCCATGCCAAGTTTGGCCTCTTGTAACTGCCTGGCGACCATCTTCCTGTGGTTCAGCCACACCCACTGGCCCCTATCAGGTGATCGGCGGCCATGTTTGTCCACCCTGTATGCAGATATTGCCGTTCGGCGGCCATCTTTTTGTGGGCTATGGCTGCCTGACCTCTATCTTCTGTCGGCGGCCATTTTCTTAGAGCCCACATTATCTTCCATACAGACGTTTTTGGCAACCATTTTGCGAGAGCCTCCGGCCTCTAGGGTGCATTACACTGGCGCGAAAATTCACACAGGAAGTGCTGATAAAAGAAGCAGACTGACACAGCAGCAAGGGGACAGCATCACAGGCGCAGCATAGCAGTACCTATCCAGGGTGGTGAGTCCTCTGGGTAACCCAGCATCTCTGCAGCGCAGGAGGGTGGCCTATTGATATCTTGCCTGGAGCCCTGTGAGTGTCAGCGTGTGGTCAGCATGGCATCTGAGCCAGATGTCTTCTCCCCTGAAACACCAGATTTAGCAGCTGGTGTCCCTGAGGTGTCTATGGACGCTATGTCGGCAATCCTAGAGGCGTTTGCTGCCAGGATGGAAGCAGCACACGGGAATACAGGGGGTAGTAAACGCCCCGTCCCCTGCAATCTTCTGGGGATATTTCTGATGCAGAACCAGGTCCAGCTACGGCTCATGGTCCAGATTCTGATGCATCAGAGACTGCAGACCGTGACCGATCGGACAGTGAGGAGGACTCCAAGTCCAGGTCAGTACGCGAGACGGCTTTGGTATCTGACCTTATTACTGCAGTGCGGGATACGCTAAAGTTGGAAAGGACTGAAGAAGTAGCAGATACTCCAGTCCCCTTTGGGTTTCGTAAACCTGCCCGCACTGCTAAGGTGTTCCCTTGTGTGTCTTATTTTGACAAACTTATACAAGGAATGGGAGAACCCACTGAGGGTCTTTACAGCCCCAAAGAGGTTTGCAGTACGGTACCCCTTTGAGGAGAGTTTTCTGAAGATATGGACCTCTCCCCCTATAGTGGACCCTTCGGTGTCCAGACTTAATAGAGCCACCACTATTCCAGTAGAAGGGGCTCCTGTTTTCAAGGACCCTGTGGATAAGAAGGCTAAAGTACTCACTCGCTACCTATACTCAGTGGTAGGCTCGGCAGTACGCCCGGCATTGGCGGGGGCCCTAGTGTCTCACACACTTACTAAATGGGCAAAATTGCTACTCCAGGGCTTAAAGGAGCGAGATGCTCCTCCTAATGAGATAACTTTGGCCGACCAGTTGGTCCAGGGCCTTAAGTTTGTCTGCGAGTCAGACATGGATACTATTCCCCTGCTGTCAAGAGCTTCGGTTTATGCAGTAGCAATACGCCGCCTGATCTGGCTAAAGGGCTGGTCTGCGGACCAGACTTCCAAGAAAGCCCTATTGGATCTGCCTTTTAAGGGCGACAGACTTTTTGGGGCTTCTCTGGATGACATCATCAAGGATGCCACAGGAGGTAAAAGCACTTTGCTTCCCCAAACTAGCAAGGGTAGGGGACCACGCCAAGGGCAAGGGCCCTCCTTTACTGCACGTAAGCGGTTTTTTCGCCCCCTTAAGGCGACAGGGAAAAGACCCCAGGCCGATAAAGCGCCTGCCCAAGGACAAAAGCGTCCTTGGTCCCGCAGACCCAACAAGCCTGCGGACAAATCTGCGTCCACATGAAGGTCCGCCCCCACCCAGCTCTCGGGTGGGGGGACGTCTTCGCAAATTCGCGACTCAGTGGACTGCTCTAGTCTCCGACAGGTGGGTTTGCGAAGTAATCTCCTCAGGCTACAAGATAGAACTTCTCTCTTGTCCACCAGACAGATTCATCACCTCCAATCTCCAGCTACTACCGACCCGTCGGGAGGCCCTGTATGGGGCGGTCCAGGGTCTACTGGAACGCGGGGTAGTTATTCCAGTTCCAGAACAGGAACGGGGTCAGGGTTTTTACTCAAATCTGTTCATTGTGCCAAAGAAGGAGGGGGTTCGTCCAATCTTGGATCTCAGAGCCCTCAATTGCTTTGTGAATGTACAAAGATTTCGGATGGAGTCGGTTCGATCCGTAGTCACGGCTCTCCATCCGGGGGACTTTCTGGCCTCCTTGGACATCAAGGACGCATACCTGCATGTCCCCATATACTCCAGACACCAGAGGTTTCTGCGATTTGCTATCGGGAAGAACCACTACCAGTTTGTGGCCCTCCCGTTTGGCTTTGCCTCAGCACCCAGGACGTTCACCAAGGTGCTCGCTCCGATTCTGGCACTTCTAAGACAGCGGGGTATCGCTATCACAGGTTACTTGGACGACCTTCTGCTGAAGGCCCCTTCAAGCTCAGAATTAGAGGTAAGCGTGTCCATTACCTGTCAGACTCTTTGAGACTGTGGTTGGATACTAAACACGCAAAAGTCAGTATTGGTGCCCACTCAACGCCTAGTGTACCTGGGGTTGATTCTGGATTCCTCAGAGGTAAAGGTATTCCTCCCTGTGGAGAAGTTGCAGACCCTCCGGGCTGCAGTACGGCAGCTGACTTCCAGGAATTGGTCGTCACTCCGTTTTTGCATGCGAGTGTTGGGCCTCATGGTAGCCTCCTTCGAGGCGGTCCCATATGCTCAATACCACACTCGAGTGTTACAGAAGGAAGTTCTGTTCAGATGGAACAGATGCCCTTCATCTCTGGATTATCAAATCCGAGTGAGCCACCTAGTCAGGAGATCCCTGGTATGGTGGCTGACAGCACCGGCTCTAATGGCCGGGAAGTCATTTCTTCCGGTTTACTGGATAGTGATCACGACGGACGCCAGCCTTACAGGTTGGGGGGAGTCTGGGGTGTCCAGTCGGCGCAAGGTCGCTGGACCCCAGAGGAAGCCCTCCTGCCAATCAATGTCCTGGAGATCCGGGCGATCAAGCTGTGCCTCTTCAAATGGTCTCAGAGACTGCAAGGGCGTCCAGTCAGGATCCAGTCAGACAACGCCACAGCAGTGGCATATGTCAATCATCAAGGAGGAACAAGAAGCTCAGCTGCAGCATCGGAGATCGCTCGCATCCTGAAGTGGGCAGAGAGGAGCGTACCGGCACTGTCGGCCGTGTACATTCCGGGTGTGGAAAACTGGCAGGCGGACTACCTGAGCCGCCAGATGCTGGACCAGGGAGAATGGTCCTTACACCCGGAGGTGTTCCAACTCCTCTGCCAAAGATGGGGCACACCAGACGTAGATCTTCTGGCTTCCCGACTCAATCGGAAGGTATTGAGGTTTGTGGCCCGGTCAAGAGACCCATGGGCAGACGCAACGGACGCGTTGGTAGCATTGTGGGGTCAGTATCGGCTAATCTATGCCTTCCCTCCCTTAAGGCTTCTTCCTCTTCTGCTCCGCAGAGTGGAGGCAGAGGGAATTCCAATGATCCTAATCGCTCCAGATTGGCCTCAGCGTCCTTGGTACGCCGATCTAGTACGTCTGGTAGCAGACGTCCCCTGGCGCCTACCACTACGGAAGGACCTGCTATCGCAAGGTCCCATATTCCATCCTGCTTTACAGTCATTGGCTTTAACGGCATGGCTGTTGAGAACCAGGTACTGAGAGATCGGGGCCTGTCAGACTCAGTAATCTCTACTATGAGAAGTGCTCGGAAACCGTCCTCTAGGAAGGTCTATCACCGCACTTGGAGGGCCTACATCTCCATGTGTGAGGAAATGAAATGGCATCCGCGTACCTATTTGGTTTCCAGAATCCTGCTGTTTTTACAGCATGGGGTAGACCAAAGGCTTGCCCTAAGTACGATTAAGGGACAGATATCTGCCCTGGCTGTCTTTTTTCAGCGACCCCTGGCGACTCACTCTCTCGTGAGTACATTTGTGCAGGGGGTCCGACATGTGGCCCCTCCGGTCCGTCCCCCGTTACTTCCGTGGGACTTGAACCTGGTCCTCTCGGTGCTTCAGAAGGCACCGTTTGAGAATATTAGAGATATTCCCCTGTTGACACTTCTCAGAAAGTGGTCTTTTTGGTGGCTGTTACGTCAGTTAGACGAGTCTCTGAGCTGGCAGCCCTGTCCTGCAAGGCTCCCTATTTGATTCTCCACAAGGATAAGGTGGTGCTGCGGCCGCAGCCTTCCTTTCTTCCGAAAGTCGTTTCGGCTTTTCATCTCAACGAAGACATTGTACTTCCATCCTTGTGTCCTCAGCCGTCGAATCCTAAGGAGTCGGCGTTGCATTCCTTGGACGTTGTCCGAGCTTTGAGAGTATACATATCTGCTACTTCCCTGTTCCGGAAGTCAGACTCACTGTTTGTTTCGGTGGCTTGTCCCAAGAAGGGCCAAGCAGTCTCATCGGCCACCATCTCTAGGTGGATCCGACAGATAGTAATCCAGGCTTACGCCTTAAAGGGTCAGGTGCCCCCCTTTCCTGTCACGGCGCATTCGACCAGGGCAATAGGTGCCTCTTGGGCTTTCCGACATCAAGCGTCTGTTTCCCAACTATGTAAAGCGGCGACTTGGTCGTCCGCTCACACTTTCACAAAATTCTACAAAGTTGATGTAGGTGCATCTTCGGATGCCTCTTTCGGCCGCAAGGTTTTGCAGGCGGCTGTTTAGAGTTGCAACTCCTCCGTTGGAGGAGTGCTGTTTTGTGTTTTGGGGTGAAGTTTGTTTTTATGCTGTTACCACCCCTCGTTTTTTCTCTGACACTGCTTTGGGACGTCCCACTTTGTCAATAGAGAAGCTGTGTCGGTCCATGGACGAAAGAGTAAATAGGATTTTTTACTCACCGTAAAATCCTTTTCTCTGAGTCCATGGACCGACACAGCACCCACCCCTCCTTTTAAGTTTGTACTGCTTTTTGACGAACTGATCTGCGATGTGCAGACTGAGAGGGTATACCCAGAGGGTCCGCCCCCTGGGCGGTACTGTAGAAGGTGTGATGCAACACTTTTTACAAGTTTTTCTGCCTAGTCACTCCTAATTAACGGATAATACCCACTTTGTCAATAGAGAAGCTGTGTCGGTCCATGGACTCAGAGAAAAGGATTTTACGGTGAGTAAAAAATCCTATTTTTCCCCACCTGCCATCAAAATTGTATTAGTAGATCTTCAGCTTCTGAAAATTTTGGTGCAGGTACATGAAAATATGGCACTAACAAACTCATTTTTTAAATCATTAATGTATTTGATGCTTGGGCAATAAAGCACATGGCAATGACAACAGTCATACCTGATAACTATAAAAACCGAAACCCAACCATCAACCCATCTACCAAAACTAAAGCCTTAAGACCCGTACACACGATCCGAATATCGTACAAAAAATGTCGTCCGAGGAAGAATCGTACGATAATCGGATCGTTAGTACAGAGCTTCGAGAGCCGATCATGACAGTTCATCTGATATTATTTTATCGGACATGCACGAAAATTTTCCTCGTACGATAACAAATCGTGCGATTTTCGTTTAGTCAGTACAGTTGTCGTTCGAAAATACAATACAAATACATTACAACACATGACATCACTTCCGATTTTTTTTTTTCCCTCTGTCGTACAAGAATTTTCATGACTTTAATAACCTATTTAATTTTACTTGCGACTATTAAGCGAAAAAAGTCGTACGATATTTGGATCGTGTGTACGGGGCATTAGTCTAACCCATTGATATGCTATTAGCGGACCTCCAGCTGTTGCAAAACTACAAGTCCCATCATGCCTCTGCCTCTGGGTGTCATGCTTGTGGCTGTAAAAGTCTTGCTATGCCTCATGGGACTTGCAGTTCTGCAACATCTGGAGGTCCGCTAATTGCATATCCCTGGCTAACCTGCTAACCTTAGCCCAACCCTAACAGCCTTTTGTCTACACTTAGGATAATATTATAAAAACTGTCACTGCAGACGCAATTGTAAAGAGGAAAGGAACAGAGCAGTCAACCTAATCTTGGTTTCTCCATCTAGTGTGTGTCTGACTTGGGACAAGCCTGGAGCTATTATCCTTGTCTAGCAGGGGAGGGGACCTAATCTTGGCCTTCTGCAGATTCACTTTTTTACACGCCCACCCTGCGATCAGATAGTGAAAGCAGAAGCAATGCACTGAAGAGCCCATCCCTCGGCCACCTCGATCTCCCCGACTATTGGCATGCTGCTTCTGTCCCTGCACCTCTCCAAGCTCTAATGTACAGTAGACTGCAAGAAACCAATACCAAGCCAAATTCAAGTACTTACACCGCTTACATATAAATACAAAAAAAAAAAAAAAAAAAGAAATAATGAATACAGAGCTGCATTTATTTGTATCCTTTATATATGTCAAGAGTTCAACTTTAAACACAAATCTGCATATAAAACACATTTCCGTAAACATACAGATTCAGATCAGAAGAGCATAAAGTACATGTCAAAGCTTATTGAGGTGGGAGCACAGCTAGATGCCATTCTTGCTTAAAAATGCTTTGTACCCTGTCCTTAACAAAATATTTATCTAGGAAAAATAACTGGTGTATTGTCCTTCTGTCCACATACTGTACAAGACTAAGAGGACTGTGCCAAGTTTGACATAAATGCCACTCGTATACGATGACTGCCACTATTTTCAGCTGTCCTCTATCTTTCGGTAGGTCTCCACACTGTACACAGCTGAGTTTTGATTCTGCTCCTGTAAAGATATGAGACAGCCAAAAGTACCATATCTGCAATGTTGCAGCAAAACATAATTTGCAGACGTAGCATTATAATATATTGCTCTATGTAGTTTTTTTTTAAAGATAATTTTATTGAAGTTTTTCAACAAACTAACAAACAGAAAAAAATAACAATACACACACAGAAAAAAAAACCACAATTGCCGTACCAGATAGACTGGTCCGAAACGGTAGGCAATATGTTCAGACATAGATAAATAAAGAGATATCAATACAAAGGATATACAGTAGGCACACCGGGAAAAGGTGCATGTAGACCAATACGGGCACAGCAAAGGTGGGAGTCTAGACATTAGAGATCCTTAGGGCACGGTCTACCACTGTTCAAACAAGTGTACTTCAGTTAGTGCTGAGAGAGAGTAAGTGGGCTAGCCAGCCACCTACCCCAAATGTTATGAAAGGTTTTGTTCCGTTTCCAGATTTCAAAAGTAAGCTTATATAGTGGGATGGAGTCATTAATAAGTTTCAACTAAAGGGCTTTCAAAGAGGTCTGTGCACCCTTCCAGGACAGTAGAATTTTTTATTTTATTTTTTTTGCATAAAAATATAGTATACGGAGCAGTCTCTTGGCATGCGTTGATAGATGCAAGTCACCTAGTAGGCAGTTCTTGGGGTGAATTATATTTGGGAGGCCCAACGCAGAGGAGACAAAGGCACCCACCTCCCCCCAGAAGTCCTGAATCATTGGGCATGACCAAAAACAGTGTAAGAAAATGGCCGCCTGGCCGCAGCCGCGGAAGCAAGTGGCCGAGGACAGGAGACCCATCCTTTGCAACCTCGCCGGAGTAAGGTGGGTCTGGTGGAAAATCTTAACTCGTATGACTCAGTCTCGGGACGCAATGACAGACATTTTGTAGGCATCACCGAATTCCGACCAGTCCTCGGCCTCTAAGGAGATGTCCATAGAGGTCCATTTGTCCTGAGCTCTATGGAATCTGGGATTAGAATCGGTCAGCAGGGTTGCATAATAAGTGGAAATAAGTTTAGTGGGATCTGGTTGTTGGAGCAATTTTTCCAATGGTGGCAGGTCTGCTCGATGTAGTTCATTTAAAATTTTTACTTGTAAAAGGGCAGATATTACAACATACCTGCTTTTACACATGTCCAGAAAAACTTCTTCTGTGCTCCTCTATGATTTAGTTTCACCATCTCTAGTCTAATACCCATCATTGTACTATGGAATGGCAATTAGTGATGAGCCGAACACCCCCCAGTTCAGTTCGCATCCAGAACATGCAAACTTTCGAACACCGAAAGTGCATCCTTCCGATGGGGGAAGTTATATAAAGTCTATGGGACTCGAACGTGAGAAATCAAAAGTGCGAATTTTAAAGGCTAATAATATGCAAGTTATTGTCCTAAAAAGGGTTTGGGGACCCGGGTCCTGCCCCAGGGGACATGTATCAGTGTATAGTGAAAAAATAAAAGTGAAATATTCCTTTAAATATCGTACCTGGGGGGTGTCTATAGTATGCCTGTGAAGTGGGGTGTGTTTCCCATGTTTAGAACAGTCCCTGCACAAAATGACATTTCTAAAGGAATAAAAGTCATTTAAAACTGCTTGCGGCTTTAATGTAATGTTTGGTCCCGGCAATACAGATGAAAATTATTGAGAAAAACGGTATGGGTACACCCCCCCCCCCCAGCCCATTACCAGGCCCTTTGGGTCTTGTATTTTTTTTACAAAATACCTTTGGGTCTTGTATGGATAGTAAGGGGAACCCCGCACCCAAATTAAAAAAAGAAAAGGCATGGGCCCCCCAGGCCCTAAATACTCTTGACAGCAGTATACAGGCGGTCCCAAGAAAGACGGGGACTGTAGGTTTGTTCTTAAGTTGAACCTTTTTTTAATTTGGAACAGGTCCATTTTGTAAGTGTAGCTCCAGCCAAAAAAAACTATTTTTAAGCTTTTTAGATAAAATAGGGAAGGGATATTATCACCCCTGTAACATTTGTTTTGCTGTCTGTGCCCATGTTGAGAAGATTTCACCTCACTTTCTGGCCCAATGGATCTTGGATCTTGAAAATTTGGGTTTTTTAGGGAAACAAGGATTGGTGATAAAGCATCAGTGGAGGAGACACCCTTTTCCCATATTAACTCTTACAGGAGAGAATGTCCCTTCCCAGGGGTAGATTTCCTCTCACTTCCTGTTGTCTCCCTCCCTTTGTAAGTAGGAGTCGTTTGCAAAAATTGTATTAAACACGCCCCTGTTAAACAGGGGCAGAAAAATTGGGCCTTAGGCACTGGTGCTGGTGCCACAACACTGCAACCCCTCACAAATACTCTATTTGAGCGCAGGAATGAGCCCTGCTGCAAAATATTACAGCAAAAATTTAAATTATACAAGGCCCTGTTAAACAGGGGCAGAAAAAATGGGCTTTAGGCACTGGTGCCCAGAACCAAAAATATCAACATGAACATTGAGGAGGAATAGGATAGTCACTCAGCATAACAGGATAGTCACTCAGCAATCAGCATCAGCATAGGCAGTCTTGAAGGGATCTCATTCATAAAAAAATTAATCGGTTACATCAGCATCAGGTGCTTGGTAGCTGGTGATCAAAGACTGATTAATTTTTTATGAAGGTGAGACGATCAACCGAGTCCTGGACAGGCGCACCCTGGGATCGGTTACAAAGCCACCAGCAGCACTGAATGTGCGTTCCGAAAGAACGCTGGATGCAGGACAAGCCAGTAGCTCAATTGCATACTGTGCAAGCTCTGGCCAGTGATCCATCCTCAAGACCCAGTAACCCAGTGGATTTTCGGTTGGAAACGTGTCCAAGTCTGATCTTGCCCCTAGGTATTCCTGCACCATGTAAATTAGACGCTGGCGATGGTTGCTGGAACTGATCATACCTTGGGGCTGCTGACTAAAAAATTGTCTGAACGCATCGGTCAGACAACCACCTTCTCCACCGCTCCTTCTGTGACTGGCCGAAGCCTCAGCAACACGTTGTCCATGTCCAGGACCAGGAAATTGTAAACTCCCAGGCTCTGGAAATGCATTGCACAAACCTTTCTGCAAGGCCTCCCGAAGATGTTTCATTCTCTGCTCCCTCTGCAACGGCAGGATAAGTTCCGCAACCTTACCCTTGTAACGTGGATCAAGGAGGGTTGCCAGCCAGTAATGATCCCTCTCCTTGATCACATGAATCCATGGTCCTTTCACAGGCTTTGCAGGATCAGGGAGGCCATGCAGCGTAGGTTTGCTGAGGCATTCGGTCCAGAATCCTCTGGGTCACTAAGGACGACATGATCCGCAGCCACATACAAGTCCATGGGTTTCTGGGGACTGTAAATGATCCCTTGAAGACTGCTGCTGATGCTGAGTACTAGGCTCCACCTCCATGCTGACACAATCCTCCTCTTCCTGTGTGATCGGCAGGCACGCAGGAACACTGTCTGGATAAAGGGAGCCTTGAGAGGTAAGGAAGTCCTCCTCTTCCTCACTCTGTTCTGCCTCAAGTGCCCTGTCTATTATTCCACGCAGCGTGTGCTCCAACAGGTAGACAAGAGGGACAGTATCACTGATACATGCACTGTCACTGCTCACCATCCTCGTGGCCTCCTCAAATGGTGACAGGACAGTGCATGCATCCCTGATCATGAGCCACTGGCGTGGCGAAAAAAAGCCAAGCTCCCCTGACCCTGTCCTGGTGCCATAGTCGCACAGGTACTCATTGATGGCCCTCTGCTGCATGTGCAGCCGCTGCAGCATGACCAACGTTGAGTTCCATCTGGTGGGCATTTCACATATTAGGCGGTTCTTGGGCAGGTTGTATTCTTTTTGGAGGTCAGCCAGCCGAGCACTGGCATTATATGACCAACGGAAATGCACACAGACTTTCCTGGCCTGCCTCAGGAGATCCTGTAAGCCCGGGTACCTGCACAAGAACCGCTGCAGCACCAAATTAAGGACGTGAGCCAAACAGAGCACATGGGTCAGGTGTCCCTGTCGGAGGGCGGAGAGGAGGTTGGTGCCATTGTCACAAACCACCATTCCTGGCTGAAGCTGGCGTGGCGTCAACCACCTCTGAGCTTGCCGCTGCAGAGCTGACAGAATCTCTGACCCAGTGTGGCTCCTGTCCCCTAAGCACACCAGCTCAAGCACCGCATGGCATCTTTTGGCCTGAGTGCTTGCGTAGCCCCTTGAACGCCTACGGAGCACCGCTGGTTCCGAGGACAAATCTATAGAGGAAGAGGCCATAGAGGAATAAGAAGAGTAGGGGGTGGAGGACAGAGCGTGTCAGAATCACCACTAGTAGCATTTTGGAGGCGTGGTGGCGGAACAACCTTCAACAAGACTGCACCCTGTCCTGCATCCTTCCCAGCTGCCAGCAGAGTCACCCAGTGTGCCGTGAAAGATAGGTAACATCCCTGCCCATGCCTACTGGACCATGAGTCAGCGGTAATATGCAACTTACCGCTGACTGCCCTGTCCAGCGAGGCCAAGACATTGCCTTCCACATGCCGGTAGAGAGCCGGAAACACCTTCCGTGAAAAAAAGTGGTGGTTAGGAACCTGCCACTGAGGTACCACACATTCCACAAATTCACGAAAGGGGGCAGAGTCTACCAGCTGAAAAGGCAGCAGTTGTAGTGCTAGCAATTTAGCCAAGCTAGCATTCAACCGCTGGGCATGTGGATGGCTGGGAGCGAATTTCTTTCGCCGGTTTAGCAACTGGGGTAGGGAAATTTGCCTGCTACAATCGGACGTTGGTGTAGTGATAGGAGATTGCCCGCAAGTACTTGGCAGTGGCACACCTAATTCTACACCTTCATTCCTCTCAGTGCAGGTTTCTGAGAGGACTGAAGGTATAGTGGGGTTGGAGATCCCAGCTGATGAGGAGCAAGGAGAGATCCGCTTTGTTCTTTGGTGTGGGTCTTTTAAATATGCTTGCCAACAGACTGCATGGCAGGTTGACATATGTCTGGTCAAGCATGTGGTGCCCAAGCGGCTTTTGTTTTGGCCACGCTTGATACGCTTCAGACATATGTTGCAAACAGCAACGGTGTGATCTGCTGCACACGTGTCAAAAAAGGCCCACATCAAAGAACTTTTGGAAAACCGCGCAGAGTCAGCAGTGCCCCGCACATGCAGAGCTCTGCAGTGCGATGCAGTCGGTTGGCTTCCCCTATGCTGGCCCCTGGAGGGTATCCTGCCTCGTTGGAGATGTGCCTCCTTCTCCTCTCTCCTATCAGGCACGTGGGTCAGTGACCTCATCATCCCCTCCCTCCTCATCACTGGAGCCAATCTGGCAGTATGCTGCAGCTGGGGGAACATGACTGCCAGTTTGTTGTCCTTCTTGGGCACCCCCTCTCTCTGGGTTCACGTTAATGCCTTCCTCAAGCTGGGTACCATCATCGGAGCCTTCAAAACGCTGCGCATCCTCCTGCAGCATGTACCCAACACTGTGGTCGAACAGTTCGGGGGACTCCTCCGTGCATGATGGTGGGGCTAGGGAAGGAGTAACTGATGACCTTGAGCCGATGGAATAGGCTGCTTTGGCACCTGCATTGGCAGCCAAGGTACTCTGAGCCTGGATGACAGAGGATGAGGAGGATGAGAACGGCTTGGTCATCACCTCTACCAACTCTTCTGCATGTTGTGGCTCAACATGGCCAGCTGCCGGAAAAAAGGACAAACGTTCCCCATGGCCACGTGCTGAGGATGCACTGTGTCCATGACCAGCACTGTTGGCTCTAGGCACAGAGCCTGCTTGCCCTCTTTTAGTGGCCTGTGAGTGTCTGCCTCTCTTTGTTGGCCTTCCAGACATACTGTATTTGATGTATTTGAATAGGTGCACCAGGAATGGCCTGCAGTGAGATGTAGCTGCACAAAGCTTGGATGTATATATATATACTGAATATACTGCAGCTAACTGAATCAACTGCCTGCCTGTAGTATATTAGGAAGAGAACAACAGGAATGGTCTGCAGTGAGATCTAGCTGCACACTGTGCTCAAGATACAGTACTTAATATACTGCAGCTAACTGAATCAACTGCCTGCCTGTAGTATATTAAGAGGAGAACAAAAGGAATGGTCTGCAGTCAGATCTAGCTGAACACTGTGCACAGGATACAGTACTTTATATAGTGCAGCTAACTGAATCAACTGTCTGCCTGTAGTATATTAGAAGGAGAACAACAGGAATGGTCTGCAGTGAGATCTAGCTGCACACTGTGCTCAGGATACAGTACTTTATATACTGCAGTTAACTGAATCAACTGCCTGCCTGTAGTATATTAAGAAGAGAACAGGAATGGTCTGCAGTGAGATCTAGCTGCACACTGTGCTCAGGATACAGTACTGAAAATACTGCAGCTAACTGAATCAACTTCCTGCCTGTAGTATATTAGGAAGAGAACAGGAATGGTCTGCAGTGAGATCTAGCTGCACACTGTGCACAGGATACAGTACTTTATATACTGCAGCTAACTGAATCAACTGCCTGCCTGTAGTATATTAAGAAGAGAACAGGAATGGTCTGCAGTGAGATCTAGCTGCACACTGTGCTCAGGATACAGTACTGAATATACTGCAGCTAACTGAATCAACTGCCTGCCTGTAGTATATTAGGAAGAGAACAGGAATGGTCTGCAGTGACCATATATACTGCAGCTTACTGAATCGCCTGCCTGCCTGTAGTATATTAGGAACAGTACACCAAAAACGCTCTGCAGTGAGTTCTAGCTAAACTGTATACAGTATATATATATATATATATATATATATATATATATATATATATATATACACAAAGCCTGGAATGCATATGTAGCGGCCTCACCCCTCTCACCCCTTCTTGTTTCCGGCTTGTTGTCTCGTCTAGGGGGGAGTATGAGAGGAGGGATGCGGTACACCATGGCCCATGTCCTCTAATGTGCAGAGGTGAAGGCCAGAACCATTTTTACCATGGGGTCGTGTGCATAACCCAGAGCCAAGTCTTTTCTGTAAATGACCCCCTCTGCTCCCAGTAACTGGAGTTCCACACCACTGAAAAGGTCCAACTCTTATTTATTCTCTGACAGCAATAAATCGTCATTTAGCACAGACAGGTTGTGACCCAAAGAACAGTTCGGTATAGGTGGGGAGTAGGTCGAGGCACAATCCTTAGATAGAACTAACCATTGTGGTGTCACCAACGGTTATGGCGCACAGCCGCTGCCACCGACTGTGTTAGAACAAAAAGTGAATTACCTTTGCTAAGCGCAGCCCCTGTCAGAGGGAAGATATCCGTCCAAGAGAGTTACCAGAGGCCCCTCCGTCACTGGCGAATGCTGCTCCGGACTATCCGGAGAAGTTCTGCACACTGGCCTCCTCGTCTCAGACTCGGGCACCCAAGGCTTTAGGGCCCCCTCGGCTTCCTCCACCCTCGCGGAACCCAGTCGAAGGTACTGGGCCCCAGGCCTCCTCGATAGTACCTCACCCCAGGCTAAAGGTGCCTGGGATGGACTCCATCTCCCGCTCCGGCCAGGTCAAGGGCACCTGGGCCCAGGACTCCGGGACGCCAGCACCCAGACTGAAGGTATAGACTGAAGGTAAATCTCAGGGAAAATACGGGTATTCCCACCAATATTCACGGGCAACCTTCTGGCAAAAAAATCGCTGTAGCCTGGCCAAAGGTGGCATTGTGGCACGATCTCCTTCTCCAGGCAGGACGATGGATTCAGGATGACGAGGTACTTTAACTACCTCCGTAGACTTGGGCTTAGGAGCCCGCAGTGATTTGCATTGCACTCCCGCAACAGGAGCCGATGAAACATCAGATGATTCAGGGGGTGGAACGGCAGACAGGGCACCAGATTCCTCCTCAGGCTCCGGGGCCTCCACCCGGGGTGTACTATCCCCAGTGGACATGGGTGGGTCCCTTGTTGCATGGGACAAGGGTAACGGCATCTTGTCCCAACCTTTCTGGTGAAAAAGCTCATCAATTTCCCCGTCATCACCGGCATCAGATAATGATTCTAGGTCGGAGGTGTCATAGAACTCCGTGGGCAGGTAATTCCCAGTGGAAACGGAATCACTCCCCTGAACGGCCTCCACCGACTGTGGGCTGCCGACACCTCCAACCACACACACAGTCCCAACCTCTGGCTCACCTGGGCCTTTAGTAGAACAGGGATGTCTAGGGCTCTTCCCTCCGGATCCATCCAGGCCAGGCAAGCGACGGGGCAAAGCTCTTCCACGTCCATAGGGTGCCTTCACCAGGCCATCTTTCCTCTTCGGCGGTGGGAGCAGGGAGCTTGTGGTGACTGAGGCAGCATCCTCGGATTTCTCTTTCTCAGTCTCCGCTGGGGCCTTCTCCTCGCCCTGGTCAGTGCGCGCAGGAATGTCTGCATAGGCTCTGATCTCTCCGTCCGGAGTGGCGGTGCCTGTCAGGTAATCGAGGTGGAAGGCGCGAGGCCTTTCTGTGGATGGCTCCACCTCAAAGAGGAACTCCTTGCAGGCCTCACATCGCCCAAACGGCTTCAAGTGAACCACCAGTCCCGAACAGCCGGGACAGATCACACCGAGGGCCTATATGTCTCTGCATGTGTACAGAGCCAAACGTCCTTGGGGCCTTAGTCTTATTCCTGTGTCTGTGATCGGAGCAGCAAAGGAAGTCATTGTCATGGTAGAAGGAACCGAAATCCACGGGGTACTTGAGGTCATCCCGACTGTCTGCTGCTCCATTGCGCACTGACTAATTTGCGCCGGAATCTCCACGTGTATCCTTCCACATGGCCAGACTCCTCCCATACTCTGCACTTGTTCGCAGGCTTTCTCTTCTCCCCGCCCACGAACTGCGCAGCTATGGTGTGCCTCGTGGCGCGTTGGCCAATATGGCCGACCTACTCGGAACTCCTCCGGGCAGCGAAAGTTCAAATTCAGACATTCTCAGCTCCATATGTATAACACACATCCCGGGACGATGCCCCCACGTGTAGCGGCCTCACCCCTCTCACCCCTTCTTGTTTCCGGCTTGTTGTCTCGTCTAGGGGGGAGTATGGGAGGAGGGATGCGGTACACCACGGCCCATGTCCTCTAATGTGCAGAGGTGAAGGCCAGAACCATTTTTACCATCGGGTTGTGTGCATAACCCAGAGCCAAGTCTTTTCTGTAAATGACCCCCTCTGCTCCCAGTAACTGGAGTTCCACACCACTGAAAAGGTCCAACTCTTATTTATTCTCTGACAGCAATAAATCGTCATTTAGCACAGACAGGTTGTGACCCAAAGAACAGTTCAGTATAGGTGGGGAGTAGGTCGAGGCACAATCCTTAGATAGAACTAACCATTGTGGTGTCACCAACGGTTATGGCGCACAGCTGCAGCCACCGACTGTGTTAGAACAGAAAGTGAATTACCTTCGCTAAGCGCAGCCCCTGTCAGAGGGAAGATATCCGTCCAAGAGAGTTACCAGAGGCCCCTCCGTCACCGGCGAATGCTGCACCGGACTATCCGGAGAAGTTCTGCACACTGGCCTCCTCGTCTCAGACTCGGGCACACAAGGCTTTAGGGCCCCCTCGGATTCCTCCACCCTCGCGGAACCCAGTCGAAGGTACTGGGCCCCAGGCCTCCTTGATAGTACCTCACCCCAGGCTAAAGGTGCCTGGGATGGAATCCATCTCCCGCTCCGGCCAGGTCAAGGGCACCTGGGCCCGGAACTCCGGGACGGGAGCACCCAGACTGAAGGTGTCTGGACGCGGCTGTGTCCTCCAACTCTGAACCCCGTGCTCAGGGCGTCCGTCCCCCTTATCTCCTCTCCCCAGCGTCACAGCAGGTTCCCCGCTCCGCTGTACAACCGCCGGAAAAGGACAAAAAGGGTACAGTCCTGCAGTGAGGGTTCAACCCCGGCCCAGGGCGAAAGCGCCACCCTCGGGCCACAGGGAACCTCACACCACCAGAGTCCTCCATGATCTCAATTCCCTAACAATCAGTGCATCTGGGTTACACTACCACCCAGATGCCTACCCTAAATTTAAATACCCGCTACACATATATATACTAAATATACTGGAGCTAACTGAATCAACTGCCTGCTCAATCTAGCTAAATGAAATAAAATGACACTCTCTCTCTAACTATCTCTTTCTCAACGCCGCAACACACTACAGAGGGCCGACGTGCAGGCTGGCTTAGATAGTGTGGGGCGTGTACTTAATCCCCTGAGCCATGATTGGCCAAAGGCACCCTGCCTTTGCCCAATTATGGCTCTCTGTGCTGAGGGCGCAATGATTGGCCAAAGCATGCGGGTCATAGTGCATGCTTGGCCAATCATCAGCCAGCATTGCACTGCGATGACGCAGTGCATTATGGGCCATGACGCGCCTCTCAAATTTGGCGCGAGCGGCCCATAATGTTCGACTCGAACTCGAAGCTCATCCCTAATGGCAATATCAATGGCACATGGATGTTGAATTCCCTGATAGCTTTTTGTACCTCCTGGAGATATCAGTGGTAAGAATTTGCCTCCGCCTCCTTCCATGAAGCTATTACTAAGGGGGCACTCTTTTGCAGCTGTGCTTTCCAGATAAATATTTATTTTATATTACAGAACCTTCACTGGGGTACTTAAGCACCATCATGTGATTTTAGAAGACCATGGAGGTTGGCTACAAGTTGCCAGTGTTCTCATAAAAAATAAATAGTTTTATCCACTTTAAAGTAGATCCCGAATCAGTGGTACTGACGAGAAGTGAGGCTGGGGTGCTAATATCTGTGCCTTCATTGCCCCATACAAAGTAGTTTGACACCGATACATGTAGCTTTTATAATAATGTGTAACTTAAGCCAGTTAGTTTAGCACAGAATAAAGTAAAGTAAGAGTCTCTCAGACTTATTTTTCTGCCTGTGTGCCCACTGGGGACATTTCTATTAACTTCTTGAAAACATTGCAACCTGGACAGGAAGTGAGGGGAAATTTCAAGTGAGTTACACTTTGATACTTAGTTTAGAAAGGAGGAAACGCATACAATTCTGGGACTTCCAAAGAAAACTATATAGACACTTATGGAGGATGTAACCTATATTTACATCAAGGTGTAATTCTAGAAAGCCTTGCAGGAGAACCATATTTTATCAGGCAGACCGTCCCTCCAAGGTACGATCTTTCTATATCCAAAACTATCAAGTGGAGATGACCTTTAAGACCAAATCTGAATTACTTACCAGATTGTAAGAGCTACATTCACAGCAGCTAATTGATGGGAATATAGCCAGAAATTTTGGAAGTCTTTCAGAAATTGCTTCCCTCACCTGTGGACAAAACAAGATTGCTAAAGATCTAGGTAAAGATCAAATTATTTTACATGCTGCACAAAATATGTCAATCCTCAATTTCAGCCAAGAACATTATACCAATCTGCCTAAGGCTGGATTCACATATCTCCTGCTGTGGTTCCCAGCATGGGGTCTGGTGTGTGTCTGTACACCGGTTTAGGTGGGATTCAGGTCCGAATTTTTGCCTGAATTCGCACCTGAACTTGACCCAAACACGCACACAGGACCCTTTTCTAATGCGCTCTGCCGCCGCCATTGAACCTGTTTGAACCGGCTCCATTGAGAGCCAGTCACACTCGCCTGTCATGCAAATTGGATGCTGAGATACCCGCATCCAATTCGCATATATGAAACAAGCCTAAATTAGATCCGCAACACATTGAGTAGAGATGCTGGGTCAATGGCTACCAACTAATGTCTACGGTCTTAAGCCTTGTACACACGATCGGATTTCCATCGGACAAATCCGTGGAATTTTGTCCAAAGGGCGTTGGCCGTGAACTTGGTATGCATACAGACGGCAGAACTTTTTCAGCCAACATACACGAAACTACGTTGTTTTTCAGCTCTTTAGCGCCACCCTTTAGGCAACTTCTGCTAATGTTGTGTTATGGTTAGCATTGGTTCGCAGCATGCGTGTTTGTTCTTTAGATTTTTTTTCCGACGGAAAAAAATACCTAGAGTTGAAGCCCTTGGCATACATCATTGTTGCTGCTAAATTAACCCTTTTACAACAGCTTGAATATCTTCAAATCCCACCACAACCAGTTAAGCATTCAATTGACTGGTGAACCACAACAAAAATCACAGGTGCTTCTCAAGGCTCCACCAGGTCCTCACGCCAAACCCCTAGGATTGCCGACAAGAAAAGATCTCGTCACAGCTCAAAACATACAGTCAGGAAAGTAAGTCCTAAAAGTTGCACATCACAGCAAAACCCTGTGAGAAGGTGTATGGTTGGTGCCCAGGAGGAGGATGTCATACACCTTCTCACAGGGTTTTGCTTTCATGTGCGACTTTTCGTACTTCCTTTCTTGGTTTAATGGACTAGTAATAAAGAATGAAAAATTGGCATTGATTATACCAATCTCTACTAAATTTCTTATTCCTAGCAACATGGTGGCCTTTCCACAACATTTAATAAACACTTGTTGACAAGAAGGAGAACTATAGTCTGGATAAAACCCAAGCATAAAGCTTCATAATCTCTGGTTATGTGTTTTGCAGGCAGCAGTGGACTGCTGGCGATATCTAGGGGCTTTGGGAACTACTGGGTTTAAGAGACTTAATGAAAGAAGCATAAAGGCAATCTAGGGAGTGGATCTCAGGTCAGGGGGGACAGCATACCAATGATGAAGCACATTGAAACTACTTCTCCTCTTGGGGATTCTTATGGCTCACTGTGTAAAGTCTCCATTACAATTATTTTTGTTCTTGACACTCCCTCACTGTTGTGGAAAATTTTATGAAGATGTATTTAATATGTATTGTCATAGTGTCACCCAGTGTTAGTACTTTCACAACCCGCTCTAAAGAGCTGACTGGGGCAGTCTGAGGCTGGTTGAATCTGGTAGTGGAAAACGTCTTGAGGTTGGAGTGTGATGTTTGCAGCGTGCAGATATGCTCGCCGACGAGGGGCCCTCTGTGCATTAGCATGGACGATCGTTGAGGAGGGGATATGCTCGCTCTGCAACGACATCATTGGTTATAGGCAGATGTGCGCTCTTGTCTCGGCGATGTGTTGATCAACATTTGTTGGAATTCGTAGCGCACGGCTGCAGATAGCCTCCCACAAGCAATAATAGTATAATCTGAATATGCGTTATTCTATGGAATAGCATAGAATAAGGATTCCTATCCACGGTAATATGAGAGCTTGCAAGCGTTTTCAGAGTCAGGGAAAGCGTCCATGTTTTAAAGCAATACGGCTTTGTTTGCTGGGAGCATACACGCTTTCCCTGCCCGGACACGCCCATAAGACTTTAACCATCATGTTGTTGAATATGGTGTTGTATTCATGTGTTGTATGTATTTAAATAACCCTGTTGGAGGGGACATCCTGTGATAACCACTCCCATGGGGGAGGTGATTATCTGCTGGTGAGATCTTTTGATACTAAAAAGGAGCCCGTGAGTCTCCAGGCAGCCAGTTTTTTGCTGGGAGGCCTTGATGATGAGACCAGTCTGGTGATGGTTCTTGATTTGTATGAATGGGATGAATGAATGGTGAGTGAATTTTAGCCTAAGATACATTATTACATTAAGATGAAATGTGTGCTTATTTAGCACAAGGCAAAAATGGCTGTGTGCTCTGCAAACAATCAATTTTGCCACGACACTCACCTCTTGCCAGCAGTAGATGTTAGAACTGGTACAACCAAATGTTGAGGGTCATGCTATGGACATGTTTCTTTTGCTTCTGATTTGTATGTAGTGTTTTATTATACTGGTATTAAAAGATAATATTCTGCACAGTCCTTTGTGTTCTTTTACATTTTACACACACATGGGTATACTGTATCTAATAGCAAATGTCTTTCACCAGATGCAGAGACAAGAGCCATTGAAGGTACGGATGGAACTTGTTTGGCCGGATAACTCCTGGTATACAGTACAGCCCACGAGATTGCCTAGTCGAAAACCTACAGACTATTGGTGAATCAATCTGCATTGCATGCAATGGCTAGATGGGGCTTAACGGCATAGTTCTTAACAGGCTTCGCTTCCTAAAGGTTTTACCTTTCAAATGTTACATCTACAAGGAAGAAGTAGACCCATGTCTGTCTTTTTATTTTGTATATGTAGTACTACTATGTTTTTTGTATCTTGTCTGCCATTTTTACGCCCATTTTCTTAACTCACCTTTTTATCCAAAAGGCACCCAAATATCATAATAAAAACACCCTAAAAAGAAAAAAAAATAATTTTAGCAAATATGTCACAATATAGAAACATACATTGTTACTTTGAGTGGTTCCAGTTAAAGTCTCTTTCTTATGCAGCATGAAATTTTCACAGAGATGTGTGAGTAGTTGACAAATTGATCTGTACAACCCACTGGTGCAATTCATTTGGCCAGGTTGGATATACAGATTCTTTTAAAAGTCTCCTGCCCCTAAAATAAACTTCTAAAAGGGTGCTTTGGACCACTTCCCAGTTCCCTTAAGCTGGCCATAGATGTATAGAATTTTGAATGAAACTTCCTAGGAAAAGTCTTATGAAAATTCATATGAAAATTCTCAGAACATTCAAATGTTCAAAATATTTTGTTTGCTTTTAACGTTTGATTTTGGAATGAATGAACTTTACCAAACGAAATCCACGTACACTGTTAGAAATTAATTTGGGGAAATTAATTTGGGGAAAAACTTACCTTCCTGCTCCTTCAAATTTTCTCATCACTCTGGTCGAAACGGGACATTGATTTGACCCCAACTAATGATTAGAAAAACAAACAAACTTTCTGAGAACATTCTTCCTAAGAATTTTCATTCATAATTAAGTCTCTTCCTAAGAATTTTTGTTTGTTAATTCTACCCATCTATGGCCAGCTTTTACTCATCCTTCTTCCATGCCTGGAATTGTAGTCTCTTCCACCTCCGTAGAATGACACTATTTAAATACTCTAAATGATGATGTATCTCAAGGAATTATGGGGTGGGACTCCTGAGCTGTCAGTTGGGTTGGACAACTGTGTTGTCAGTTAAGTCCAACTGCAGCCAAACTTTTTTGTTTTGTGTAGAGTGAGGAACAGTATATGCTGTCTATATTCCCATATTGGAGATTTCTCTTCACTTCTGTCTATTTCACAGGAATCAGAATGGACTGGAAGTGAACAAATAACAATAAATTGCTCTCTTTTTTTTCAAGTGTGGAGAAAGGTTAGAACATTCTTTAGGTCTTTATAGCTGTCTGTCCCAATTTAAGGGAGATTTTCCCATAATTCCTGTTCAGATAATGAGTGTCAGAGAAAACAGGAAATGAGGGCAATCCCTTAACTTGGACCCAAAGCTAAAAAGAAGGCTGGAGTTGGCTTTTAGTGGCATAACACAAAAACCCTTCCCAATATGTCTCCGGATTGTCATTAATAACTACATCAATTAAAGAAGAACTACTGTAAGGGCAACATTTGTCACAGGTTTGGATAGAATAGTGAGGGGTTAGAGCCACTGGCAGGTTTATATTACTGTCTGTATCCCCATTGGGGAGATTTACATTCTGAAAATATCATCCTATCATCATCACCATTCCATCACTGGAGAATGGAAGTGAGCATGAATCCAAATTTTGAGTAGTTACTAGAACAAGACCAAAGGGAAAATCTTCCAACAGGGACACTTAAGCCTCGTACACAGGATACAGTTGTTGGCAGGGGATTGCCTGTTGACAGACTGTTGTCCTAAAATCTGACCGTTAGTACGCTCCTTTTGACAATTGTTGTCCAACTTTCTGTCAACAAATGTTGGATGACATGCTAGTAAATTTTCGGCGGACAATGGCTGGTTGTCAGATTTTCTGATGGTCAGTACACAAGTCCGTCGCACAAAAGTTGAAAGTACAAACACGCATGCTCGGAATCAATGCTCACCAAACATGAAATTAGCAGAAGGGGCCCAAAGGGTGGCGCTCAAGAGCTAATATACCTCGTAGTACGTCACTATATTTGTGTTTGTTGCATGAAAATTGTGTACCATTATTATGCAAGACAAGATCCAGGCACACACCCTTAAGACAAAAATCTGATACTCGGTTGGCCAACAATTGGATCGTGTGTACGAGGCTTAACTCAACTGTCCGAGAAGGGATATCCCTCACATTGGAAAGATTTCCTCTCACTTCCTGTTGAGTCTACAGTGAATGCAAATCTCACAAATGAAAAAGTGGCTTTATTTATACTTTATTAGGTAGTGTTAACAGTACAGTAGAGATGAAACTCAGAGAGTTTGGATGTGGCAACCCACGACCTAAATCAAACTGAACTGGACGGTCCACTGCCCACGAGAATTTATTTGGTTTACCCTGTAAATCTAAAAAGATTTGTGCATATTTTAATACTTGTATCTTCCCCATCAAGGTTTCATTGTAATTTAAAAAAACAGTGCTCATCGCTCTTCTTAAAGTAATTAATTTTAAAAAACATACCTGGAAAGAGTTAATGATTGTAAAAACATAGTGAAAGAACTCATGAGCTTCTTCAATTAGTGTTAAGGTCCCCAGTATCCAAGACACACCAAGCACTGACGTCAGGATTGCAACGGCTCTGGCCACCATGGCTTTTCTGTCTTCTTCCTGGCCTTCAGACACAGGGGGCCTCAGTATTCTCCAGATGACAACTCCAACAACAAAAAAGTTCATGAAGGTGATAAGAAGAACCGGTCCGGAAAAGGCAAACACAGCTCCATTCTCACCATTAAGAAAACAAACCCCTTCTCTGATGTATGCATTCTTGGGGTAGTCCAAAATTAATGTCACAATTGCAATGACAAGGGGGCAAATGTACCCGATAATCACCATGCTGGGAATCACAATGCTCCTGACCAGCTGATGAAAGACAAATACCAATTGGTGAAAAAGGATAAGCCCCTGAAACAACATCCAGAAAAACGAGGCTAAATAAAAGAGGTGCTGAAAGAAAGCTGCTGCAACACAAAGTTTGTTTTCTTGACTCTCTGCAATGAAGGTTGAGGACAAGAACCAAACATCAGCAATCAATATAGACAGACAAATATTAATCATAGCTGTCTGACGGTAAAAGGAGATATCATTCTTGACAACTATCTTCCACTCTACAATATAGACAATGATTGATATAAGCAAGCTTAAGATAGATAAACTAACACCAATTTGGCTTAGAAGTTCCAGAAATTCATCTTCCAGAACACCAATTGACATCAACACAGAGAAGGATGTCAAATGGTTACACCTACATACAGTGGCATTGCGTCCAAGTAAAGTCAGGCATCCTTCTGTTGACCACCCTCCAACTCCCTCAAATAGAGAATAATCCCAAAACACACATTGTGGAAGAGGGTCTTCCAATGAACTGGGATTTTTCACTCTCCCAAAGACCATATCTACATTGACTTGTCTTAGACTGTGGCTACTCATCCTAATGTTGTTAATTACAAGACGATTGCTCACAAAGTGGTGGTGTCCTTCAACGCTATCTCCAAAATGAGGAGGAAGAAATTTCCCAAAATTCCTAAGCATCATACTTGTCACCATGAGTTTGTCGACCATGACTTGGTCAAGAATTTTAAAAATTTTCATGTAGACTTCTGTGGTCAGGGTTGTGTTAAAAGCTTTGTTGTAGCCAATCAATGCAGAGCTACTGAGAATCACAGCATCCAATTCAACATTGGGGTAGTAAATGGTAAAGTTAAATTTGTTTTCATCTAGCTCAAAAAGTTGAGTTATATTTTCAATGGACTGCATGAAGATGGGAGCAATGGTTGGGTCTTCATAACGAACATCCATCCAGATGGCCTCCAGACTCTTATTCAACATTTGACTGTACACTTCAAGAAGACCCTACAGTAGATGAAATAAACTCAAAATTACAATTTATAATCCATGCTTGCTTTTTGATTATTGTGTTTTAGTGCCATTTTAAATTCCTTTGTCTAATTATGTCAAGACAGCATAGACTGCAGCCTAGGCGTCCTGACTTTACTGAGTTCTTGGACCAAAGTCACGTTCTTCAGGGACAATGTTAGATCCAATGCATCCCGATGGAGGTGCATCCCACAGCTCCTCGGCCCATGGTGGCAATTAACCTGAACCTCATCCCTAATATACCACATTAGGGAAAGTCCTGTTTATAGCCCAATGCCTGGAAATTAAAAAATTATCCCTTACAGGGGGCTGTGCACACGCACCGCAAGGGTTAACCTCTTGCTTAGTCTAGAGGAGAGGAGAATCAATTTAACTTATCTGATCCTCTGCTCCTCCAGCGGGTGGCACTCCCCAACGCTCCAGTGCTAGACTGTCCCTTGGCATTATCATGTCCAATACATGACCTTAGATCGCTGGAACATAGGGGAGAAGATGCTGTAGGGACCTCTCTAGCATGGCGGAGGAACGAGTAAGTAATTCTACTTTAACAAGCCCCTAGACCTAAAGTGGGTGAGTGTAGTGTGTTACTCTTTTTGATATCATCCCTAATTTTTTCAAGGAGTGAAAAAGCTCTCATATTACAATCACATTTGTCAATGTAAGTTTACAAACTTCTATAATTAAATAAAACATACTTACAGACACAGTGCTAAAATTTAATTTGATGTTGTTGTCCAAAGCAGTCAGCGAGATTGTCTTTATTGTCTCTACCACGTTACAAATATCCCAGGAATTATTGACATGTCCTTGGTTTGACAAAATTAGGTTTCTTAAGGTTTCGATCATCCCTGAGATCTCCAGCTCTGGAGTTCCCAGTCCACCACTGACCCTCTGAGAACACCACAGAGAAAAGAAACAACTATTGTTAGTATGACTAATTCCTAAAACTACAGTTGAGTTTTCATCTTTTGCTTAAAATCTGTTTTTATGTTGTGCAACCACAGCAGAAAGTAAAACGAAGGCTTGCCATATGAGTGCCTGCACTCTAAACTGATGTGTGGAAGAAGGAGCTACCTAGGTGGCTTTAGGGAGCCACCAGGTTCAGCGGTGTTGTGATGTTCACTGGTATGCCATAAAACAGCAATAGCACTGAATTTGGGTGTCTGTATGTTGAAGGGCCCCTAGCGTCCAGGTTATTAAGCCAATTCCCAAAGGTACAGGGGCCTCTTGCGCAGTAGCTTTGCAGGGGCAATGAACTGTGCACTACCTTGCCCCCCCCCAGATCCTAACACAGTCTCTTGATGGTTCTCCTTGCAGGCCTTAAGCTAGGAGCACTACACATTTTCTTGCAAAGGCCTTATATACTACAGTGGTCCAGATGCAATTAACAAATTGTCAGGTCCATAGCTGGGGCCAGTGCGACATGGGTACCCAGGTGTACCTGAGGGGCTTACCCAGTCACCGCTCTAATTTGCCCATGTAGTTGACCAACACCAATCCAAGGTAGTAGTAGAGCTGTACCATTGTACCCTGCCATAGGCTTCACAATGTGTACCCTTCAAAAGAGGTGCACACGACCCCTCCATCTTGTCCTCTTCCCTTCCAGACCCAGAAATTCCCCTCTACTGCCCCTCTTATAATATATATGGGCCTCTCCCTTAGCTCTATGCCAATTGGCGGGTAGAGGAATTTTAACTCTTCCACACTCTATCCAAAATGCGAGGTGACAGGAAGCAGGAAGAGTGATTTTAGCACTGGGCCAGCAGAAGCCATGGATAATTCTCTCACCTGGGCCTCCTGGAGCAGACTAAGCAGCCTGGCATCCACACAGCTATTCTTTGGAATGTCCCACTGACCGTTCCTGGAACAGCTTCTGGTTATTCTGCCTCTTTTACCAGAAGGACAAAGAATTTCAGCTTCATGTCCAGCTTTGGTGGTGGTCCATACTTTATCACTATCGTCTGAGCAGAAGACATCTTGGCCTGTACACACAACACACGCCATAGAAGACAATTGTTAACAGAACAGATAGAACAAGTAAATGTCAATGTCCATGCCCCGCAATTCCTATGAATCATCCACACTGCAAGGTAAGAAGTATTTCACCAGCACACCAAAGAGTGCTGGTGACATACTTCTTCCCTTGAATGTCTTCGGTTTCCAGTCGATTGGTCGCTGCATTTACATTTACAGCCAACTTCAAGAATGTGTGCGTTGGGAATATTGCACTTGATCCACACTGCAAGGGTGCAGTTACTGATGCAACAGAATACATTTGAATTGCATTTGTTATTTATTGTAATGGAGATGCAGTTGTCTAAGGGCCCATACACACGATCTGACTTTTTGACAACAAACTTCAAAATGAGCAGGTTTTCAAAAAAATCCAAACGTGTGTACGCTCCATCGGACAAACTTTTTCGGTTTTCATCGGACAAAAGTTCGCTCTGCAAACGGACAAACTTTTCGGCAACAAAAGTCCTACGGTGAAAAGTCCTGCCGTGTGTACAGAAATCCATCGGACTTTAGTCCGAAGTACAAATACGCATGCTCAGAACCAATGTTAAAATCAACCAACAATAGCAGAAGATGACCAAAGGGTGGCGGTAAAGAGCAGAAAAGAGCAGAAAAAACATGTAAGTACGTCAATTACGTCACTACGTTCATGTTTGTTGGCTGAAAAAGTCAGAGCGTGTGTATGCTATGGGCGTTCACAGCCAACTCCCTTCGGACAAAAATCCACGGAAAAGTTTGTTTGAAGTCCGATCGTGTGTATGAGGCTATAATGTAGTCACCTTTTACCAAACATACCCAACTGTGCACATTTTAATATTAACTAGGAGTGGTAGTGCAACAGAGCAGGGCTCCAAGTAAAGCATTTTTTTCTAGCTTTGGCTGGAGTGGTGAAGGGTCAGAACCATGTCAGGTGTTTATTGCTGTCTATGTTTCTGTTGGAGAAGTTCACCTTTTCTGTTGGTTCTGGTGACAGAAAAGTATGAGAAATGCAGATGTCACCAGATTAGGGGGTTAGGTGAAATCTTCTGATGGGAACACTGGCTGGAGTGATTCCTCTTTTCTTTGACAGACAGCCTCACTGACTAATAGAGAGGCACACAGGAAGGTGCTTAACTAGCAAAAGAGAGATAAACCCACAGGAAAGTAAGAACAGAAGAATTCCAGATATGGTATATTTTTATATTGTTACAGCTTGGACCAATGTTGCCATATACACACCCACCTGTGGGATCTCTCCAGAAGCTGGAAATCACTGAAGTTAACACTGCTACTCCAGTGATCTCCACTTGAGGTTCAGCCATTCAGAATGGGTACTATTCAGAGAATGCTTTGTGTTTTCTGAAAGAATGCAAAGTGATTTCTGATTGGATGAGGTGGAGAGGTTGGGCAGTGATGTCACACTCTCCACCTCCTCCAATTAGAGAACACTTTGCATTCATTCAGAAAATGAAAATAATTATCTGATTGGTGCCTGTGCTCAGGGCCTGACCTCCTGTGTTCAGAAAGCATTAGGCCAACTGCTCAGCAGGAGAGAATTTCCCTTCCTAGGGGTAGATTTCCTCTCACTTCCTGTTGTCTCCATACGTTTGTAAGTAGAAGTAGTTTGTAAGTCAGAAGTTTGTAAGTAGGGGACCGCCTGTAATGATCTCTGTATTTAATGATATAATCTCTAGATATTAAATATATCCAGATCTAACCTTTTATAACGGCAATATGAACTCCAGACTCTACAGCTTTTTTTGTGCTGTCCTGAAAGACACATCTGTAGTACGTGTCCTGCTCCGGCACCCTATTTATGGACAGGGAGTAGCATTGCTGGCCTCCTCGCAGCACAGCCTCTACATGAGATAGGTAAAAAAGCAAAAAACAGACAGGTTATGTTAGAACAAGTCTGAAATATCATAAATCTAAAACCCCAACATTCACTCCCCTCCTCAATATTTGCAGAATTGCTGTTGCTCTGACCTGATAGGATGTGGCCAGGCTCCCAGGAGACGTGGTAGGAATTGCCATCATTCCAGATACAGCACTCAATGGTGACCCCAGGAAAGTTGGTGTAGTTATTCCAAAGGAGGACGTGCAAAGGGTTCCGGGTGATGTCCAGAGACTGAAGAGGGAATTTCACAGGGTGACTGGTCTGCCATTGTAAATGGCGATACTTAAACCTACACATGTATATCCCTGCAAGACATAAGGAACACTATCAGAATGTCCAATCCCCTTTTATTAGCTATGCATTCCCCATGTCTGGATTTCGGGCCCTGCATACAGCACCGCCAACCCTCGGCAATCTTACTCGACCCACTCTGGCACAGTTAGTCTAGGGTTAAACTTATATCACATTCAGTAATATTGCAAAGGGGGCAATCTCTTTTCTATTAAGACAACACCCTGAGGCGAGAGATCAATGCAACAGTTTACTTGTATATCAAAAGTATAGGCAGAACAGAACACATGCAACTTGCTTACAGAGCCCTGCAGCAATAGGTGTGTTTTTAGGACAATAACATGCATAATAGTTGTTATAATTAGCACTTTAGAATTCGAACGTTCGCATCCATTGTATTTAATAGGGTTCTAATGTTCGTACGAACTTTCGGTCCGTTCGCGGGTTCTGGTGCGAACCGAACCCGGGGGTGTTCGGCTCATCACTAATCCCCACCTTAGCAGGAAAGTGACAATCCGCAACTTGTATCAGGAATTTTAATTACATATAATTCTTGAACAGTGGTAGTAAAAATTGGGGCTTTGATGGTGGTGCTGGTGCCACAACACTGTAAGCCCTGACAGTTACTCTTGGTGGGTGCAGCAATGGGACCTGCTGTGAATTATTAGATCAAGAATTGTAATTGCATGCCCCTGTTGAACAGGGGCTGAAAAATTGGGCTTTTCGTGGTGGTGGTGGTGGTGGTGGTGTTGCCACAACACTGTAAGCCCTCAGAGTTACTCTTGGTGGGTGCAGGAATGGGCCCTGCTGTGAATTATTAGATCAAGAATTGTAATTACATGCCCCTTTTGAACAGGGGCTGAAAAATTGGGCCTTTCGTGGTGGTGGTGGTGGTGGCGTTGCCACAACACTGTAAGCCCTCAGACTTACTCTTGGTGGGTGCAGGAATGGGCCCTGCTGTGAATTATTACATCAAGAATTGTAATTGCATGCCCCTGTTGAACAGGGGCTGAAAAATTGGGCCTTAGGCACTGGTGGCACAACACTACAACCCCTCACAGATACTGTACTTGGAGCACAGCAATGAGCCCTGTTGCAAAGTATTGCTTCAAAAATTGTAATGACACGCCCCTGTTAAACAGGGGCTGAAAAATTGGGCCTTAGGCACTGGTGGCACAACACTACAACCCCTCACAGATACTGTACTTGGAGCACAGCAATGAGCCCTATGGCAAATTATTGCTAAAAAAATTGTAAGTACACGCCCCTGTAAAACAGGGGCTGAAAAATTGGGCCTTAGCCACTGGTGGCGGCACCCATAAACAAAAATGATCTTCCAAGCTATCATCATCAATCGTATCATTGAGGACTCGGAGGAGGAGGATAGCCAGTCAACATAACAGCACAGGCACTCAGCATCAGCATCAGTCTTGAAGGGACGTGACATGTTAAAATCAATTAGTCTGTTATATCAGCATCAGGTGTGTGGTAGCTGGTGGTGATCCAAGACTGGTTCATCTTGATGAAAGTCAGTCGATCAACCGAGTCGGTGGACAGGCGCACCCTGTGATCCGTGACAAATCCTCCAGCAGCACTGAATGTGCGTTCCGAAAGAACGCTGGATGCAGGACAGGCCAGTAGCTCAATTGCATACTGTGCAAGCTCTGGCCAGTGATCCATCCTCAAGACCCAGTAAGCCAGAGGATTTTCGGTGGGGAAGGTGTCCAAGTCTGACCTTGCCCCTAGATATTCCTGCACCATGTTTATCAGACGCTGGCGATGGTTGCTGGAACCAATCATACTTTGGGGCTGCGGACTAAAGAATTGTCTGAACGCATCGGTCAGACGGCCACCTTCCCCACCGCTCCTTCTTTGACTGGCCGAAGCCTCAGCAACTCGTTGTCCTGGACCAGGAGTTTGTAACCTCCCAGTCTCTGGGAACGCGTTGCACAGACCTTTCTGCAAGGCCTCCCGGAGTTGTCTCATCCTCTGCTCCCTCTGCGACGGTAACATAAGGTCCGCAACCTTACCCTTGTACCGTGGATCAAGGAGAGTGGCCAGCCAGTAATGGTCCCTCTCCTTGATCCGAAGAATACGAGGATCCTTCCGCAGACTTTGCAGGATCAGGGAGGCCATGCAGCGTAGGTTTGCTGAGGCATTCGCTCCGGAGTCCTCTGGGTCACTAAGGACGACATGATCCGCAGTCACCTCCTCCCAGCCACGTACAAGTCCACTGGTTTCTTGGGACTGTAAATCATCCCTAAAAGACTGCTGCTGATGATGCTGAGTGCCAGCCTCCACCTCCATGCTGACACAATCCTCCTCCTCCTCCTCCTCCTCTTCCTCTTCCTGTGCGATGGGTGGGACAGAAGGAACACTGTCTGGGTAAAGGGGGCCTTGAGAGGCAAGGAAGTCCTCCTCTTCCTGCCTCTGTTCTGCCTCAAGTGCCCTGTCCATTATTCCACGCAGCGTGTGCTCCAACAGGTGGACAAGAGGTACAGTGTCACTGATGCATGCACTGTCACTGCTCACCATCCTCGTGGCCTCCTCAAATGGTGCCAGGACAGTGCATGCATCCCTGATCATGCCCCACTCGCGTGGAGAAAAAAAACCAAGCTCCCCTGACCCTGTCCTGGTGCCGTAGTCGCACAGGTACTCATTGATGGCCCTCTGCTGCGTGTGCAGCCGCTGCAGCATGGCCAACGTTGAGTTCCACCTGGTGGGCATGTCACATATAAGGCGGTTCTTGGGCAGGTTCAACTCCTTTTGCAGCTCAGCCAGGCGAGCACTGGCATTATAAGATCTGCGGAAATGCACACAGACTTTCCTGGCCTGCCTCAGGACATCCTGTAAGCCCGGGTATCTGCCCAAGAACCGCTGCACCACCAGGTTAAGGACGTGAGCCACACAGGGCACATGGGTCAGTTGTCCCTGTCGGAGGGCGGAGAGGAGGTTGGTGCCATTGTCGCAAACCACCATTCGTGGCTTAAGCTGGCGTGGCGTCAACCACCTCTCGGCCTGGCCCTGCAGAGCAGACAGGACCTCTGCCCCAGTGTGGCTTCTGTCCCCCAAACACACCAGCGCAAGCACGGCATGGCATCTTTTTGCCTGCGTACTTGCGTAGCCCCGTGAACGGCTACGGAGCACCGCTGGTTCATAGGACAAACCACAGGAAGAGGCCATGGAGGAAGAAGAAGAGGAGGGGGTGGAGGAGAGAGGTGTGTCACAACCAGTAGTAGCATTTTGGAGGCGTGGCGGTGGGACAACCTCCAACACTACTGCACCTTGTCCTGCATCCTTCCCAGCTGCCAAAAGAGTGACCCAATGGGCCGTGAAAGAAAGGTAACGTCCCTGTCCATGCCTGCTGGACCATGAGTCAGCGGTAATATGCACCTTACCGCTGACCGCCCTGTCCAGCGAGGCCAAGACATTGCCTTCCACATGCCGGTAGAGAGCCGGAATAGCCTTCCGTGAGAAAAAGTGGCGTTTGGGAACCTGCCACTGAGGAACCGCACATTGCACAAACTCACGGAAGGGGGCCGAGTCTACCAACTGAAAAGGCAGCAGTTGAAGCGCTAGCAATTTAGCCAAGCTAGCATTCAACCGCTGGGCATGTGGATGGCTGGGAGTGAACTTCTTTCGACGGTCCAGCAGCTGGGGCAGGGAAATTTGCCTGCTAGAATCGGACGTCGGTGTACTGCTAGCAGAGTGGCCGCAAGTACTTGGCTGTGACACGCCTAATTCTACACCTTCATTCCTCTCAGTGCATGTTTCAGAGAGGACTGAAGTTATAGTGGGGTTGGAGATCCCAGCTGATGCGGTGCAAGGAGAGGTCCGCTTTGTTCTTTGGTGTGGGTCTTTGAGGTAGGCTTGCCAACGAGCTGCATGGCAGGTCAACATATGTCTGGTCAGGCATGTGGTACCCAAGCGGCTGATGTTTTGGCCACGCGATATACGCTTGAGACATATGTTGCAAACAGCAGCTGTGCGATCTGATGCACTAGCCTCAAAAAAGGCCCACACCAAGGAACTTTTTGAATGACGGGCAGAGGCAGCGCCCTGCACAGGCGGAGCTCTGCGGTGTGATTCCGTCGGTGTACTGCCCTTACGCTGGCCACCAAAGGGCATCCTGTCTCGTTGGAGATGTGCCTCCTCCTCATCCTCCTCCTCCTCTCTCCTATTAGGCACCCACGTGGAGTCAGTGACCTCATCATCCCCTCCCTCCTCATCACTGGAGCCAATCTGGCAGTATGCTGCAGCTGCTGGAACATGACTGCCAGATTGGTGTCCTTCTTGAGCATCCCCTCTGTCTGCTCTCACCCTACTGCCTTCCTGTAGCTGGGTTTCATCATCAGACCCTTCGAAACGCTGGGCATCCTCCTGGAGCATGTACCCAACACTGTGCTCAAACAGTTCGGGGGACTCCTCAGGAGGAGGACATGGTGGGTCTAGGGAAGGAGTGACTGATGATGAGTCTGACATTGATACCAGGGAAGAGGACGCTTTGGCAGCTGCTTTGCCAGTACCCTGAGCCTGGGTGAGAGAGGATGAGGAGGAGGAGGAGGGCTTGGTCATCCACTCTACCAAGTCTTCGGCATGATGTGGCTCAACATGTCCAGCTGCCGAAAAGAAGGACAAGCGTGTCCCATGGCCATGTGCTGATGACAATGCACCGCGTCCACGACCAGCACTGTTGCCCCCAGACACAGAGCCTGCTTGCCCTCTTTTATTGCCTCCTGACTGTCTGCCTCTCCTTGTTTGCCTTCCAGACATTCTAATAGATGGCCTGCAGGGAGATGGGAAAAAAGCAATAAGGGCTACCTTTAGGTGTCCTTCTCTGTCCCTTGAAACAAGGACTTGCACAGTGAAAGAAACTGACACTCTCCCTACCTACAGTTTTCTGTCCCTAGAAAAAATGTTTTTTTTAAGCACAATATAGCACAAGGAGAATTCACTCACTGTCCTTCCAGGTCCCTGGAAACAAGGACTTGCACAGTGAAAGAAACTGACACTCTCCCTACCTACAGTTTTCTGTCCCTAGAAAAAATGTTTTTTTTAAGCACAATATAGCACAAGGAGAATTCACTCACTGTCCTTCCAGGTCCCTAGAAACAAGGACTTGCACAGTGAAAGAAACTGACACTCTCCCTACCTACAGTTTTCTGTCCCTAGAAAAAATGTTTTTTTTAAGCACAATATAGCACAAGGAGAATTCACTCACTGTCCTTCCAGGTCCCTGGAAACAAGGACTTGCACAGTGAAAGAAACTGACACTCTCCCTACCTACAGTTTTCTGTCCCTAGAAAAAATGTTTTTTTTAAGCACAATATAGCACAAGGAGAATTCACTCACTGTCCTTCCAGGTCCCTGGAAACAAGGACTTGCACAGTGAAAGAAACTGACACTCTCCCTACCTACAGTTTTCTGTCCCTAGAAAAAATGTTTTTTTTAAGCACAATATAGCACAAGGAGAATTCACTCACTGTCCTTCCAGGTCCCTGGAAACAAGGACTTGCACAGTGAAAGAAACTGACACTCTCCCTACCTACAGTTTTCTGTCCCTAGAAAAAATGTTTTTTTTAAGCACAATATAGCACAAGGAGAATTCACTCACTGTCCTTCCAGGTCCCTGGAAACAAGGACTTGCACAGTGAAAGAAACTGACACTCTCCCTACCTACAGTTTTCTGTCCCTAGAAAAAATGTTTTTTTTTAAGCACAATATAGCACAAGGAAAATTCACTCACTGTCCTTCCAGGTCCCTAGAAACAAGGACTTGCACAGTGAAAGAAACTGACACTCTCCCTACCTACAGTTTTCTGTCCCTAGAAAAAATGTTTTTTTTAAGCACAATATAGCACAAGGAGAATTCACTCACTGTCCTTCCAGGTCCCTGGAAACAAGGACTTACTTGCACAGTGAAAGAAACTGACACTCTCCCTACCTACAGTTTTCTGTCCCTAGAAAAAATGTTTTTTTTAAGCACAATATAGCACAAGGAGAATTCACTCACTGTCCTTCCAGGTCCCTGGAAACAAGGACTTACTTGCACAGTGAAAGAAACTGACACTCTCCCTACCTACAGTTTTCTGTCCCTAGAAAAAATGTTTTTTTTAAGCACAATATAGCACAAGGAGAATTCACTCACTGTCCTTCCAGGTCCCTAGAAACAAGGACTTGCACAGTGAAAGAAACTGACACTCTCCCTACCTACAGTTTTCTGTCCCTAGAAAAAATGTTTTTTTTAAGCACAATATAGCACAAGGAGAATTCACTCACTGTCCTTCCAGGTCCCTGGAAACAAGGACTTACTTGCACAGTGAAAGAAACTGACACTCTCCCTACCTACAGTTTTCTGTCCCTAGAAAAAATGTTTTTTTTAAGCACAATATAGCACAAGGAGAATTCACTCACTGTCCTTCCAGGTCCCTAGAAACAAGGACTTGCACAGTGAAAGAAACTGACACTCTCCCTACCTACAGTTTTCTGTCCCTAGAAAAAATGTTTTTTTTAAGCACAATATAGCACAAGGAGAATTCACTCACTGTCCTTCCAGGTCCCTGGAAACAAGGACTTACTTGCACAGTGAAAGAAACTGACACTCTCCCTACCTACAGTTTTCTGTCCTTAGAAAAAATGTTTTTTTTAAGCACAATATAGCACAAGGAGAATTCACTCACTGTCCTTCCAGGTCCCTGGAAACAAGGACTTACTTGCACAGTGAAAGAAACTGACACTCTCCCTACCTACAGTTTTCTGTCCCTAGAAAAAATGTTTTTTTTAAGCACAATATAGCACAAGGAGAATTCACTCACTGTCCTTCCAGGTCCCTAGAAACAAGGACTTGCACAGTGAAAGAAACTGACACTCTCCCTACCTACAGTTTTCTGTCCCTAGAAAAAATGTTTTTTTTAAGCACAATATAGCACAAGGAGAATTCACTCACTGTCCTTCCAGGTCCCTGGAAACAAGGACTTACTTGCACAGTGAAAGAAACTGACACTCTCCCTACCTACAGTTTTCTGTCCCTAGAAAAAATGTTTTTTTTAAGCACAATATAGCACAAGGAGAATTCACTCACTGTCCTTCCAGGTCCCTGGAAACAAGGACTTACTTGCACAGTGAAAGAAACTGACACTCTCCCTACCTACAGTTTTCTGTCCCTAGAAAAAATGTTTTTTTTAAGCACAATATAGCACAAGGAGAATTCACTCACTGTCCTTCCAGGTCCCTGGAAACAAGGACTTGCACAGTGAAAGAAACTGACACTCTCCCTACCTACAGTTTTCTGTCCCTAGAAAAAATGTTTTTTTTAAGCACAATATAGCACAAGGAGAATTCACTCACTGTCCTTCCAGGTCCCTAGAAACAAGGACTTGCACAGTGAAAGAAACTGACACTCTCCCTACCTACAGTTTTCTGTCCCTAGAAAAAATGTTTTTTTTAAGCACAATATAGCACAAGGAGAATTCACTCACTGTCCTTCCAGGTCCCTGGAAACAAGGACTTGCACAGTGAAAGAAACTGACACTCTCCCTACCTACAGTTTTCTGTCCCTAGAAAAAATGTTTTTTTTAAGCACAATATAGCACAAGGAGAATTCACTCACTGTCCTTCCAGGTCCCTGGAAACAAGGACTTGCACAGTGAAAGAAACTGACACTCTCCCTACCTACAGTTTTCTGTCCCTAGAAAAAATGTTTTTTTTAAGCACAATATAGCACAAGGAGAATTCACTCACTGTCCTTCCAGGTCCCTGGAAACAAGGACTTGCACAGTGAAAGAAACTGACACTCTCCCTACCTACAGTTTTCTGTCCCTAGAAAAAATGTTTTTTTTAAGCACAATATAGCACAAGGAGAATTCACTCACTGTCCTTCCAGGTCCCTGGAAACAAGGACTTGCACAGTGAAAGAAACTGACACTCTCCCTACCTACAGTTTTCTGTCCCTAGAAAAAATGTTTTTTTAAGCACAATATAGCACAAGGAGAATTCACTCACTGTCCTTCCAGGTCCCTGGAAACAAGGACTTGCACAGTGAAAGAAACTGACACTCTCCCTACCTACAGTTTTCTGTCCCTAGAAAAAATGTTTTTTTTAAGCACAATATAGCACAAGGAGAATTCACTCACTGTCCTTCCAGGTCCCTGGAAACAAGGACTTACTTGCACAGTGAAAGAAACTGACACTCTCCCTACCTACAGTTTTCTGTCCCTAGAAAAAATGTTTTTTTTAAGCACAATATAGCACAAGGAGAATTCACTCACTGTCCTTCCAGGTCCCTGGAAACAAGGACTTGCACAGTGAAAGAAACTGACACTCTCCCTACCTACAGTTTTCTGTCCCTAGAAAAAATGTTTTTTTTAAGCACAATATAGCACAAGGAGAATTCACTCACTGTCCTTCCAGGTCCCTAGAAACAAGGACTTACTTGCACAGTGAAAGAAACTGACACTCTCCCTACCTACAGTTTTCTGTCCCTAGAAAAAATGTTTTTTTTAAGCACAATATAGCACAAGGAGAATTCACTCACTGTCCTTCCAGGTCCCTGGAAACAAGGACTTACTTGCACAGTGAAAGAAACTGACACTCTCCCTACCTACAGTTTTCTGTCCCTAGAAAAAATGTTTTTTTTAAGCACAATATAGCACAAGGAGAATTCACTCACTGTCCTTCCAGGTCCCTAGAAACAAGGACTTGCACAGTGAAAGAAACTGACACTCTCCCTACCTACAGTTTTCTGTCCCTAGAAAAAATGTTTTTTTTAAGCACAATATAGCACAAGGAGAATTCACTCACTGTCCTTCCAGGTCCCTGGAAACAAGGACTTGCACAGTGAAAGAAACTGACACTCTCCCTACCTACAGTTTTCTGTCCCTAGAAAAAATGTTTTTTTTAAGCACAATATAGCACAAGGAGAATTCACTCACTGTCCTTCCAGGTCCCTGGAAACAAGGACTTACTTGCACAGTGAAAGAAACTGACACTCTCCCTACCTACAGTTTTCTGTCCCTAGAAAAAATGTTTTTTTTAAGCACAATATAGCACAAGGAGAATTCACTCACTGTCCTTCCAGGTCCCTGGAAACAAGGACTTGCACAGTGAAAGAAACTGACACTCTCCCTACCTACAGTTTTCTGTCCCTAGAAAAAATGTTTTTTTTAAGCACAATATAGCACAAGGAGAATTCACTCACTGTCCTTCCAGGTCCCTAGAAACAAGGACTTGCACAGTGAAAGAAACTGACACTCTCCCTACCTACAGTTTTCTGTCCCTAGAAAAAATGCTTTTTTTAAGCACAATATAGCACAAGGAGAATTCACTCACTGTCCTTCCAGGTCCCTGGAAACAAGGACTTACTTGCACAGTGAAAGAAACTGACACTCTCCCTACCTACAGTTTTCTGTCCCTAGAAAAAATGTTTTTTTTAAGCACAATATAGCACAAGGAGAATTCACTCACTGTCCTTCCAGGTCCCTGGAAACAAGGACTTACTTGCACAGTGAAAGAAACTGACACTCTCCCTACCTACAGTTTTCTGTCCCTAGAAAAAATGTTTTTTTTAAGCACAATATAGCACAAGGAGAATTCACTCACTGTCCTTCCAGGTCCCTGGAAACAAGGACTTGCACAGTGAAAGAAACTGACACTCTCCCTACCTACAGTTTTCTGTCCCTAGAAAAAATGTTTTTTTTAAGCACAATATAGCACAAGGAGAATTCACTCACTGTCCTTCCAGGTCCCTAGAAACAAGGACTTGCACAGTGAAAGAAACTGACACTCTCCGTACCTACAGTTTTCTGTCCCTAGAAAAAATGTTTTTTTTAAGCACAATATAGCACAAGGAGAATTCACTCACTGTCCTTCCAGGTCCCTGGAAACAAGGACTTGCACAGTGAAAGAAACTGACACTCTCCCTACCTACAGTTTTCTGTCCCTAGAAAAAATGTTTTTTTTAAGCACAATATAGCACAAGGAGAATTCACTCACTGTCCTTCCAGGTCCCTAGAAACAAGGACTTGCACAGTGAAAGAAACTGACACTCTCCCTACCTACAGTTTTCTGTCCCTAGAAAAAATGTTTTTTTTAAGCACACTATAGCACAAGCACAAAACACACTGACACTCTCCCTACCTATCCTTCTCTTTCCCTAAACTAAAGGAATCCAGGTTAAGCAAGAAAGAAATAAAAGTCACTGTCCCTGCCTATGCTGCTCTATCCCTGCTCCGGAACACACTACACTAGGCCGCCGTGCTGGCGGCCTTTTATAGTGTGGGGCGTGTACTAAACACCCTCAGCAATAATTGGCCACAGGCATCCTGCCTGTGGCCAATCATTGCTCTCCTCGCTGCCGGCGCTGTGATTGGCCAAGCATGCGGGGTCACAGTGCATGCTTGGCCAATCACAGCGCCTGGATGACACTGCGATGGCGTAGTGCATTGTGGGCCGTTCGCGTCACTCGAATTTGGTGCGAACGGCCCAAATCGTTCGATCTTCGTCGAACGATCGAACAGCCGATGTTCGAGTCGAACGTATGTTCGACTCGAACACGAAGCTCATCCCTAGTGGGGATTGTCAATTCTTGTGTCCCAGAGTAAGGCAGCAAAGAGATAATGTAATCTCTCTGCTGCCCACGGCTGCCTGCACAGTGAGTGAGGGCGGAACTGCAGGGATGCAGGGCGAGTGTCGGGCGGTGAGAGATGATGTCATCTCTCTGCTCTGCCGTCCGCTGATTGGCCAGTCCACCCACAGAGCCTCCCAGCTGCGTCCGCTCTCTCACCTGCCCACCCATCTGCGTCCGCTCTCTCACCCGCCTGCCCATCTGCGTCCGCTCTCTCACCCGCCCGCCGAGCCGCCCAGCTGCCGGTCCTCTCGCACAGTCAGTGTGACTGTGTGAGCGGATAAGCAGCTCGGCGGCTCACCTACCACGCCGCCCGCACACTCACTTGCCTGCCGAGCCACCCGCCAGCTCACCCACGGTGCCGCCTGCACACTCACCCGCTGACTCACCCACAACTAATTTCTCGGGGGGGCAATTGCCCTGCCCCCCCCTGGATCCGCCCCTGCCTCCATTCAGTCCACTTCCCCCACAGTTAAAAACACCTCCCAGGGAACCCATTTAACCCCTTGATCAGCCCCTAGTGCTAACCCCTTCCCTGCCAGTGACATTTACACAGTAATCAGTGCATTTTTATAGCTGATCACCACCATTACTAGTAAAAAAATAATTATAATGAAAATGCCATAAATCTATCCCCTATTTTGTAGACATTATAACTTTTGAGCAAACCAATTTCCAGATGAGCAAATCATAATGATGTATAACAGCTTAATTAAAGGGGTTTCTGGTTATTTTTGCCTTCGCTGATTCCTCCTTTCCCCTCATCCACATGCAATTAGATTTTTTGGGGAATTTTTTTAAATCAAGAAAAGCAATATTACATTTTTAAATAAAATCTCTTGTATTACACAGCTTATTTTAGACCCAGTGGAGTCATCAATGTCTCTCTGTTCTTCTCTATAAAATGCAGGCAGATCATGAGTGGTGGGAGGGGCCAGCAGAGTACAGTACATAGGTTTCTGAAACATCACAGCACCCTGTCTCGGTACTCCTTTGAAGAGTCCTCAGCCCTGACGACTAAAATGCATTGATGGGTGGGTGACAATCTGGAGGAGTGGGCTGTTTTTGCATGTTTTTGCCCTAGGTAACGCCCAAATATGATGTTGAGCCTCTACGATTGAAAGTACTGAAATCCATGGTATGAAAGGGATGGGTCAGGGACAGTCAGGCTGGGAAGGAAATGTCTAGATCCCTGGTGCCCAATGTGCAGCCCAAGGACACTTTTTTGTGTGGCCTTTTGGGCCCTGTAGACACTAATTTATATTACATCTACAGCCTCTGACCATCCTGTCCACATTCTCTGTCCATCTCTTATTATGTCCACAGTCTCTGACCATCTCCTGTACCAAGTCCACAGACTCTGACCATCTCCTGTACCATATCCACAGTCTCTGACCATCCCTTGTTTTATGTGTATAATCTCTGACCATCTCCTGTACCATGTCCACAGTCTCTGACCATCTCTTATATTATGTCTATAGTGTCTGACCATCTCCTGTACCATGTCCACAGTCTCTGACCAATTCTTGTATTATTTCCAGAGTCTCTGACCATCTCTTGTATCATGTCCCCAGTCTCTGACCCTCTCTTGTATCATGTCCATAGTCTCCGACCATCTCTTGTATCATGTCTGCAGTCTCTGACCATCTCCTGTACCATATCCACAGTCTCCGACCATCTCCTGTACCATGTCCACAGCCAATAGCCATCTCTTGCATCATGTCCACAGTCTCCGACCATATCCTGTACCATGTCTACAGTCTCTGAAACCTTCTCCTGTACCATGTCTGCAGTCTCTGACCATCTCGTGTATCATATCCACAGCCTCTGACCATCTCCTGTACCATGTCCACAGTCTCTGACCATCTCCTGTGTCATGTCTGCAGTCTCTGACTATCTCCTGTTCAATGTCCTCAGCCTCTGACCATCTCTTGCATCATGTCCATAGTCTCTGACCATTTCTTGTATTATTTCCACAGTCTCTGACCATCTCTTGTATCATGTCCATAGTCTCTGACCCGCTCTTGTGTTATGCCCATAGTCTCTGACCATCTCCTGTACCATGTCCACAGTCTCCGACCATCTCCTGTATCATGTCCACAGCTTCTGATCATCTCTTGCATCATGTCCACAGTCTCTGACCATATTCTGTACCATGTCTACAGTCTATGACCTTGTCCTGTACCATGTCTGCAGTCTCTGACCATCTCGTGTATCATGTTCACAGCCTCGGAACATCTCCTGTCCACAGTCTCTGACCATCTGCAGTCTCTGACTAGCTCCTGTATCATGTCTGCAGTCTATGACTATCTCCTGTACCATGTCCGCAGCCTCTGACCATCTCTTGCATCATGTCCACAGTCTCTGACCATATCCTGTACCATGTCTACAGTCTCTGACCTTCTCCTGCACCATGTCTGCAGTCTTTGACCATCTCTTGTATCATGTCGACAGTCTCTGACCATCTCCAGTACCATGTCCACAGACTCTGACCATCTCCTGTATCATTCCCGAAGTCACTGACTATCTCATGTACCATGTCTGCAGTCTCTGATCATTTCTTGTATTAGATTTATTGTCTCTGACCATCTCCTGTACCAAGTCCATGGTCTCTGACCATTTCCTGTACCATGTCCCCAGATATCTTCATTCCTGTCGTGGCTTCCTGGATAGGAAGCAGTGGTGGCCCATCCATTAGGGGAACACGAGCACCGCCTCCTCCTATCCATGCGTCTGGCCCCCTAATCTATATGCAGGGCGACAGAGGTATGGATCCCAATGGTGGGGTGTTTTTTTTAAGCATGTAATTAGAGGCAGAGGCTCTAATAGGCTTCAAAAAAGGGTGGGGTGGGCTCAGGGCACAGAGGGTGCGGCTAACCCGACCAACAGCAGGGGGTGGGAAGCGGCCACCCCCCCAAATAAAATAAAAAACACCAGCCGCCACTGATAGGAAGTAAACAGAAATCCCCTTGATGGGACACAAACATGGGGACAAAGCATTCTAAAAGAGTTGAAAAAAAAATACAATTTAGTTGACTTCTATAGGAGAGGTAGGCTGTTGCATTAGAGTGAACCTGTACCTGTATAATGTCCACTTTAGAGGAATCTGTCTGGGTATAAATAAATAAGTGGCCACTGCTGGCTTTGTTATGAAGGCCAAAACTTTAACCTCCTTCCTGTAATGACTATGTGGCCAATGCCAAAGGTAATGACACTAGCATTAGTCCCTGCTCGATTCTCTCTACGACTATACAGAGAATACAACTCAGTACCACAGAGAGCAAGAACACAATTACAGAGGTCATATCCCTTCTACACACCACTGAAAACTAAAGTTGGGTCTGGTTTTGTCTTAATTTACTGCACCTTTTGCCTGATGTCCCCATACATAACATACATATATAAATGTAACACCTTCCCAGTCCCTGGGTATGTTGTCAATTCTGAGGGTTGATTTCCTGCTAGAGGTGACAATGTTAACTTTGGTGCCGTTGTAGACCTCCTTTGCTTCCTCCCTCATCAGGTTCACCATAAACCATCGGACATTGGAGACATCTTCTGTGGAGGAGAATTCCAGACATACGTCACTCCCAGGGATACCCGAACCTGGAAATAGTGTCACCCGTCCTGGGACTGCACAATGAAAGAGGAGCAAACAATATTGACAACAGCCAATGGGGCTAATAATACATGTCACTGCAATAATAATATCTACTCTATATAACACCTTTGTCTGATGTGGCAATGTACAACGTGCACTATATGGTCAAATATTTGTGGATGCTCCTGCAAATGATTGAATTGAGATGTTTCCAGTGAAGTGTACTGTTAATTTAACATCATGCAAAGACATTTTATACAATGGTGCTCTTCTAATCCTGTTGTAACAGTTTAGGGAAAGTCATTATCTGTTCCAGCATGACTTTGCACAAAGCCAGCTCCATACACACATGGTTGTATGGTTTGACCAATTTGGTGTGGAGTAACTCGATTGGCCTGCATAGAGGCCTGACCTCCACTCTACTGAGCACCTTTGGGGTGAACTAGAATGCTGATTGAGAATCAGGCCTTATCCAACATTGGTTCCTTGACTAAGACCTTGTAAACTTTGGGTGCTGCTCCAAGCAGTCATCCTGTAATGCTCTTGTAACACTAAATGCAGGTGCCAGCTTTAAGAGAGTCTGTCCCAGCTCTACATACACATATGGAGAAAGGAAGATGGAACGCCCAGGTGAGAAAAGGGGAAATAAGCTTCAGTCCAACTCCTCCCAACACATGGAACTGACAGGTTTCGCCCCACCTTCAGGGATTAATCATAGGGGTCATGACGGCGCTCTTCTTTTCTCCACATCAGTACCTGACCTTACAAATGGGCATACATTTCCACAGGCATAATCGAAAATCTTGTTAAATGCCTTCCCAGAAGAGTGGAGGTTGGTATAAGGAGGCAACTCCAAATTAATGTCTATAGTTTTGGATAGGCTGTCCAACAAGCTTACATACCAGTGGCCTACAAATTGCAGACTGGGAGCCAGATGTGGCCCTTTGCTTGCACCATTCCTCCCCACTGACTCCATTAATGGAGCACAGTTCCGCCAACTCACAACATCAATGGGCACCATTCCTCCCACTGACACCATTGATGGAGCACCATTCCTCCCCACTAACACCATTGATGGGGCATCATTCCTCCAACTGACACCATCAATGGGGCACTGTTCCTCCCACTGACACCATCAATGGGGCACCATTCTTCACACTACTGACACCATTGATGGGGGCACCGTTCCTCCCCACTGACACCATCAATGGGGCACCATTCCTCCAACTGACACGATTGATGGGGCACCATTCTTCCCACTGACACCATCGATGGAGCACCATTCCTCTTACTGACACCACCGATGGGGCACTATTTCTCAGACTGATATCAAAAAAGGGGCAAGGTTAAATCCCACTGGCACCAGGGTATTTTCTACTCCCACAGGCCACAGTCCGGCCCCCTAAAGCCTGAAGGACAGTAAACTGGCCCTTTGTTTAGAAAGTTGGGGGCCCCGTTATATACAATAGGTGTGATGCTCAGGTGTCCACAAGCCTTTTTGGCCATATAATGTAAGTGCTACAAACAAAGGTAACTAATGAAAAGGATGTAATAGAAGTGCGAATCCACATGAGGTTACATCTCCAAGAAATAATCATTAGGGGTTGTGAGGCACTGGCTGGCAATATTGTGGGTGGCATATAGGTGTCACCTAGATTCTCACCTACACATCCTGAGAGGCTTCATAGTCTATTATGAATGATATAGAGAAAACAAACTTTGTATTTTTTTCAGAATCTTAATAAGTCCTGTTTTGGGTCCTGGAGCCTGGGGACTTTGTAGAAGTTTGAGAAGGATGTTTCTTGTGAAAAAAAAAGAAGTTTGAGAAGGATTGATGCTGGCCATACACTCTACGAAAAATCGTCCGAACAAACTTTCGGAAATCGAAAGTTCGGTCGTGAGCGCAAACGATATTGCCATCATGTAATGACCGATAAATCGTTCAGTGGACATAAATAAAAAAAATAAAAAAAAAATAATTTTTTTTACATATACCTAGTGCAGAAAGTGCAGAAAGTTCGGAGGGGAAACAAATTAACCTTCCGATTTATCGTTCGTTCGGCAGAAAATTTCCAAACTTGTCCTTCATTTTTTCGGCTCAAAAACGTCCCAACGATTATCGATTTTGTGTCCATTAACTGTTCGAAAAATGAAAGAACTGTCTGAACGACCAATTTTCGCCCGATTTTTCATATAGTGTATGGCCAGCATAAGCCTCCACTCTGAGGTCAACATCCTGGTAGCCAGACCTCATTATTAGTCTCAGCTGTCCACAGACCTTTATATATGAGCTGATTGATGCTCAGGGCTTTTTCTCGCTCTGTTGTGGGAGCCTACTGCTGTGTAAAAAAGCTGATTACCGACAAAACACTAAAAAGAGCTGACTGTTTGTTTAGGGGAGCCCATTAGTGGTCACCCTGTTTGTGGTCACCCTGTTAGTCAGGAACTGGCCTGAGTTTAGTTAATGGCTTGGACAAGCAGATGTTTTGTTTGTTTTATACTATAGACTTTCTGTACTAAGCCCTCCTGCATTCAGACTGTCTTAATTTGCTGCCTTGATGAACAAAAGTGCAAGACAAACCTTCTTGGACTATTCCTGAGTGTATCAGTCTCGTTCATGGTTTACCGCTGCTAGTAACAGTTCGGCCTATCCCCCTTTAAATGGTTTACCTTCTTCTTTGTGTCAAAGGGAACATATAGGGGTTGATTTACTAAAACTGGAGAGTGCAAAATATGGTGCAGCTCTGCATAGAATCCAATCAGCTTCCAGGTTTTATTGTCAAAGCTTAATTGAACAAGCTGAAGTTAGAAGCTGATTGGCTACCATGCACAGCTGCACCAGATTTTGTACTCTTCAGTTTTAGTAAATCAACCCCATAGTGTCTAATATTTTTGGTTATTATTGCAGGAGCCCAGGTTTGTGCACACAGCCACAGCTGGGAAGCTTGTGACAGGCTGTCAGTGGCTGCAACTGTCTGCCGGAGTTCAGATGTATTTACAAATGGAGCGATTACCTGCGTTTAGGGACAAATGATCGCCCCTGGAAGCAAGAAGCTAGCATCTAGGGGCAATCATCTATCCTTAACCGCAGGTAATTGCTCCACGTGTGATTCGTTCCAGACACTGGTGGATAGTGGCGGATGCTGTCAGCCTGTCATTGCTTTCTACAGGCTTCCTGGCCGGGACTGTATGCACACACCTGGGCTCTTGGCTACAGTTTTCTGAAAGATACTTGATGCACCATGGCTGATTTGGCTGTGATCATACACCTACTTGCTGGCAGCTCTTCACAATACACGGCACTGCTGGAATTCAGGTGAGTGCAGACACAATATGAGTCGATCTCTAGCGGAATGTGACATGACCGGAAGGATTCACACTTGTCCATGTCGAAGTGGAAGCCGGGCTGGCAGGAACATTGGGTACCCTCTTGTCTCTTAGTGCATTCTAGAAGACAAATAACCCTTCCATCAGGCACAATGTACACTGTCTACACATGACCAGGAAATCCATTGGGGAGAGTGCAAGGCCTATGTAAGGGAGCAGAGTGAACCTGTCAGGATAAAAATAAGATGCCTTTGTTGATTTGGTTTCAAACTTGGAGACTCCAGGTGACCATACACCATAAAGACTTCGGGTGCTGCTTCAGGTCTCCATCACAAGTTCTGGTGACTCTCACTGAAAAGGGTGCTGGATTGGAGATAACCTATCCTGACTCTAGACACACTCATGAGGCAAACAGAAATCCAAACTGCTGCATACCAGAGAAAGCTCATATATCAGACAGATGAGAAGCCGCTTTAGTCTGCCTCCATCCAGGCCAACCCCCCAACGCATTTCGCCCTGCTCATAGGGCTTAGTCATGAAGACTTAAAACTGGAAACTAAACATACAGCTGAGACACATATATGGGGGTTGTTTTACATGCCAAAGGATTTGTATTTCTGACCATCCAGTCTTAGAATTTACACAACTCTGCCACATAGCACATCATGCCACATATTGGCAGCAGTTAACCACACATTTTACAATGATTGTACAATCTCCTTTATTTTTTAACTGTGCAATGGGAGGTCCTATCTGAATGAATATAAACCAAAAGAATTGTTTGGAAGTCCCTCACAATATAGAGCTGTCGGTAAATTCAAAGGAGGTTGCACAATTACATTGCAACGTTGTGTGGCCAGCCCAAAGTGGCAACAAAATCCATAAATGCCAATCACATCATCAACTGGTGCGGTTGATTCTGCAGCAAATCAACTTGCGGCTTGTTTCTGTTGTAGCGGTAGGCATACTTACCAGCATTTCAGTTCCTGTTCTCTGGACACAGTTAACCTCGCCCACTGGGGTTGATTTACTAAAGCTGGAGAGTGCAAGATCTGGTGCAGCTCTGCATATCAGCTTCCAGGTTTTATTGTCAAAGCTTAAAGTGGAGTTCCACCCTAAAAAAAAAATTCACAAAAAAACTGCAAAAAAATAGAAACAAAAAATAGAAAAAAAAATACATTTTTTACTCACCAGAAATACGGGTTGCTATGCGGAAGTCCCTGATCTGTCTCTTCCTTATCCACAGCTGGTCTTCTTCCGCATCCTCCTCGCGCTGCCTTCTGGGAACTGTGTGTATCCCAGAGAGCAAGCCGCCCATATAGAAAAAAATGCCAGACTCGCACATGCGCAGTAGGAAACGTGCAGTGAAGCCGCACAGCTTCACTGCCTGTTTCCCTTACTGAGGATGGCGGCGCCGGGAGCTGTCAGGATCGAGTGATCGGCCTCGGGGGGGCTGATATCGCAGTCGAGTAGGACAGGTAAGTGTCCTTATTAAAAGTCAGCAGCTACAGTGTTTGTAGCTGCTGACTTTTAAAAAAAAAAAAATTCCGGGTGGAACCCCTCTTTAAATTAAAAAGCTGAAGTTAGAACCTGATTAGCTGCCATGCACAGCTGCACCAAATTTTGCATTCTCCAGTTCTAGTAAATCAACCCCACAGTGTGTCTCCAGGCCCACTTTGTGATCAGGCAGTCCAACCCAGGCTCCACTTGCCCGACTGGCACATCCAAACCCCACGTCTAATTACTTGCCCCTGGTCACTATAATAAATGCCTTGCTTGGTTATTCAAATAAAAGTGAAACTGTGACCCCGGGACACCACCCAGCACATGGGTCCAAGATGTCCAAGATGCGGGACTGTCCTGATAAATTCAAGACAGTTGGCATCTATGCCTGGGTCTCCCTGTCCACAGGATGAAGGAGCACAAAATGGCCATGAAAAGGAACATGGAATTCCCCATGGCTCTGTGGCCATAGTGGATAATTGGAATTCTTTGGGTTAGAAAGCACCTACACATACAGTCAGGTCCATAAATATTGGGAAGTCGAAACAATTCTAATCTTTTTGGCTCTATACACCACCACAATGGATTTGAAATGAAACAAACAAGATGTGCTTTAACTGCAGACTTTCAGCTTTAATTTGAGGGTATTTACATCAAAATCAGGTGAACGGTGTAGGAATTACAACAGTTTGTATATGTGCCTCCCACTTTTTAAGGAACCAAAAGTAATGGGACAGATTAACAATCATAAATCAAACTTTCACTTTTTAATACTTGGTTGCAAATCCTTTGCAGTCAATTACAGCCTGAAGTCTGGAACGCATAGACATCACCAGATGCTGGGTTTCATCCCTGGTGATGCTCTGCCAGGCCTCTACTGCAACTGTCTTCAGTTCCTGCTTGTTCTTGGGGTATTTTCCCTTCAGTTTTGTCTTCAGCAAGTGAAATGCATGCTCAATCGGATTCAGGTCAGGTGATTGACTTGGCCATTGCATAACATTCCACTTCTTTCTCCCAAAAAACTCTTTGGTTGCTTTCGCAGTATGCTTCAGGTCATTGTCCATCTGCACTGTGAAGCGCCGTCCAATGAGTTCTGAAACATTTGGCTGAATATGAGCAGATAATATTGCCCGAAACACTTCAGAATTCATCCTGCTGCTTTTGTCAGCAGTCACATCATCAATAAATACAAGAGAACCAGTTCCATTGTCAGCCATACATGCCCACGCCATGACACTACCACCACCATGATTCACTGATGAGGTGGTATGCTTTGGATCATGAGCAGTTCCTTTCCTTCTCCATACTCTTCTCTTCCCATCACTCTGGTACAAGTTGATCTTGGTCTCATCTGTCCATAGGATGTTGTTCCAGAACTGTGAAGGCTTTTTTAGATGTTGTTTGGCAAACTCTAATCTGGCCTTCCTGTTTTTAAGGCTCACCAATGGTTTACATCTTGTGGTGAACCCTCTGTATTCACTCTGGTGAAGTCTTCTCTTGATTGTTGACTTTGACACACATACACCTACCTCCTTTGACACACATACACCTACCTATCTTGTTTGTTTCATTTCAAATCCATGGTGGTGGTGTATAGAGCCAAAAAGATTAGAATTGTGTCGATGTCCCAATATTTATGGACCTGACTGTACGTCTGTAAGGAAAAGCAATTGGGCCCTTATTTTCTGTATGCTGTCCAATTTTAATTATTTAGGTATAACATAATAAGAGGTTAAAGTAAACCGAACATATATCTGGGCATTTCACTCTGATCATATCATCAAAATATAGTAATTAGTAGAAGCTACCTGGAAAGAAAAAGGTCAAAATGATCAGTTGATCCCAAGATAGGCAGCTGAAGTTATGTGCAAATCTTGACTGCTCAGGTAAAGCTGCCTGTACCTCCTCCATAGCCTTCCTGTTGGTCAGTGAGGCTACCAGAAAGAGAGAGGAGGTGGGAGGGGGTGGGACCAAGCATAACGTTTACAAGAAATGTGGAGGTTTCTCTCTAATTTCAGCTGCTTACATCTCTGCATCTACTGATTGTTTTTGAGGTGGCACGTAACACCAACTTTTTTTACAACTCAGTGCTTCTTTCTGCCACTTGCTGTCCACATGCATTCTCCTCCAGAATGAGATGTACATCGCTGCTCTGAACTGGCTTTCTGATGGTGACTCCAGCGCTAAAAACATATCAGATTCTAACATCCAATTTTGGAATGATAATAACTTAATAGAGTAAAAGTCCTTTCCAGAGTAAATCCACAAGTGTTCAGGAGAAACAATTGCACAAACACAAAGCTGGGTGCTTCAGAGAAAAGGAAAAGCCACCATCCTCACCCGATCACACTTCCTCTTACTGAAGGGTTAATGATGTTTCTATGCTGTTTCTATTCTGTATATTTTCATGTTATTCCTATTATCTGAGTTTGACTTGGAATGTATTTACTTGCTAGAAATATTTAGGCTAATAGATTAAGTGTGGCTGGTTTGTTGTGAAAACATTCTAGCTTGTACTTTTTACCCAAAATATTACGAGGCTACACGTCATATGGAGGTAAACATCTTTTCTTAGAATTGCCATCCTTTTTCTCTGTAACCAAACCCTAAATGTATTGTAATCCATTAGACTTGTGCACAACGGAAAAATTCGTTCCGTTTCGGTTCGTTTCTTTCCGGTCCTGTTGATTCGTAATCATTCGTAATTTTGCTAGACGGGATTTTTCGTGTTCGGACTCATTCGTATTTTTGCAAGCGACATTTTTCGTTGAATTTTTTGTTGCTTTATAATTCGTACTTTCGGTAGAGTACGTTGTTTTTCGTTGATTCTGGACACAACTCCTACTTTCGTAACTTTTTTTGGGTTCGTTGATTCGTAATTTTCCGTGTCTCTCTCACAACGACGCTGCCTATTATGCCTAATGTGCTTCGAATGGATTTGTACTTTTCTAAATACATAGCGGTTATTTGTAACGATTCGAAATCTCGTATTTTACTTTCGTTTTTTACATGCGGCTATAGGCTCCGCCCCTGTACACCATTTTGAGAGGGTTCAGCACGGTGAGGGAGAAGCAGAGAGCAGAGCAGAGTGAGTGTTATTGTGCTTCGAATGGATTTGAAATCTCGTATTTTACTTTCGTTTTTTCATGCGGCTATAGCCTCCGCCCCTGTACACCATTTTGAGAGGGAGTTCAGCATGGTGAGGGAGAAGCAGAGAGCAGAGTGAGTGTTATTGTGCTTCGAATGGATTCGTACATTCGTAACTTTTTTCATAACGAATTATGCCGAAGACCTTCGGGCATTCGCTATTTTGCGGTATAATTTATTTCGGATTCGGTTTTATTCGTAATTGCTCTGTTCGGAAATTCGAATGCTTCCGAATGTCCGAAAGTTGCTAAATTCGGACGAATTTTGATTCGTTACGAAACGAATTGCACAAGCCTATAATCCATCCTTCCTTTATTTTGTATAAAACAAAGGGACATCACCCTTAATAAACTGACATATTTTGATCTTATCTTGTGTGGGTGTCAATCTGTGTTCCCGGGATCCCCGTGGAAGTTATCCAGCTGTCCGGTTCAAGTCCCAGACACTTACCATCAAGTATGGACCCTTGCAAAAGAAGGCCAAATGCGCAGTGTAATAACACTCCTGAAAAGGTGTCCCATGGAGATGATTCATCACCCTTCTCTTAAGGCACACTCTTAATCTCCCGATTAGCTTCCCCGGGGACTCCCCAATAGTACAGAAAACAGTGAAGAATGCATCTCATAGTGTAGTAACTTCAACTCAATTTATTAGTTAAAAAGTATTGCCCTCATTTCAGTAAGATAAAAAACAGCATGTCTGTATATCACACCAGCGTTACCAACCAGCAAGATGGCCGCCATGTCCCGATGCACAATGACGTCACACGTTTTTTTACTCCTCCCAGGAGGAGGAGTGCAATAGTGAGTGCAATACCGTTTAATGAATAAATCGAGTTGAAATTACTACACCATGAGATACATTTCGAGTAACTTCAATTTCAAATAGATTTGAATGGAATTCGAATAGCTTTCAAATGGAATTCAAATTGATTAGAATTTTCCAGATTTGGTTGAATTGAAAAGAATTCCAAAAATGTATTATATGAATTTAACTAATTTAACTAAACAAATTTATATAAATAACAAATCGATTCGAACTCGAATAAACAAAATGAATTTCGAAAACAAAAAGATTAATTAAACAAATTTATGTAAATGACAAATCGAAACAAAACACATTTTTCCTTCTGCACATGTCTAGTCGCTATACATCCACGTGTGTGACCTCAGCATTACACAGGGATAAAGCTAACCTGTTGATGTCTGAATTCTTGTGATCTCGATGGCAGAGTTGACGTCAGCCAAGTTCCTGCTAGTCAGTAATGTCTTCACAAGCTGCAAGTCTTCTGCTGCTCCGTTTTGAGGGATAACTTGTATGTAGGCAGTAGCAGGGTATCCCCCTGTTGGCAATGAGCGATAGTAAAATGTCTACATTTGTGTACAGTGCACAAATCCTCACCCACAATTGGCGGGCTTCTAAGTATATTTTACGGACGGTTACCAGATTTTCAAAATGACATACAAGGATGTCCTACTGACCACACCCACTTTTAACCATACCCCCCAAAATCACACCCACATTTGGGGCCCCAACCACAAAATCCTGCCCCTATTTTTTATTGGTCAGAGATTTTTGGAACAAAAGACAATTGTTAATAGATTTATGCAGTCTATTCATAATGAACCCTAACACAACACATATTAAGGAAATCCATAACGTGCGTTAACGTGTGTGTATTAATACACCACAATGTGTGGTGTTGAGTTGGCCCAAAGGTACTAAAGTCAGGAGACCATAATGACAGCCAGGACACTAATATTACTCAGAAGGGTACACTATGTCAGTAATTGTAGCCTCTATACTTCCTTGGTATGGGTTTCCATTAAAGGGTACGTGAATATAAAATGAACAACTTTATTATACAGCATTTTTTATTATTATACAGGATTTATATAGCCCCAATAGTTTGCGCAGCGCTTTACAACAACGTCAGGGCAGACAATGCAGTTACAATACAATTCAATACAGGAGGAATCAGAGGGCCCTGCGCGTTAGAGCTTACAATCTGGAAGATGGCTATATTCTTTTTATTTTATTCTATTCTATTGTTTTATTCTATTCTAGTCTACTATATTCTATTCTATTCTTTTATTTTCTAATCTATTCTAATCTATTCTTTTCTATTCTATTCTAATTCAAATTTCGGAAGAAGGTTATATTTTATTTAATTATTTTCTATTCTATTGTTTTCTTCTATTCTTTACACTTTTTTAGTTGGTGACATTTTGGTGTTGGTGACATTTTGTGGATTTCCTTAATGTGGATTGCTGCTGAATTTTAATAGTATTTACAGCCTAATCAGTTATATACTGTACATATCTCTGTACATTTTCCCCTGAAATTATCTACAGTGTTCTATTCTATACTAATTATTTTTATTACAGAGCATCTCCTGGGTGCGTCTCACCAACCACAGCTGCCAATCAAGAAAAGCACCATGAGAAATAATTTATTTATAGGTTTAATATTTTATAAATAATGTGATTTTGAAACGTTCTGCATTTACTTACCGGATCTTTTGGATCTGTATTCAGTGTCTGTCCTTTGGATCTCTGCCTACACAACACAAACAGATCGAATAAACAAGAGATGTATGATGAGGCAGAGATGGGATTGGCACAAATAAATCATGGAATTTTATTTGCACAGATTCCAAAATTAGGTAGTGTATCTAGTTGGGAGTTCAATCACATCAGTAGAGGAATTGAAGTGGAAATGGAGACTAGATAAGCAGGGGGTCCCTTAAAGAATACATTACCCCAACATTTCATATTCCTGATGTGCCTGCTGTACCATATACTTGTATGAGAAAATATCCTGTTCTCTTTGTATTGCTTTCTTTGTGTGAAATCCCTGGTGTTCCTGCCAGTCCCTCTGCTTTCCTATTTTAAACTGACCACCCTAGGCATGAAATCCATCTCAGTGTAATCAGTTTTCTGGCCTGTCCTCTAATGATCAGACTTTTGCTGACATGCCCCCCCCCCCTTCCTTCACAGCCTGCCAGCCCATCAACGAACAAACTTGTGCAAACACGCCCCCGCACAGCCTGTCTGTCCTCCAACTATCAGACTTGTGCTGACACCGCCCCCCCTGCACTGCAATGTACTGGGAAGACCAGTGTCCTGCTCTTTCTCCACTCCCACCTCTCCAATCCCCTTATGCAGCTGAGAACAGAGATTTAATATATATATATATATATATATATATATATATATATATATATATATTTATATTTATGGTCGGAGCCCTCCAACCGAGATAGACTTGAAACCACATAAAGACACCACAAGACTCACAGCATAACATAGCTGGTCGGTACACCAAAAAAGGGGCATACCCAAGATAAGTAGTGGTTGATTGTAGTGTTAAATGAATAGGAAATGGCGCCAAAGTACCATAGTGATAAATATAAAACAAGTGCTGCTCCAAAATTAGTGTTACTAATACAAAAATGAATGGAAGGGAAAGGACGCAACAAGTTAAAAAAATTCAAAATGTGTCAACAATTATATATAATCAAATGTCCATTGTGGGCAGATAAATAGACACAGTCCTTATTAATAATGAGTGAAAACAGTGCTTAATTCGGGTCTTCTAACATCCAACTACGTGCTTCCCATAAAGTGCAGTGTCATATTCAAAAGTGCTTCACCCGAAGTGCCAAATAAATGTGCTCACCAGATTTCCAAGGCCATTAATGACCATCAGGCAAATAGGAGAATCTATGCTCCGGATCCTTTCCTCTCACTCCCTAGTGACAGGAGCGGCCCCTGCCTTCCCTCAAGCTGCATCTTCACCCTGCTGTGCCTGTCACATGATTTTAACCCTGTAAGTGTTTTTTTACAATAAATAAGACGTTATTACACAATCTCTGCTTCCTTGTGGCTCAATACGCTGGAGCCTTAAGCCTCGTACACACGGCCGAGAATTTCGTCAGGAAAAAACTTGTCGTTTTTCTTGACGAGATTCTTGGACAAGAAACTTGTCCCGGCCGAGTGTACAGACGCTCCATTCAAAGAACCCGCGGTTCTTTGAATGGAGCGAACGTTGTGACATAATCGACTACAACGAGCGTGCGCTCGTCACATTCTATGCCGTCGCCGCCATCTTGCTACACCCTACCTATGCCTAGGAAGCTACCGCCCATGCGTCAAAGTCATTTCGAGCATGCGCGGGTTTCCACGGCGACAGGTAAGTGTACACACACACACTTTTCTTGTCGAGAAACATGCTGACGAGAATCTCAATGAGAAAATGGAGAATCCTGACGAGAAAATAGAGAGCAGGTTCTCTATTTTTCTCGTCGCGATTCTTGTCGGTTTTCTTGACGAGAAACCTGATAGCCACGTACACACGACCGATTTACTCGGCAAGAAAGCTCTGCCAGCAAGTTTCTTGTCGTTTTTTGACGAGAAACTCGGTCGTGTGTACGAGGCTTCAAACTTTGCAGATTGCAGCAACACTAAAGGGGCTTGAGAAGGTTTGCATCCAAGTTTATGAAGAGCATTATTTCAGATTTTTTGGATTGATGGGGTGTTCTGTCAAGAATTGATCATAGCCTGCGAAAGGCTTGTTGAGAGGAAGGGATCCGGAGCATAGATTCTCCTATATGACTAATGCCGCGTACACACGATCGTGATTCACGGAACGGCTTGGTTCCCTACACACGTCCGTTTTTCCCGACATTTTTCTCTTTGTCGAGAAAAACGACTGTGTGTGGGCTCCGCGGCAGTGTTTCCCTATGGGAAAACTGCAGCGGAAAAAAACAACGGGAATCACGACGAGAAAAATTAGAGCATGTTCTTATTTTTCTCGTCGTGATTAATGACAAAAAGCTCACAAACGATCGTTTTTTTCGTCCAAAGGAAAAAATTTAATTTTTCTCAACGGGAAAAATGATCGTGTGTACGCGGCATCATGGTCATTTATGGCCTTGGAAATCTGGTGAGCACATTTATCTGGCACTTCGGATGAAGCACTTTTGAATATGCACGCTGCACTTTATAGGAAGCACGGTGTTGGATGTTAGAAGACCCGAATTAAGCACTGTTTTCACTCATTATTAATAAGGACTGTGTCTATTTATCTGCCCACAATGGACTTTTGATTATATATAATTGTTGACACGTTTTGAATTGTTTTCATTTGTTGTGCCCTTTCACTTCCATTCATAATGGTTGATTGTAGAAGAGGGATGTGAAGGAAGTGCCCTGTAAAGGGGATGGGGGGGAGGGTATCGTGAGGGGATCTGACAAGGAACACAGGTGAGTGGGCTGCTTAAATACCCCCCCGGACTCCTCCCATAAATTCAGGCCACCATACTGGCCTTCTAATATATATATATATACAGTGGAACCTTGGATTACGAGCATAATCCGTTCCAGGAGAATGCTTGTAATCCAAAGCACTCACATATCAAAGCAAGTTTCCCCATAGAAATCAATGGAAACAAAGATAATTAGTTCCGCAATGACTTCTATGGCATGCAATACCGCATGTGGCCAGTGGTGGGATGGGGCGCCAGAGAGCCTCGGAAATACCCGGGGACAGCTCGGCTGATCTTGGAAACCCTCTGAAAGGTTCTGAAACACTCGGGAACTGAGTATTTCTGAGTGATTCTGAGTGATTCTGAATGACGGCTATGAACTGTTCCGAGTGTCACCGGCGCCCCGGCACCTCTGGCCAAATGCGGTACTGCACACCCCATTGGCTTGTATTCTGCTTGTTTTGCGAGACAACACTCGTTGCTCGTTATTCAAAACGCTTGTTAACTGCGTTACTCGTAAACCAAGGTTCCACTGTGTATATCTATCTATCTATCTATCTATCTATATATATATAGAGAAAAAATAGCGGAGGGATTGCTGCACTTAAAAGTTATTTATTTAGATGTCAAAAATACATCATAATAAGGCAAACATGGTAATATATATATATATATTTATGGTCAGAGCCCTCTGTATGAAGAGATATGGATCACATAAACACGTCACAAGACTAACGACACAAAATAGACCTGAAGTGTGGCCTGGCCTGCTGTACGGTATGCCAAAGAAGGGGCCATACCCGAGATAGAAGTTGTGGAAAATTCTGTTGAGAATTGTATGTAGAGGAGTGCCCTGTAAAGGGGGATATGGGTGGGTGGGTACCGCGCACTAGAGCCGACACTGACCGTCGTGGACGGTCTGTTTAAGTACCCTTCAAACTCCTCCCATAATTTCAGGCTAGCATGCTAGCCTTCCTATTTATGGTCAGAGCCCTCTGTATGAAGAGATATGGATCACATAAACACGTCACAAGACACAAAATAGACCTGAAGTGTGGCCTGGCCTGCTGTACGGTATGCCAAAGAAGGGGCCAAAAGTCACACGAGGTTAGGGAGAAATAGTTTATTTATGACAAGTAAATGATTACATGGCGAGACTGTTAAAGGCTCGTGCTATTTCTGACTGTGGATCGGGCACGTATCGAGCGAAACACGAGGATTTCCATCTACCCATTGTTTTGATGACATGGTCCGGGACACCGTTTCGTGATGCCGCTGAGGCTGCTCCTATGCGAAAGGAATGCCCTGAGTATCTTCCTGGGTCATGTCCTAAAGTGTTCAGAAGTGTCCTGACATGGCTGACAAACTGGTTCCCGGTTAGGGGCTCGGTTGGAAAAGGCAAAAGTGGGCTGTCTCCGGGTAGGCCGGATAGTGTTGTCATTAGCCGATCTAATATGTCCACGGGGCACCAGATATTATGAGTCTGGAAGATTTTTATATCTACCCCGGGACCGGTTTGTTGGGTTTTCGACACCGCTAGGTGCAGGACGAAGTGACTCTGGTGGCGAGTCAGGTGGTGCTTCCGTAGTACCTGGCCGTTAGGGCCGGAGACCGTGAATTCGCTGGGGCGGAGGAAGCCGTAGAAGGCTAAATAAATGGCTGCCTGGATAACCAGGCTAGGTCGTACACCAAAAGGGGAACGTGCGAGGATAGTGGACATGCCCCGGAATATGGCGCTGGTAACTGGTAAGCGCTTGACGCAGGTATGCGGTTGCTGCTTGTGGATACCGCGTAATATGGCTTTAACTGCATGGGCGGCGAACAAGGATGGTGTGGTAGGATCTTGCAGGGACGTGAAGTGCTGGATACCGGCTAGGTACAGCCTGACGGTGTTGGGTGACAGTTTGAGTTGGGTGTGACAGTGGGAAACGAAGGCCAGGATGTGGCTGAGGTTTCCTGGAAGTGCCCCGGGGTTGGTGGCTAGAAATCTGTTATAGCTCTTCCAGGCGGATCGGTAGGCTTTTAGCGTGTTGGGAGCCAAGGACGCAGTGATGAGGGTGGAAGCCCCCTGGAGGTGCTGTTTTAATCCAGGGTTAGCTGCGACCAGTGCGGGATGTGTGACATGGTCGGGTCGGCTCCAGGCTCCTGCGAAAAGAACGTATCGAAATTAAATCGTGACAGAGCGTCGGCTGAAGTATTGCAATGACCGGGGATGTGGACACAGAGAATGTTAAATTGATGTTGAAGAGAGAGTAGCACCAGCCTGCGGAGGAAGGACATGATGGCCAATGATTTGGACCTTCCTTTGTTGATAATAGCGGCCGTGGCTTGATTGTCTGTGACAAAGGTGACGGTCTGTCCCGCCCAGGCGCTGCCCCAAACTTGGGCTGCGGCAAGTATGGGGTAGATCTCGAAAAGGGAGGAGGACTGGCTGAACCCGGGGATCGCGAGTATCTCCAACGGCCACGGCCCCGCGAACCAATGATGGCCAAAAATTGCCGCGAAGCCTGTGGAAGCTGCTGCGTCAGTGATTACTTGTGGGGAAGAAGGGGACGCTGCGGGAATGAACATGGACCTGCCATTCCAGTTCTCGAGGAACTGGTCCCACATATCCAAATCTGCGATAGCGGCTGCGTCAAGTCTGACGGGTTGGTCGGGATCTTGTGCCTGGGACAGGAACACTAGGAGACGAGAGATGAAAGATCGCCCTTGGGGGATGATCCTCATTGCGAAGTTCAGCATCCCCAACAGGGATTGCAACTGTCTTTTGGTGCACCCTCGTGTGATAGTGAACGTGTGGACGACTGACCTGATGCGGTTCAATTTATCAAGTGGTAGACTAGCCTGCATAGCGCGAGTGTCGAGATTGATCCCCAGGAAGGTGATAAGTTGTCCTGGGCCTTCTACTTTTCTCTCTGCTATTGGCACATTGAGGTTTTTAAAGACCTCTCTTAGACTTCCTAGGTCTACGGGGGGCTTGCTGGGTGACTCAATGAGTAGAAAGTCGTCTAAGTAATGGATTACTTTCTGACAGTGTGCGTGGTGCATGAGAATCCAGGATAGGGATTGGGCGAACGTGTTGAAGAGCCAGGGGCTGCTTTTGGAGCCGAAGGTCAGTTTAGTTGCGAAGTAGTAAAGACCTTTCCACTTTATCCCACTTTATCACTTTTTCGATGGGCAGTAGTTTGAAAGCATCGGAGATGTCGGCTTTGGATAGCCAGGCCCCGACCCCTGTTTTTATGATGGATTGGATAGCCATGTCGACAGAGGAATATTTTAGGGAGAACTCCTCTGAGGGTATGAGTGAGTTTAGGCTGGGTGTGGTGGAGGAATGAGGCGCGGACAAGTCATAGATCAACCGAAGTTTATTGGAGAATTTGCCCTTGACAAGCCCAATAGGGCTGACTCTCCATACAGAAAAGGGGGACTGAGAAAAAGGGCCGATCATATATCCGCGGTCTAATTCGATTTGTAGTAGTGAGGAGCCGAGAGTAGGTTTCTGCACTCGTACGTGGAGTCTGGTATCGTGATCAGACCAGTGTGAAACCCTGTACTGAACCCTTGTACCAGGAAGGCTGCCAGGGATGGGGTCGGGTGTGAGGAAAGGTAGAAGCCAAGCCATCCGACGTGCACCTGGCCTAGTCAGGACGGGCCCGGCTGCTTGAGGCTGCAGGCTAGGGATGAGCTTCGTGTTCGAGTCGAACATACGTTCGACTCGAACATTGGCTGTTCGATCGTTCGACGAAGATCGAACGATTTGGGCCGTTCGCGCCAAATTCGAGTGACGCGAACGGCCCACAATGCACTACGCCATCGCAGTGTCATCCAGGCGCTGTGATTGGCCAAGCATGCACTGTGACCCCGCATGCTTGGCCAATCACAGCGCCGGCAGCGAGGAGAGCAATGATTGGCCACAGGCAGGATGCCTGTGGCCAATTATTGCTGAGGGTGTTTAGTACACGCCCCACACTATAAAAGGCCGCCAGCACGGCGGCCTAGTGTAGTGTGTTCCGGAGCAGGGATAGAGTAGCATAGGCAGGGACAGTGACTGTTATTTCTTTCTTGCTTAACCTGGATTCCTTTAGTTTAGGGAAAGAGAAGGATAGGTAGGGAGAGTGTCAGTGTGTTTTGTGCTTCTGCTATAGTGTGCTTAAAAAAACATTTATTCTAGGGACAGAAAACTCTAGGTAGGGACAGTGTCAGTTTCTTTCACTCTGCAAGTCCTTGTTTCCAGGGACCTGTAAGGACAGTGAGTTAATTGTCCTTGTGCTATATTGTGCTTAAAAAAAACATTTATTCTAGGGACAGAAAACTCTAGGTAGGGACAGTGTCAGTTTCTTTCACTCTGCAAGTCCTTGTTTCCAGGGACCTGTAAGGACAGTGAGTTAATTGTCCTTGTGCTATATTGTGATTAAAAAAAACATTTATTCTAGGGACAGAAAACTCTAGGTAGGGACAGTGTCAGTTTCTTTCACTCTGCAAGTCCTTGTTTCCAGGGACCTGTAAGGACAGTGAGTTAATTTTCCTTGTGCTATATTGTGATTAAAAAAAACATTTTTTCTAGGGACAGAAAACTGTAGGTAGGGAGAGTGTTTTTTTTCTTTCACTCTGCAAGTCCTTGTTTCCAGGGACCTGTAAGGACAGTGAGTTAATTGTCCTTGTGCTATATTGTGCTTAAAAAAAACATTTATTCTAGGGACAGAAAACTCTAGGTAGGGACAGTGTCAGTTTCTTTCACTCTGCAAGTCCTTGTTTCCAGGGACCTGTAAGGACAGTGAGTTAATTGTCCTTGTGCTATATTGTGATTAAAAAAAACATTTATTCTAGGGACAGAAAACTCTAGGTAGGGACAGTGTCAGTTTCTTTCACTCTGCAAGTCCTTGTTTCCAGGGACCTGTAAGGACAGTGAGTTAATTTTCCTTGTGCTATATTGTGATTAAAAAAAACATTTATTCTAGGGACAGAAAACTCTAGGTAGGGACAGTGTCAGTTTCTTTCACTCTGCAAGTCCTTGTTTCCAGGGACCTGTAAGGACAGTGAGTTAATTTTCCTTGTGCTATATTGTGATTAAAAAAAACATTTTTTCTAGGGACAGAAAACTGTAGGTAGGGAGAGTGTTTTTTTTCTTTCACTCTGCAAGTCCTTGTTTCCAGGGACCTGTAAGGACAGTGAGTTAATTGTCCTTGTGCTATATTGTGCTTAAAAAAAACATTTATTCTAGGGACAGAAAACTCTAGGTAGGGACAGTGTCAGTTTCTTTCACTCTGCAAGTCCTTGTTTCCAGGGACCTGTAAGGACAGTGAGTTAATTGTCCTTGTGCTATATTGTGATTAAAAAAAACATTTATTCTAGGGACAGAAAACTCTAGGTAGGGACAGTGTCAGTTTCTTTCACTCTGCAAGTCCTTGTTTCCAGGGACCTGTAAGGACAGTGAGTTAATTTTCCTTGTGCTATATTGTGATTAAAAAAAACATTTATTCTAGGGACAGAAAACTCTAGGTAGGGACAGTGTCAGTTTCTTTCACTCTGCAAGTCCTTGTTTCCAGGGACCTGTAAGGACAGTGAGTTAATTTTCCTTGTGCTATATTGTGATTAAAAAAAACATTTATTCTAGGGACAGAAAACTCTAGGTAGGGACAGTGTCAGTTTCTTTCACTCTGCAAGTCCTTGTTTCCAGGGACCTGTAAGGACAGTGAGTTAATTTTCCTTGTGCTATATTGTGCTTAAAAAAAACATTTTTTCTAGGGACAGAAAACTGTAGGTAGGGAGAGTGTTTTTTTTCTTTCACTCTGCAAGTCCTTGTTTCCAGGGACCTGTAAGGACAGTGAGTTAATTGTCCTTGTGCTATATTGTGCTTAAAAAAAACATTTATTCTAGGGACAGAAAACTCTAGGTAGGGACAGTGTCAGTTTCTTTCACTCTGCAAGTCCTTGTTTCCAGGGACCTGTAAGGACAGTGAGTTAATTGTCCTTGTGCTATATTGTGATTAAAAAAAACATTTATTCTAGGGACAGAAAACTCTAGGTAGGGACAGTGTCAGTTTCTTTCACTCTGCAAGTCCTTGTTTCCAGGGACCTGTAAGGACAGTGAGTTAATTTTCCTTGTGCTATATTGTGATTAAAAAAAACATTTATTCTAGGGACAGAAAACTCTAGGTAGGGACAGTGTCAGTTTCTTTCACTCTGCAAGTCCTTGTTTCCAGGGACCTGTAAGGACAGTGAGTTAATTTTCCTTGTGCTATATTGTGATTAAAAAAAACATTTTTTCTAGGGACAGAAAACTGTAGGTAGGGAGAGTGTTTTTTTTCTTTCACTCTGCAAGTCCTTGTTTCCAGGGACCTGTAAGGACAGTGAGTTAATTTTACTTGTGCTATATTGTGCTTAAAAAAAACATTTTTTCTAGGGACAGAAAACTGTAGGTAGGGAGAGTGTTTTTTTTCTTTCACTCTGCAAGTCCTTGTTTCCAGGGACCTGTAAGGACAGTGAGTTAATTGTCCTTGTGCTATATTGTGCTTAAAAAAAACATTTATTCTAGGGACAGAAAACTCTAGGTAGGGACAGTGTCAGTTTCTTTCACTCTGCAAGTCCTTGTTTCCAGGGACCTGTAAGGACAGTGAGTTAATTTTCCTTGTGCTATATTGTGATTAAAAAAAACATTTATTCTAGGGACAGAAAACTCTAGGTAGGGACAGTGTCAGTTTCTTTCACTCTGCAAGTCCTTGTTTCCAGGGACCTGTAAGGACAGTGAGATAATTTTCCTTGTGCTATATTGTGATTAAAAAAAACATTTTTTCTAGGGACAGAAAACTGTAGGTAGGGAGAGTGTTTTTTTTCTTTCACTCTGCAAGTCCTTGTTTCCAGGGACCTGTAAGGACAGTGAGTTAATTTTACTTGTGCTATATTGTGCTTAAAAAAAACATTTTTTCTAGGGACAGAAAACTGTAGGTAGGGAGAGTGTTTTTTTTCTTTCACTCTGCAAGTCCTTGTTTCCAGGGACCTGTAAGGACAGTGAGTTAATTGTCCTTGTGCTATATTGTGCTTAAAAAAAACATTTATTCTAGGGACAGAAAACTCTAGGTAGGGACAGTGTCAGTTTCTTTCACTCTGCAAGTCCTTGTTTCCAGGGACCTGTAAGGACAGTGAGTTAATTGTCCTTGTGCTATATTGTGATTAAAAAAAACATTTATTCTAGGGACAGAAAACTCTAGGTAGGGACAGTGTCAGTTTCTTTCACTCTGCAAGTCCTTGTTTCCAGGGACCTGTAAGGACAGTGAGTTAATTTTCCTTGTGCTATATTGTGATTAAAAAAAACATTTTTTCTAGGGACAGAAAACTGTAGGTAGGGAGAGTGTTTTTTTTCTTTCACTCTGCAAGTCCTTGTTTCCAGGGACCTGTAAGGACAGTGAGTTAATTTTACTTGTGCTATATTGTGCTTAAAAAAAACATTTTTTCTAGGGACAGAAAACTGTAGGTAGGGAGAGTGTTTTTTTTCTTTCACTCTGCAAGTCCTTGTTTCCAGGGACCTGTAAGGACAGTGAGTTAATTGTCCTTGTGCTATATTGTGCTTAAAAAAAACATTTATTCTAGGGACAGAAAACTCTAGGTAGGGACAGTGTCAGTTTCTTTCACTCTGCAAGTCCTTGTTTCCAGGGACCTGTAAGGACAGTGAGTTAATTGTCCTTGTGCTATATTGTGATTAAAAAAAACATTTATTCTAGGGACAGAAAACTCTAGGTAGGGACAGTGTCAGTTTCTTTCACTCTGCAAGTCCTTGTTTCCAGGGACCTGTAAGGACAGTGAGTTAATTTTCCTTGTGCTATATTGTGATTAAAAAAAACATTTTTTCTAGGGACAGAAAACTGTAGGTAGGGAGAGTGTTTTTTTTCTTTCACTCTGCAAGTCCTTGTTTCCAGGGACCTGTAAGGACAGTGAGTTAATTTTACTTGTGCTATATTGTGCTTAAAAAAAACATTTTTTCTAGGGACAGAAAACTGTAGGTAGGGAGAGTGTTTTTTTTCTTTCACTCTGCAAGTCCTTGTTTCCAGGGACCTGTAAGGACAGTGAGTTAATTGTCCTTGTGCTATATTGTGCTTAAAAAAAACATTTATTCTAGGGACAGAAAACTCTAGGTAGGGACAGTGTCAGTTTCTTTCACTCTGCAAGTCCTTGTTTCCAGGGACCTGTAAGGACAGTGAGTTAATTGTCCTTGTGCTATATTGTGATTAAAAAAAACATTTATTCTAGGGACAGAAAACTCTAGGTAGGGACAGTGTCAGTTTCTTTCACTCTGCAAGTCCTTGTTTCCAGGGACCTGTAAGGACAGTGAGTTAATTTTCCTTGTGCTATATTGTGATTAAAAAAAACATTTTTTCTAGGGACAGAAAACTGTAGGTAGGGAGAGTGTTTTTTTTCTTTCACTCTGCAAGTCCTTGTTTCCAGGGACCTGTAAGGACAGTGAGTTAATTTTACTTGTGCTATATTGTGCTTAAAAAAAACATTTTTTCTAGGGACAGAAAACTGTAGGTAGGGAGAGTGTTTTTTTTCTTTCACTCTGCAAGTCCTTGTTTCCAGGGACCTGTAAGGACAGTGAGTTAATTGTCCTTGTGCTATATTGTGCTTAAAAAAAACATTTATTCTAGGGACAGAAAACTCTAGGTAGGGACAGTGTCAGTTTCTTTCACTCTGCAAGTCCTTGTTTCCAGGGACCTGTAAGGACAGTGAGTTAATTGTCCTTGTGCTATATTGTGATTAAAAAAAACATTTATTCTAGGGACAGAAAACTCTAGGTAGGGACAGTGTCAGTTTCTTTCACTCTGCAAGTCCTTGTTTCCAGGGACCTGTAAGGACAGTGAGTTAATTTTCCTTGTGCTATATTGTGATTAAAAAAAACATTTATTCTAGGGACAGAAAACTCTAGGTAGGGACAGTGTCAGTTTCTTTCACTCTGCAAGTCCTTGTTTCCAGGGACCTGTAAGGACAGTGAGTTAATTTTCCTTGTGCTATATTGTGATTAAAAAAAACATTTTTTCTAGGGACAGAAAACTGTAGGTAGGGAGAGTGTTTTTTTTCTTTCACTCTGCAAGTCCTTGTTTCCAGGGACCTGTAAGGACAGTGAGTTAATTTTACTTGTGCTATATTGTGCTTAAAAAAAACATTTTTTCTAGGGACAGAAAACTGTAGGTAGGGAGAGTGTTTTTTTTCTTTCACTCTGCAAGTCCTTGTTTCCAGGGACCTGTAAGGACAGTGAGTTAATTGTCCTTGTGCTATATTGTGCTTAAAAAAAACATTTATTCTAGGGACAGAAAACTGTAGGTAGGGACAGTGTCAGTTTCTTTCACTCTGCAAGTCCTTGTTTCCAGGGACCTGTAAGGACAGTGAGTTAATTTTCCTTGTGCTATATTGTGATTAAAAAAAACATTTATTCTAGGGACAGAAAACTCTAGGTAGGGACAGTGTCAGTTTCTTTCACTCTGCAAGTCCTTGTTTCCAGGGACCTGTAAGGACAGTGAGTTAATTTTCCTTGTGCTATATTGTGATTAAAAAAAACATTTTTTCTAGGGACAGAAAACTGTAGGTAGGGAGAGTGTTTTTTTTCTTTCACTCTGCAAGTCCTTGTTTCCAGGGACCTGGAGAGACATTGAGTGAATTGTCCTTGTGCTATATTGTGATTAAAAAAACATTTATTCTAGGGACAGAAAACTCTAGGTAGGGACAGTGTCAGTTTCTTTCACTGTGAAAGTCCTTGTTTCAAGGGACAGAGAAGGACACCTCAAGGTAGCCCTTATTGCTTTTTTCCCATCTCCCTGCAGGCCATCTATTAGAATGTCTGGAAGGCAAACAAGGAGAGGCAGACAGTCAGGAGGCAATAAAAGAGGGCAAGCAGGCTCTGTGTCTGGGGGCAACAGTGCTGGTCGTGGACGCGGTGCATTGTCATCAGCACATGGCCATGGGACACGCTTGTCCTTCTTTTCGGCAGCTGGACATGTTGAGCCACATCATGCCGAAGACTTGGTAGAGTGGATGACCAAGCCCTCCTCCTCCTCCTCATCCTCTCTCACCCAGGCTCAGGGTACTGGAAAAGCAGCTGCCAAAGCGTCGTCTTCCCTGGTATCAATGTCAGACAAATCATCAGTCACTCCTTCCCTAGACCCACCATGTCCTCCTCCTGAGGAGTCCCCCGAACTGTTTCAGCACAGTGTTGGGTACATGCTCCAGGAGGATGCCCAGCGTTTCGAAGGGTCTGATGATGAAACCCAGCTAGAGGAAGGCAGTAGCGTGAGAGCAGACAGAGGGGATGCTCAAGAAGGACACCAATCTGGCAGTCATGTTCCAGCAGCTGCAGCATACTGCCAGATTGGCTCCAGTGATGAGGAGGGAGGGGATGATGAGGTCAATGACTCCACGTGGGTGCCTAATAGGAGAGAGGAGGAGGAGGAGGATGAGGAGGAGGCACATCTCCAACGAGGCAGGATGCCCTTTGGTGGCCAGCGTAAGGGCAGTACACCGACGGAATCACACCGCAGAGCTCCGCCTGTGCAGGGCGCTGCCTCTGCCCGTCATTCAAAAAGTTCTTTGGTGTGGGCCTTTTTTGAGGCTAGTGCATCAGATCGCACAGCTGCTGTTTGCAACATATGTCTCAAGCGTATATCGCGTGGCCAAAACATCAGCCGCTTGGGTACCACATGCCTGACCAGACATATGTTGACCTGCCATGCAGCTCGTTGGCAAGCCTACCTCAAAGACCCACACCAAAGAACAAAGCGGACCTCTCCTTGCACCGCATCAGCTGGGATCTCCAACCCCACTATAACTTCAGTCCTCTCTGAAACATGCACTGAGAGGAATGAAGGTGTAGAATTAGGTGTGTCACAGCCAAGTACTTGCGCCCACTCTGCTAGCAGTACACCGACGTCCGATTCTAGCAGGCAAATTTCCCTGCCCCAGCTGCTGGACCGTCGAAAGAAGTTCACTCCCAGCCATCCACATGCCCAGCGGTTGAATGCTAGCTTGGCTAAATTGCTAGCGCTTCAACTGCTGCCTTTTCAGTTGGTAGACTCGGCCCCCTTCCGTGAGTTTGTGCAATGTGCGGTTCCTCAGTGGCAGGTTCCCAAACGCCACTTTTTCTCACGGAAGGCTATTCCGGCTCTCTACCGGCATGTGGAAGGCAATGTCTTGGCCTCGCTGGACAGGGCGGTCAGCGGTAAGGTGCATATTACCGCTGACTCATGGTCCAGCAGGCATGGACAGGGACGTTACCTTTCTTTCACGGCCCATTGGGTCACTCTTTTGGCAGCTGGGAAGGATTCAGGACAAGGTGCAGTAGTGTTGGAGGTTGTCCCACCGCCACGCCTCCAAAATGCTACTACTGGTTGTGACACACCTCTCTCCTCCACCCCCTCCTCTTCTTCTTCCTCCATGGCCTCTTCCTGTGGTTTGTCCTATGAACCAGCGGTGCTCCGTAGCCGTTCACGGGGCTACGCAAGTACGCAGGCAAAAAGATGCCATGCCGTGCTTGCGCTGGTGTGTTTGGGGGACAGAAGCCACACTGGGGCAGAGGTCCTGTCTGCTCTGCAGGGCCAGGCCGAGAGGTGGTTGACGCCACGCCAGCTTAAGCCAGGAATGGTGGTTTGCGACAATGGCACCAACCTCCTCTCCGCCCTCCGACAGGGACAACTGACCCATGTGCCCTGTGTGGCTCACGTCCTTAACCTGGTGGTGCAGCGCTTCTTGGGCAGGTACCCGGGCTTACAGGATGTCCTGAGGCAGGCCAGGAAAGTCTGTGTGCATTTCCGCAGATCTTATAATGCCAGTGCTCGCCTGGCTGAGCTGCAAAAGGAGTTGAACCTGCCCAAGAACCGCCTTATATGTGACATGCCCACCAGGTGGAACTCAACGTTGGCCATGCTGCAGCGGCTGCACACGCAGCAGAGGGCCATCAATGAGTACCTGTGCGACTATGGCACCAGGACAGGGTCAGGGGAGCTTGGTTTTTTTTCTCCACGCCAGTGGGGCATGATCAGGGATGCATGCACTGTCCTGGCACCATTTGAGGAGGCCACGAGGATGGTGAGCAGTGACAGTGCATGCATCAGTGACACTGTACCTCTTGTCCACCTGTTGGAGCACACGCTGCGTGGAATAATGGACAGGGCACTTGAGGCAGAACAGAGGCAGGAAGAGGAGGACTTCCTTGCCTCTCAAGGCCCCCTTTACCCAGACAGTGTTCCTTCTGTCCCACCCATCGCACAGGAAGAGGAGGAGGAGGAGGAGGAGGAGGATTGTGTCAGCATGGAGGTGGAGGCTGGCACTCAGCATCATCAGCAGCAGTCTTTTAGGGATGATTTACAGTCCCAAGAAACCAGTGGACTTGTACGTGGCTGGGAGGAGGTGGCTGCGGATCATGTCGTCCTTAGTGACCCAGAGGACTCCGGAGCGAATGCCTCAGCAAACCTACGCTGCATGGCCTCCCTGATCCTGCAAAGTCTGCGGAAGGATCCTCGTATTCTTCGGATCAAGGAGAGGGACCATTACTGGCTGGCCACTCTCCTTGATCCACGGTACAAGGGTAAGGTTGCGGACCTTATGTTACCGTCGCAGAGGGAGCAGAGGATGAGACAACTCCGGGAGGCCTTGCAGAAAGGTCTGTGCAACGCGTTCCCAGAGACTGGGAGGTTGCAAACTCCTGGTCCTGGACAACGAGTTGCTGAGGCTTCGGCCAGTCAAAGAAGGAGCGGTGGGGAAGGTGGCCGTCTGACCGATGCGTTCAGACAATTCTTTAGTCCGCAGCCCCAAAGTATGATCGGTTCCAGCAACCATCGCCAGCGTCTGATAAACATGGTGCAGGAATATCTAGGGGCAAGGTCAGACTTGGACACCTTCCCCACCGAAAATCCTCTGGCTTACTGGGTCTTGAGGATGGATCACTGGCCAGAGCTTGCACAGTATGCAATTGAGCTACTGGCCTGTCCTGCATCCAGCGTTCTTTCGGAACGCACATTCAGTGCTGCTGGAGGATTTGTCACGGATCACAGGGTGCGCCTGTCCACCGACTCGGTTGATCGACTGACTTTCATCAAGATGAACCAGTCTTGGATCACCACCAGCTACCACACACCTGATGCTGATATAACAGACTAATTGATTTTAAAATGTCACATCCCTTCAAGACTGATGCTGATGCTGAGTGCCTGTGCTGTTATGTTGACTGGCTATCCTCCTCCTCCGAGTCCTCAATGATACGATTGATGATGATAGCTTGGAAGATCATTTTTGTTTATGGGTGCCGCCACCAGTGCCTAACGCCCAATTTTTCAGCCCCTGTTTAACAGGGGCGTGTAATTACAATTTTTGAAGCAATACTTTGCAACAGGGCTCATTGCTGTGCTCCAAGTACAGTATCTGTGAGGAGTTGCAGTGTTGTGCCACCAGTGCCTAAGGCCCAATTTTTCAGCCCCTGTTTAACAGGGGCGTGTCATTACAATTTTTGAAGCAATACTTTGCAACAGGGCTCATTGCTGTGCTCCAAGTACAGTATCTGTGAAGGGTTGCAGTGTTGTGCCACCAGTGCCTAAGGCCCAATTTTTCAGCCCCTGTTCAACAGGGGCATGTAATTACAATTCTTGATCTAATAATTCACAGCAGGGCCCATTGCTGCACCCACCAAGAGTAACTGTCAGGGCTTACAGTGTTGTGGCACCAGCACCACCATCAAAGGCCCAATTTTTACTACCACTGTTCAACAATTATATGTAATTAAAATTCCTGATATAATAGTTGACAGCAGGGCGTTCCAGCACCAACCAAGAGTAACTGTGAGTGCTTACAGTGTTGTGCCAACACCAACAACTAAGGGGCCTATTTCTGCAGAGTATATACGGCAGGTCCCTACTTTCAAACATCCAACTTACAAACGACTCCTACTTGCAAACGCAAGAAGACAACAGGAAGTGAGAGGAAATCTACCACTAGGAAGGAAAATTCTCTCCTGTAAGAATAAATATGGGAGAAAGGTGTCTCCTCTGTACTGATGCTTTATCAGCAATCCTTGTTTCAAGAAAAACACCACATTTCAAAAACAGTTGTCATTAGGACGGAAAGTGAGGTGAAATGTTCTGAACAGGGGCACAGACAGCAAAACAAATGTTACAGGGGTGATAACCCTTACCTATGTTTTCCAAAAAGTTTAAAAATAGATTTTTGGTCTGGAGCTACACTTCAACAATGTACCTGTTCAAAATTACAAACAGATTCTACATAAGAACAAACCTACAGTCCCTGTCTTGTATGCACCGCCTGTATACGGCTGTTCAGAGTATATAGGGCCTTTTTTATTTTATGTGCGGGGTTCCCCTTAATATCCATACAAGACCCAAAGGGGCTGGTAATGGGCTGGGGTAGGGGGGGGGTCATGGGGTAGCTATGCCATTTTTCTTAAAGATTTTCATCCATATTACCGGGACCAGACATTACATTAAAGCCGCAAGCAGTTTTAAATGGCTTTTTTTTCCTTTAGAAGTGTCATTTTGTGCAGGGACAGTTCTAAACACGGGAAACACGTGGCACTTCACAGGCATACTTTAGACACCCCCCAGGTACGATATTTAAAGGAATATTTGACTTTTTTTTTTCACTTTATGCATCATTAAAATGACTGCTCCCGGAAAACGACCGTTTTTAAAACTTATTTTTGCATTGATACATGTCCCCTGGTGCAGAACCCGGGTTCCCAAACCCTTTTTAGGACAATAACATGCATAATAGTTTTTATAATTAGCACTTTAGAATTCGAACGTTCGCATCCATTGTATTTAATAGGGTTCTAATGTTCGTTCGAACTTTCGGTCCGTTCGCGGGTTCTGGTGCGAACCGAACCCGGGGGTGTTCGGCTCATCACTACTGCAGGCACTCTTCGGATGAGCCTTCTGGCATAGGAGGCAGATGTGCAGTAGTTTGCATTGGGAGTAGAAGCAACCTTTAAAATTAAAATTGTTGCAGATGGCTGCGCCCCCTAATGCACGGACGGGTCATCCTAGCCTGTCAGGCTGGGACGGCTGTATGGCTGTTGGCAAATTCTGAGGTGCGTAGGAGGTGGAAGGGAAGGTAGGGGGGCGTCTGCCGCTGGTCTCGGAGCACCAATTTGCCGTGTGGGAGGCAGATTGGCAGGTGGTACACAGAGGGGAGCGGAGGCCCGCGAAGTGGCGGCAGAACAGCTCAGTGTCCATGGCACTCCAGTTAGTGGAGAGCTGGAACTGGGACAGCCTGGCTGCGGCTTTAGCCGAAAAGGAGCAATGGTAATCGTGGAACGAGAACCCGCTGTACTTGTGTCCTAGATCGACTACCGCGTGGAGGTAGAGATCCAGTTCTTCCCTCCTGTCGGGGTTGGCTGAGCACACCACGTCTCTGAACAGCCCGAAGGCCAAGACGAACTCTGTGACCGAGAGTTTGCGGTTAAGCCTGGGGTCTTTGGCCTTCAGGATAACGGAGACGTCCCCCCAGGAATAGGACCTGTTTTCTGCCACGTCGTGAACGGAGATGAGTAAGGACGCCAGGTTCACGTCCTTACCATCCAGGATGTCCTTCCTGATGCCCGCTGGGATGAAGTGGGAGGAAAAGATGGGGGTAGTAGCGTCGGGCATACCTGAGGTGGTTGGGGGTGTGGCGACGAGCGTGGAGATTGGGGTTGCTGGTGGTGTAGCTGGGCGTGTTTCCAGGGCCCCTACTCTGGACTGAACGTCCGTAACGGAAGTAGCCAGTGAAGCCACTATGTCGTGCAGCTGAGTGATGGCAGATGATATGGACTGCAGGGATGCCTGGGGGTCTGGAGGAGTTGCCGGTGGTGTTGGAAACAGTAAGCGGAAGAGTTCGGCTTTCCTGGCCGTGGCCGGGTAGGGGATACCCCTACGGCGTAGTTCGGCCGTAAGCCTGGGGATGGTCCAAGCCCTGAGGGACTGTGTGGAGTCGTCCGCTGAACCCGAACGGGGTGATGGTGGGACGGAGGTAAAGTCATCGCAGTCGGTCTGCGACATGTTGGGGGCTGGAGAAAAACGAGAAAAAAGGGGGGGGAATGTATGTTTATAGAGTGAGATGCCAGGTATGGAGGGGATAGAGGAGGTACGAAAGTGGGTAGGGAGAAGGAAAGGAGGATGGACAGAATAAGGAATGACAGGCGCAGGGGATAGCCTAGTTTGCGTACGAGCGCTTGTTGAGTGTAATTTAGAAAACTCAAAAGAGTGCGTGGCAACCGAGGTGAGCCAGGAGGTGACTGGCTAGGTAACCGATAGCTCGGGTGCCGTCTGTGCTTGGCACAGACTGGTGAACCAGAGCCCCCAGGGCGTACTGGGGCGGGTAGCTGAAAGTCTGGTATACTAAGTAGGAATGTTTCGATCTGTAGTTCATTGACGCGTGGTCGGTCTGCCAACTCCTGCACTGCCAGCAAGGTGGATGTTGGCGACCTTGTCTGCGTAGTGAAGGATCTCGGATCGCTCTTCGAAAACAGAGTGTCGTGCGTAGAAGTATGTGGCAGTTGCTAGCGCCTGGTGAGCGGTCGAATTGTGTATGTGAAGACAAATATGTCGTGAAAGAGTGCGGAGAGAAAGCAAGGAGGGGCCTTGCGTTTACGCACCTGTCCTGAGCCCTGGTAGCTGAAGTCTTGGTTGAGGTCGAGACGTGGGTCGACCGGGACCTGTGAGGAGGGTGACATAGATATATATATATTATTTTTTTTTTTTATATATTTTTTTTTTTTGGTAGGTGTGAAGAGTTGTAGGAGCGGTAGGTAGCTCCCAGGTGAAGAAGTGTGTAAGACCCCCTTTCCCTTTTTTTTTTTTACCTGTGGGAAATATCGTCCGACCTGGATTGCAGGGTGGACGGGATGGAAACTCGATCTGAACTGACCTGTGTGGCGGAAAGGGATAGAGAAATCGGTGAGTAGCCGTGTTGACTACTGGAGGTGGTGAGTGGCTGGTGTGCAACCACTCGGCGAACGCTCGCAGCGATTGCGAGGAACAATGCCTTAAGGAGACGAAAGAAGAAGAGTTTGTGACTTTCGAGTGTGTGGGGATGGCCGATTCGTGATGAAGCGGGAGTGGTAAGTAAGGCGTGTGTGTAGCGGCTTGGGGTTCGAATCATTGTGGCCGATGCTACGGCTGGATTCGTAACTTCTGAGACGTTCGACGTTGTATCGGAGGTACGGGTCGAAGCTGCTAGAGCCGGGTATGCGACTGCGTACGGATTGGTTGTTTCAGCCGAGGATCCGAATCTTGGAGCCGATGCTACGACTGGATTCGGATGGTGTAGATGTGGTGTGGGTATGGGGTTATTGATGCGTCGGGATCCGAATCACGGCGCCGGAGATGCGGCTGGACTCGGATCGACTGTCTGGTGTTTCGAAGGTGAGGGGGCTTGTGGTTGTCGAGGGTCCGAGCTGTACTGCCGCGATTTGCGACCAGATTCGGACCGGACTGTTCAGTGTATGGTGTGTGTGGTAGGAGGTGTGGGGCATCAGTTGGGTGAAGGGAGAGTATCGTGGGAGGTGTAGGGCATCAGTGTGGAAGAGGAAACTATGACTGAAAACGCGAGTACTGATAACCATGCATCGTATGAGCGTTCGTAGTAGGAGCGATTACCGAAAACATGCGGAAACACGTAACTATAGAAAACTAATGCCGGCGCTACGATTCGTACGAATGGTAACGCCGGTCCTACCTGCGACAGCGAGTGATATCGAGACCAACGAACGACTGCGAGCGATCTGGAGCTCTCGAGCGTGATTTCACAGGCGTTGTGATTCGGGAAGCGTCGGACAGTGACGACGCAGTACCGCGCACTAGAGCCGACACTGACCGTCGTGGACGGTCTGTTTAAGTACCCTTCGAACTCCTCCCATAATTTCAGGCTAGCATGCTAGCCTTCCTATATATATATATATATATATATATATAAATAGATAGATATACACACACATTTTGCCTTATATTTCTATTTGAAGCTGAATGGGTTGTTTTACAAGGTAAAGGTTCACATTCTGTATACTTTATTGGTCTTGCTATGGACCCCATAATGTGTAGTTACAGCCCTTCTAATAGGAGTCTCCCCTCTATACGTAGTGGTCAAGTGTGTCAGAAATGTTTTTATCTATCAAGCTGTCAATGGCAATCCCTCCTCTAATGAATCTTACTGCTTGCATGGCGGTGTGAGCTTTGCAATCACTTCAGACAAACACCAGCTTGCAGTAAAGTAACATTTCTAATATTGGCACCATGGTAAAGCCTGTCTCAGGGCAAAATAAAACTTCCCCAGGCAGAATTTAAACTGGTAAAAGAATGCCCCAGGTGAACATTTTGCCATGATGATTCATAAGTACCAATTGGGATTTCCACCCAAGCCAATGTCTATGTTAGCAGAAATACTGGGAGCAGCACCAAGCACCGGTGGCTGCAGACACTGACCAGAGAGGGGTATTATAATCTGAAGCCTCGTACACACGACCGGTTTTCTCGACAAGAAAACTGCTGGGAGAGCTTTTTGCCGTGAAAACTGTTCGTGTGTATGCTTTCTTGTCATGAAAACTGCCGGGAATCCCGGCAAGAAAAATAGAGAACCTGCTCTCTATTTTCTCGTTGTGATTCCCGTCAGACTATTTCCCGTCGTGAAAACCGGTCGTGTGTATGCTTGTCCGAGGGGAAAAAAAACGTGCATGCTCAGAATCAAGTATGAGACGGGAGCGCTCCTTCTAGTAAAACTAGCGTTCGTAATGGAGCTATCACATTCATCACGCTGTAACGGACTGAAAAGGACGAGGCTGAAAAGCGCGAATCATCTCTCACTAAACTTTTACTAACACGAGATCAGCAAAAGCAAGCCCAAAGGGTGGCGCCATTGGAATGGAACTTCCCCTTTATAGTGTCGTTCTACGTGTTATACGTCACCACGCTTTAGAACGACGGGTTTTTGAATGTCAGTCTGTACGCAAGACAAGCTTGGCAGAATCCCGTGTAGTGGAGCCTCACTCTCCCTCTCCGCTTCTCCTGGTTATTGGCTGGTGTGGTCTAGGGGTACCTGGGAGAGGAGAGTGCAGGAACACTACGCCAAGCTCTCCACTCGTATGTGTATGAGGGTTGAGCAAAGTCACTTAAATTACCTCCGGGTCTGCTCACTGCGTACAAAGCTTCCGCTTGTTCCGTGGAGATGTGTCTGCCAGTAACAGAACCCCACACCAATTAAAAGTCCAACACTCTTTTATTTCTCCATTGCAGGGTGAACATAATAGTTTGACTTTCAGTAACAGACAGACAGGGGTGTGGGTATGAGTAGGCCCAGGCACAACTGAATTCTCCTATTCCTTTGCAAGCAAATAGGCCTGGCGCACGGTCTCTGCCACCGACCGTGAGATTGGTCGCTGCCACCGACCGGGTGAACTGTTGAGGCCCCTGCCACAGGCCTAATAGCAGGTCTCTGCCACTGACCTGAGCTGACTAGTTGGACCGCTGCCACCGGTCATAGAACATGAACCACCTTCCTCTCTGAACTTGGCCCCTGTTCGGGAAAGATATACCCTCTCCCAGCAAGCACAGCGGGTTCCCCGCCCCGCCGTACAACTGCTGCGAGAGGTCGCAAAGGGTACGGCACTGCAGTGACGGTTCAACCCCAGCCTGAAGTGACAGCGCCACCTGCTGGGCTGCAGGGAACTGGTCATCACTGATGTCTTCACCAGATTTAAACACTCTGAAAAGTACATACCCGCAACACCCGTCAGGCTTGGCAGGAATCCCGTCAGGAAAACCGACGTTTTTTTTCCCAACGAGAATCCCGGTCGTGTGTACAGGGCTTTAGTTGTGGCTCTTTAGTAGAAGGGTACACCAGGACAGCAACTGGAAATGTGACTGATTCAGGCTGACACCCATACTTCCAGTTGCTGGTCTGCCATTCTCTGCAGTGTTCTACTGGAAATGGACCACAGGGGGTGTGTCTAGGACAGCCTGGGCTCACGGGAGATGGAATAAATACCATCATTCAGCCCAGAAGTCAAAAGAGGACCACAGCTGGATGTCTGGAACAGTCAGTCTTTAGGAAAAGCATGCTGCTTTTAATCATTTGCTGGGCCACTCCAGTGGGTGGTCTTCAGTGATGTTAGTGAATAAATATGGAATTGAAGCCCCACTCCGGAAGCGAATCATCCAGATTTAAATGTATTCCAAAAAAAGACCTTATCACAGAGCTGATGTAGGGGTCACAGGACATTTCCTTCCTCAGGGTTTGACGTTAGAAGTGTTATATATTAGACTCAGTACAAAGTATATGGCTTTTAGGCAGGGTCCATACCACAGCACAGAGTGTCTCACAGCAGGGGTCCGGTGTGTCCCCATTCACCGTTTCAGGTCTGATTTCAGCCCGAATTTTTGGCTGAATTCAGAACTGAAATGGACCAGAAGACACACAAGACTCCTCTGCAATTCGCCATAGAGAGCAGGTCACACTCGCCTGACATGCGAATTGGAGGTGGGGAAACTCACCCCCAATTCGCAATAGTGTGAACTCAGCCTTAAACCTTAAAGGGAATTTTTTTGGATAGAGTAAGAGAGGGTTATAATTACTTTTTATTTATTTATTATTATTTTTTGCCATATATGTCCCATTGGGGACATTTCCCTTCACTTCCTGTCCCATAACTAAAACAGAAATTGAGAGGAAATCCGTCAAAAGTAAGGGAATCCCTGCTTGTTACCAGAACTAGTGTCCCTATTTCCCAGGGACAAATAGAGAGGGTGAATCTCCCTAACGGAGGCACAGACAGCAATAAAAACCTGACAGGGGTTCTAATCCCTCTCCACTCTATTCAAAACAAAAAAAAAAAAAAAGGTTTGCCTTTCGTTACACTAAAATACAAGTACAAATTCTGTCAGGGTATGATAGTTCTCACTTCATGTCATGATGATGGGAATGTTCTATGACCCGTGAAACACAATGGCTCTGTAATAGCGTCTTTTGTGTTTCAAATGTTTTATTGAACTTTATAATTATCAACAAAATTCCATTAACAGAGCATGTACAATAATATAATAGAAATAGATATTCCATTAACAGAACATGTACAATAGTATAGTAGAAAAAGGCGTAATCATTCAGGAAAGTAACTCTTATAAATGTAAATGAAAATAGATAACCTAGCGGATTGTAGGATAAGATTATGTAACATGAAGTGTCATAATCATAGCTTCATGGCAGCTATTTGACGACAAGTAATTGAAAAATTAAATTGATTGAGATAATATAATATAATTATGTGTAGCGGGGTCTTCAAAGTTAGTGGGATACACCTGGGGGTAGAGAGACCCAGGTGTGTAATTATGTCAGGGATTAGACCCCTTTTTGTTATTCGTGGAGGATTGGGTGGTGCAATATTCTCCTTGGCCTGTGGGTGGCGACGTACCTACAGGCTCGAGGTAGAATCACTACCACAGTGCTACCCTTTTTTTTGTCCCTTCCTGGAGATGGTACGGCTGGGGCGGGGAACCCGCCGTGGTGTCGATGGGAGGAGATAAAAGGGGGAGACGCCCTCGCCACGAGGTCTTTTGGGGGGGATCATCTCTTCACGCACCCAGGCACCTTAGGCCTGGGTGCGGGCGGTTCAAGGTTCCGGCCTAGGCGCCCTAGGCCTTTCCGGAATGAAGATGGAGTCCATCCCAGGCACCTTCAGCCTGGGGTGAGGTACTATTGAGGAGGCCTGGGACCCGGTGACTCCGACTGGGTCCTGCGAGGGTGAAGTTGCTCCAGGGCGCCCCTTGTGAGGGGACCCGCATCTGAGGTGAGGAGGCTGGGGAGGTCACCCGTCCGAAGACCCAGTGTAGTGTCAACCCGGTGACGGATGGGCCTTCGGTAACTCCCTTGGAGGACATCTTCCCCTGATAGGGGCTACAGCGCAGCGGAGGAGCTTTCATCAAGACTCCTGCAACCCCTGGTCATAGCACAGGGAGTGTAGGGACTAGGAACCTGTACAGTGCCTCGACCTGCTTCCCCATCGTATCATGCCGTTGCATTTGACTGTATGTGGAGATACGCAATAAACCTGAGTTTGGACTTTGATGGGTGTATGGACTCTGTTGATGGGAACAAAGGGAGATTCTGGCACGGAAGGACTGACCCTCATAACCAGCACACATTTGGCCCGAGGAAAAGATTGGTACTGGCCTTCACCTCACCCACAGCCATGGGGAGGACATGGGCCGTAGCGCACCTCACTCTGTCGCTCGACATACCCCTAGCTAAAGAGGACGGGGTGAGGCCGCTACATATGTCATCTATGAATAAAATAGAATAGAATGAACCTATGAAGAAATATAAAGTTAATGTGTTGTAGAATAGTGGGGGGAATAAATTAGGCTAAACCAGGGCCAAGTTCCTTCTCTTGGCTTGGCTTTATCTGGTGCGAAGGTCAAAAATCCCAACCATTCAAAGCATCTTCTATTACAGTTGGTATATCAGATAATTAACAAGAATAAACCTAGAAGAGGGGATAGGGCACAGAGGGGAGAGAGTAATAGCGTCTTTTGTCTTTTTTCCTGGAATGCATTTATAGTGTATTTGGACAATTCAATTCCAGAGTGGCGCTTTGATCCCAGATTTATAAACCAAGGCAAGAGCAGAAATTCTTTGGTGTAAAAAAAGCCAAAAACCTAGATTTCACATACTCCATCCAATAGTTGCTATAAGTCCTATAGGTCCTAGGGCCCCTTCCATTTCTTCTAAGTATCTATGATGTAACAGTGGTGTTGACCTGATGATGTTGGCACTGCTCTTTGTATCATTGTATGTGAGTACACGGCACTGCGAGGATACACTATCAGGAGGCAAATCTATGGTGCCCTGTACTCACAACATGTCCTCTGCGTCATTTAACCCAGAAGACTGAGGACATCTAGTTGTGAAAGGGAATTACTGCAGGAGAGCTCAAAAAAAGAGGTGAGTATTGTAACCAGAACCCCTTCTGGGTAGTGTTGAGCGAACCCGAACTGTAAAGTTCGGGTCCGTACCGAACTTTAGCTTTTTCCCGAACCCGGACTTTGTCCAAAAGTCCGGGTTTGGGTTCGGGTTCGGCAATCTAATAACGCATTTAGAAATGCTTCAGGGGCCAGCCAATCACCTTTTGATTAGCTGGTGTGCCATTAGAAGCCATCATAGCCATGCCTACTAATGGCATGGCTGTGATTGGTCAGTGCAACATGTGACCCAGCTTCTATATAAGCTAGAGGCACACAGCACACATGACACTCTGCTTCAGAATAGATAGGGAGAGGATCTAGTCTGCTGCTGCTGCTTTTAGGGAGAGATAGAAAGATAGATGAGGTAGTCCTGATTCTACAATCTGAGGGAAAAGATAGAGAGATAGTGTAGTGTAGGGCCAGGTTCCTGTGTTGGTGCTTTCAGGGAGAGAGAATATTATATAGGAGTCCAGATTCAGAGATTAAAATCAGCGATCTGCATAGGTTTACCTGTTTGTGTTGCAGTGCAGTCTTTTTACACTGCCATGAGCCCAGTGTCAGAGAAAATCTAACTTTTAGGGGGGAAAAAAAGGCACTTTATTGTTCTCTTTTCCAAATAGACCCATAGGGCAAAAAAAAAAAAAAAAAAAGCATTTTATTTTGCTCGTGCAAAAAAAGACCCGTTTAGGGCAAAAAAAAAAAAAAAAAAAATTTGCACTTTAATGTACGCTTGCAAAAAACGCCGTTTAGGGGCACAAAAAAAAGTTTGCAGTGTGTTATACATATTATGAGGTGTGTGAAATAAACAATTTCTATATAGTTTTCTCCTACTATGCTATACTAAAAAAACATCATTTTTTTTTAATAGCATTTTCTGCAGTTCTGTAGCTGTGCGATTCAGCGGTTACGTACTGTGGGTGTGTTCTGCTCTTCCAAAAAACGCCATTTAGTGGCACCAAAAAAAGGTTGCAGTGTGTTTTACATATTTTGAGGTGTGTGAAATAAACAATTTCTTTATAGTTTTCTCCTACTGTGCTATACTAAAAAAACAAATTTTTTTTTGAATAGCATTTTCTGCAGTTCTGTAGCTGTGCGATTCAGCGGTTACGTACTGTGCGTGTGTTCTGCTCTTCCAAAAAACGCCGTTTAGTGGCACCAAAAAAAGGTTGCAGTGTGTTTTACATATTTTGAGGTGTGTGAAATAAACAATTTCTTTATAGTTTTCTCCTACTGTGCTATACTAAAAAAACAACATTTTTTTTGAATAGCATTTTCTGCAGTTCTGTAGCTGTGCGATTCAGCGGTTACGTACTGTGGGTGTGTTCTGCGCTTCCAAAAACACCCATTTAGGGCAAGATCCTAAATTTTGAAAATATGAGGAGAAGGTCAAAGGGACGTGGTGGCCCCGGTCGTGGTGCTGCTGGTGGAGCTCCTGTTGCAGGGAGAGGACGTGGTGGATCTGTGCCAGATACACGCACAAGTGAAACACCTTCCTCAGGTGCGAGTAGGCGACCGAGCCTGCGGCGGTATTTTGTCGCGCCTAATGAGGCTGTACGAATGTTTAGGCCAGGACAAGTACAGGCGATAGTAGATTGGGTTGCTGACAGTGCCTCGGGTTCCTTCACATTGTCTCCCACCCACTCTTCTGATGAAAGAACAGAGTTGGCACCTGAAACCCATGTCCATCAGTCTTTCACCTCACCCCCTTGCAAATCAGCCAAGCAGTCTGAGCCCCAAATCATGCAGCAGTCTCTTCTGCTTTTCGATGACTCTGTTAGCAGGGTTTCCCAGGGCCATCCACCTAGCCCTGCCACAGAAGTGTAAGAGATTGAGTGCACCGATGCCCAACCACTTATGTTTCATGATGAGTACATGGGAGGACCATCGCAGTACGTCTCGGATGATGACGAAACACAGGTGCCAACTGCTGCTGCTTTCGCAATTGTGCAGACAGACAAGGAGGGCAGGGGTGAAGACGTTATGCAGGTGACCAGTGTAGTTTGGAGGAAGAGGCGGTGGTCGCACAGAGCCACCAGCACAGCAGAAAAGGGAGCAGGGTGCAAAAGCGGAGCGTCTGTCAGCTAGACAGTATGTCTGCTACTGCCCAACGCAGCAAGGGACCGAGCACACCAAAGCCAGGTCCAAGGAGTTCCCTAGCGTGGCAGTTCTTCACACAATGTGCTGATGACAAGACACGAGTGGTTTGCAGGCTGTGCAATCAGAGCCTGAAGCGAGGCATAAACGTTCTCAACCTGAGCACAAGCTGCATGACCAGGCATCTAAGTGCAAAGCACGAGCTGCAGTGGAGTAGACACCTCAAAAAACAAGAAAGGTCTCTGGCTCCTCCTGCTTCCTCTTCTGCTGCAGTCTCGGCCTCTTCATCCACCTCTGTAGTGACAGTGGCACCTGCCACCCCGCAAACAGAGGATCTGCCAGCAACACTACCACCTGGGTCACCAACCATCTCCACAATGTCCCATGGAAGCGTTCAGCTCTCTATCTCCCAAACATTGGAGCGGAAGAGGAAGTACCCCCCTAGCCACCCGCGATCCCTGGCCCTGAATGCCAGCATTTCAAAACTCCAGGCCTTTGAAATGCTGTCATTCCGTCTGGTGGAGACGCAGAGTTTTAAAAGCCTGATGGCATTGGCTGTCCCACAGTACGTCGTGTCCAGCCGCCACTATTTTTCCAGGCGAGCCATCCCTTCCCTGCACAACCAAGTGGGGGACAAAATCAGATGTGCACTGCGCAACGCCATCTGTGGCAAGGTCCACCTAACTACGGATGCGTGGACCAGTAAGCACGGTCAGGGACGTTATATCTCCCTAACAGCACACTGGGTAAATGCAGTGGCGGCTGGGCCTGAGGCAGATAGCAGTTTGGCGCATGTCCTTCCACCACCGAGAATTGCAGGGCGCTTCAGTTTGCCTCCTGTTGCTAACTCCTCCTACTCCGCTTCCTCATCCTCTACCACCTCCTCATCCGGTCAGCGTAACACCTTCACCACCAACTTCAGCACAGCCAGGGGTAAACGACAGCAGGCAGTTTTAAAACTTTCCTGTTTGGGGGAAAAACCCCACACCGCGCAGGAGTTGTGGAGGGACATGGAACAACAGACCAATGAGTGGTTGCTGTCAGTGAGCCTCAAGCCCGGCCTGGTGGTGTGCGATAATGGGCGAAATCTCGTAGCAGCTCTGGGCCTAGCCGGTTTGACGCACATCCCTTGCCTGGCGCATGTGCTGAACTTGGTGGTCCAGAGGTTCCTTAAAAATTACCCCAATATGCCAGAGCTGCTGCAGAAAGTGCGGGCTGTGTGTGCGCACTTTCAGCGTTCTCACCCTGCTGCTGCTCGCCTGTCAGCGCTGCAGCGTAACTTCAGCCTTCCCTCTCACCGCCTCATATGTGACGTGCCCACAAGGTGGAACTCCACCTTGCACATGCTGGCCAGACTGTGCGAGCAGCAGCAGGCGATAGTGGAGTTTCAGCTGCAGCAATCACGCGTGAGTCGCTCTGCGGAACAGCACCACTTCACCACCAATAACTGGGCCTCCATGCGAGACCTGTGTGCCTTGTTGCGCTGTTTCGAGTACTCCACCAACATGTCCAGTGCCAATGACGCCGTTCTTAGCGTTACTATCCCAGTTCTATGCCTCCTTGAAATAACGCTTCGGGCGATGATGGAAGAGGATGTGGCACAGGAGGATGAGGAGGAGGAGGAGGAAGCGGGATCATTTCAAAGGCTTTCATGGCAGTCTTTCACAAGTGGCTACGAGGGTGGGTTCCTGCACCAACAAACGCCAGGTACACAATTGTCCGGCAGAAAGGGAACAGTTCTGGAGGATGACGAGGTGGAGGAGGAGATGGAGGAGGAGGAGGAGGAGGAGGCATTTTCACAGCAGGGTGGCACCCAGACCAGCTCGTGGCCATCACTGGTGCGTGGCTGGGGGGATACAGAGGACACAGACGATACACCTCCCACAGAGGACAGCTTTTCTTGGCCTCTGGGCAGCCTTGCACACATGAGCGATTACATGCTGCAGTGTTTCCGCAATGACCGCCGAGTTGCCCACATTTTAACTGGTGCTGATTACTGGGTGGCCACCCTGCTGGATCCCCGTTACAAGGACAACGTACCGTCCTTAATTCCCTCACTGGAGCGGGATCGTAAGATGCGCGAGTACAAGCGCACGCTGGTAGACGCGCTGCTGGTGGCATTCCCACCTGACAGCGGGCGTACGGTGGAAGCACAAGGCGAAGGCAGAGGAGGAGGAAGAGGTCGCCAACGCAGCCGGGGCACCGGCAGCACCTCAGAAGGCAGGGTTAGCATGGCCGAAATGTGGAAAAGCTTTGTCAGCACGCCACAACAACCAGCACCACCAGCTGAGATGGAACGTCTTAGCAGGAGGCAGCATTTCACCAACATGGTTGAGCAGTATGTGTCCACAGGCCTACACGTACTGGATGACGGGTCTGCCCCCTTTAACTTCTGGGTCTCCAAATTGGGCACATGGCCTGAGCTTGCCCTTTATGCCTTGGAGGTGCTGGCCTGCCCTGCAGCCAGTGTATTATCTGAACGTGTATTTAGCACGGCAGGGGGCGTTATCACAGACAAGCGCAGCCGCCTGTCCAGAGCCAATGTGGACAAGCTCACGTTCATTAAAATGAACCAGGCATGGATCCCACAGGACTTGTCCGTACCTTGTGCAGAATAGACATGTATACCGGTGTTGTGACAAAAACTGTCCGGCCATCGGATTGTGTCCGGCCCATACTGCGAAGGCGCAGCGCTTGCGCAGTACAGAGGACAAGGAGATTCACAAAATCTCCGAAGATGAACGGCGCCTGCGCTGTGAGTGCAGGTTCAAGCCCCACCATCCAAGTGGACATACGGTAGCACATAGTAACAGGGCCCCTCACGGGCTCGGTTCGATCGCCACGCTTCGGGCACGGCCTCACTTGGCTCGTCTTGAACCACGGATGGTGTGGCCTTCACCTGAACTCACCACGCAGGCGCCGTTCGTCTTGGGAGATTTTAGAAATCCCCTTGTCCTACATACTGAGCAAGCGCAGTACAGGGTGGACACTATTTGACGGGGGACAGAATTCGACACATCACCGGCATTACACAGCCATTGTTGTATTTTTGAATCAGTGTTGGCTGCCTCGTCCTCCTCCACCGCCGCTTCCACCTACACAGCCACATCCACCGCCACCTCAACCTCCTACTCCATATGGACCTCGTCCTCCTAGGTCAAGATTATTATTTTTTATTTTTATTTTTTTTATGTTATTTTAAGTTATTTCCCCTATCCACATTTGTTTGCAGAGCACTTGCCATGCTCTTAACAACATTTTGCTGCCATTTGCAGCCCTCTAGCCCTTTCCATTACCTTTTTAGAGCCTTTTTAGTCCTTAGAAGTCCGGGTCCCCATTGACTTCAATCGGGTTCGGGTCCGGGTTCGGGTTAAAGTTCGGTCCCGAACCCGAACTTTTTTCCGAAGTTCGGCCGAACCCGTCGAACCCGAACATCCAGGTGTCCGCTCAACTCTACTTCTGGGGTTCTATTAGAAAATGTGTCCATATTTGGGCTTTTAATTGAATTTCACTTTACCACTCCCTACCTGAACACCGGAATAGAGTTATTATTTTTCTGAGGAATATATTTAACTCACACTGTTTACACTAAGCTTCATATCCTGCTATAGACAAAACAGCAAACAAAAACTCGGACAGTATTTGAATAAGGAAACAAATAAAACGGGCGGGATTCTAATACATTGGCATTGAAGAAACTGGGCTGACACTTGTTGAGGTCATGGAGGTGAATACTGTAACCAGCCTAGATCCATCTTATTTAGACTGGTGTGTGAATGTGATTAATAGGACACACAGGCCATAGACATAACAATGTGATTGTACAATATACAGATCAAATTGCGTCTTTCAGAAATCAGTTGTACAAGATGACCTATGGGTGATCATTTTCATAGAAAGAGAACAGAGGGAACAGCCCTTCATGGTGAAATGTGTGCATGTACAGTATGTATGTGTACAATGTGTAACCTATATATTATATTATTATTTATATATTAAGAAATATAATGAGCAAGTTATTATATATTTAAAGTGATGTTAAAGGCAAGTTGTTTTTTCTAAATAACAAACATGTTATACATACCTGCTCTGTGTAATGGTTTTACACAGAGCAGCCCTGATCCTACACTTCTCGGGTCCCCTGGCCCCTCCCTCCTGCCAAGCGTCCTCAGAGCAAATGGATTGCTGTGGGGGCACCCGAGCAGGCTCGCTCCTGAGCTGCTGCTCTACGTGTCCATTCAGACGCAGAGCCATGGCTTGGCTCTGCCCCCTTCTCATTGGCTCAGTGGCTGCAATTGACAGCAGTGGGAGCAATGGTTCCTGCTGCTATCTCAGCCATAGAGGAGTGAGAGTCTTTGGAGGGATGAGGATCTCGTGGACATCGCTGGATCGCGATGGGGCTCCGGGAAGTATTAGGGGGCTGCAATCAGAAGGTATACAGTGCCTTGAAAAGTATTCATACCCCTTGAAATTTTCCACATTTTGTCATGTTACAACCAAAAACGTAAATGCATTTTATTGGGATTTTATGTGATAGACCAACACAAAGTGGCACATAATTCTGAAGTTGAAGGAAAACTATAAATGGTTTTCAACATTTTTTACAAATAAATATGTGAAAAGTGTGGTGTGCATTTGTATTCAGCCCCCCTGAGTCATTACTTTGTAGAACCTCCTTTCTCTGCAATTACAGCTGCAAGTCTTTTTGGGGATGTCTCTACCAGCTTTGCACATCTAGAGAGTGACATTTTTGCCCATTCTTCATTGCAAAATAGCTCAAGCTCTGTCAGATTGGATGGAGAGCTTCTGTGAACAGCAGTTTTCAAGTCTTGCCACAGATTCTCAATTGGATTTAGGTCTGGACTTTGACTGGGCCATTTTAGCACATGAATATGCTTTGATCTAAACCAGTGGTTCTCAACCTCAGTCCTCAAGTACCCCCAACCGGCCATGTTTTGGGAATTTCTCTTAGATGAAATAGCTGTCCAAAGTACCAAGCCATTGACTCTGATTTACCGGTTCCCGACCGGCTGCCGCAGTTAAACTGCGGCAGAATGGCTCCCCTGGGCAAGCCGTCGTAGCTGTACGTCGACCCTTTAAGATGCTGTAGGAGGCACGGAGTGCCTGGCAGGCGCGATGACCGCTGGGCACCCACGATCGCTCGTGACAGAGCGAGAACCCGGATCTGTGTGTGTAAACACACAAATCCCGGTTCTCTCAGGGGAGAGGAGAGAGATCGTGTGTTCATACTATGTATGAACACCGATCTCTCTCCTCCCCTAGTCAGTCCCATCCCCCCTACAGTTAGAACACACTCAGGGAACACAGTTAACCCTGTGTTAACCCCTTCCCTGCCAGTGACAATTATACAGTAATCAGTGCATTTTTATAGCATTGATCGCTGTATAATTGTCAATGGTCCCAAAAATGTGTCAAAAGTGTCCAATTTGTCATACATAATATCGAAGTCCCGATAAAAGTCGCTGATCGCCGCCATTACTACTAAAAAAAATAAAATAATATACTGTAAATGCCATATATCTATCCCCTATTTTGTAGACACTATAACATTTGCGCAAACCAATCAATATACGCTTATTGCGATTTTTTTTAACAAGAACATGTAGAAGAATACATATCGGCCTAAACTGAGGAAAAAAAATCGTTTTTTGGGGAAAAAAATTGGGATATTTATTATAGCAAAAAGTAGAAGATAAAAATTGTCGCTCTTCTTTTGTTTATAGCGCAAAAAATAAAAACCACAGAGGTGATCAAATACCACCACAAAGAAAGCTCTATTTGTGAAAAAAAAGGACGTCAATTGTGTTTGGGTACAGCGTCGCGTGACCGCGCAATTGTAAGTTAAAGCGACGCATTGCCGTATCGCCAAAAAATGGCCTGGTCATTGAGCAGCCAAATCTTCCGGGGCTGAAGTGGTTAAAGCACCTGTGCAAGATAAAGGAAAACCTGCAAACATGGCCTGTTGGTGGTACTTGAGGACTGAGGTTGAGAACCACTAATCTAAACCATTCCATTTTATCTCAATGTCCTGCTGGAAGGTGAACATCTGCCCCAGTCTCAAGTCTTTTACAGACTCTAACAAGATTGCCCTGTATTTGGCTTCATCCATCTTCCCATCAACTCTGACCAGCTTCCCTGTCCCTACTGAAGAAAAGCATCCCCACAACATGATGCTGCCACCACCATGTTTCACAGTGGGGGTGGTGTGTTCAGGGTGATGTGTAGTGTTAGTTTTCCACCACACATAGCAATTTGCTTTTAGGCCAAAAAGTTCAATTTTGGTCTCATGTGACCAGAGCACCTTCTTCCACATGTTTGCTGTGTCCCCCACATGGCTTCTCGCAAACTGCAAACGGGACTTCTTGTGGCTTTCTTCTTGCCACTCTTCCATAAAGTCCAGATTTGTGGAGTGCACGACTAATAGTTGTCCTGTGGACAGATTCTCCCACCTGAGCTATGGATCTCTGCAGCTCCTCTATAGTTCCCATGGGCCTCTTGGCTGCTTCTCTGATTAATGATCTCCTTGCCTGGCCTGTCAGTTTAGGTGGACGGCCATGTCTTGGTAGGTTTGCAGTTGTGCCATACTCTTTCCAATTTTCAGATGATGGATTGAACAGTGCTCCATTAGGAGTTCAAAGCTTGGGATATTTTTTTTTATAGTAATATAACGATAATAGTGTGCTAATAACAACCTCTTAATAATATTGCACAGTGCCCTTCAACATAAATACAATTCCTCCGTGACTGAATTAAAATTATGTATAAACATTCACCACCACCTATAGTGTTAAATGCCGGCTCATCTTTCAAGCAAGGCAAAAGGATAAATTAAATAAAATAAAATAAATAAATAAATCACGTCACTTTTCCACATACATGCAGCAATCACATTGACTTCAGGGTGTTTGTTTTTCAGAGTGTGTTTTTTTCAAAATACTGTTGTTCAATATATATATATATATATATATATATATATATATATGTAGCGGCCTCACCCCCTTCACATGTTTATCGGTTGTCCGAAAGCTCTTGTCTAGGGGTACCTGGGTTTCGAGAGTGAGGTGCGCTACGGCCCATGTCCTCCCCATGGCTGTGGGTGAGGTGAAGGCCAGTATCAACATCTTCCTCGGGCCAAATGTGCATTGGATTGCGGAACTTAGCCCTGCTATGCTGGAATCTCCCTTTGCTCCCATCAACAGAGTCCATACACCGATCACAGTCCAACTGTTAGTTTTATTTCGTAGCCCCACAACAAACAATATATGGCAGGATACGGTGGGATGAGCAGGCCGAGGCACTATCCGGATTGTAGTCCCTACACCCCCTGTGCTATGACCAGGGGTTGCAGGAGTCTTGATTAGAACAACTTCGCTGCGCTGCGGCCCCTATCAGGGGAAGATGACCCTCCAAGGGAGTTACCGGAGGCCCGTCCGTCACCGGGTTGACGCTGCTCCGGAGTCTTCAGACGGGTGACCTCCCCAGCCTCCTCACATCAGATGCGGGTCCCCTCGCAAGGGGCACCCTGGAATCACTTCACCCTCGCGGGACCCGGTCGAAGTCACCAGGTCCCAGGCCTTCTACAAAGTACCTCACCCCAGGCTGAAGGTGCCTGGGATGGACTCCAACTCCAGCTTCATTCCGGCCAGGCCTAGGGTGCCCAGGCCGGAACCTTGAACCGCCCGTACCCAGGCCGAGGGCGCCTGGGTACGTTAAGAGATGATCCCCCGGAAAGACCTCGTGGCGAGGGCGTCTCCCCCTTTTATCTCCTCCCATCGACACCACGGCGGGTTCCCCGCCCCAGCCGTACCATCTCCAGGAAGGGACAAAAAAGGGTAACACTGTGGTAGTGATTCTACCTCGAGCCCGTAGGTACCCCGCCACCCACAGGCCAAGGAGAATATTGCACCACCCAATCCTCCACGAATAACAAAAAGGGGTCTAATCCCTGACATAATTACACACCTGGGTCTCTCTACCCCCAGGTGTATCCCACTAACTTTGAAGACCCCGCTACACACTCCCCCTTGTGATTTGACGCTGGTCCCCAGCGTCAGGTGCACACCCATGTCTCCCAAGAAGTGGTGACATGAAGTGGGCCCCAGAGGCTATCCCTCAAATTTTGGATACTGTGTGTGCCAAGACCTGCTCCAGGGAAAGGGAACTATAAAACATTAAAACTTTTGTATAAAACATCTGTCATGTACACATATACAATCCCTCCCGTCACTGTCTAAGAACCACCCCATACTCAGTAGTCTTGACCGACGAATCTCCTGCAGAAGGGAAACAAAAAAAACAACATCCTAACACTCTGTGTTAACTTGGCATGAGTGGGTCCGTCAGCCGAGAGACCCACTCGCTCCAATAAGTAAGTAATGCATGTGGAACATTTCAAACAACCGTTGCACAACACTGCCACCTGGTGAGATCTTCATTCTTCCTGCTTTCCTACTCTGACTCTACCCCAAAAGTCTCTGCCTTTGGCACATGAAGAAAAGGGAGAAAAAAAACAACAGCTCCCAAGTCTCCAGTGAGTAGAAGAAAAGCCCAAATCAAAACAAAAGTAGGGCACAGTTCTAGGCGTCTGGGAATGTCTCTTCCAGAAAGTTTCAACAGCAACAAGATAGGAGCTCACTTCTCCTATAAGTAGAACCTTGGATCCGTCAGAAACAGGGGCTTCAGGTGCCCGTCAAACACTTCCACCGAATACTCGACATCCTCTCCTTCTTTCCTGCAGATGAGCACCTTATCGGCATGAATATGGCGCCCAAGTCTCCAATCAGCTCTGCAGTCCTTGAACTTTTTAGACACAGGCGGCGAACATGACAGGTATCGCCTGGCATGGGGTACTTTAAGCTTTTCCCATACAAACTCGTCATACCACCTTGGTCGCAGGACCTCGACTTCATACAATAAGTCCCGAGGCAAATAGGGGTACTCCCACCCATATTCACGGGCGACTCTCTGGGAGAAAAGTCTCTGCAACCTGGCTAGAGGCGGCATCACATCTCGCTCACCTTCTCCTGGCTGCACGATGGCCTCCGGGTGCCGAGGTACCTTCAGCATCTCGGGTTGCTTTGTCTTTGGTGCCCGCAACGAAGCACGCTGCATCCCCACCATCAGAGCGGGTGATGTAGTTGAATGAGGAAAGTTGGCCCGAGGACTAGATTTCCTCGGGAACTCCAGGGCCTGCGCCCGGAGCGTACTGTCTTCTATGGACATGGGGGAATCCTGCGGTTTACTCAGCACAGGTAGTGGGCGTCTGTCCCAGCCCTTCCGGCGAAACAGTTCGTCTATCTCTCCGTCATCCCCACAGTCTGACAATGACTCTAGGTCGGAGGTGTCATACATCTCAGCGGGAAGGTAGTCTCTAGTAGACGGAAGGCTACCCTCCCTTGCGGGCTCCACCGACTGTGGACCCCCGACACCTCCAACCAACACCACAGTCCCAGCCCCTGGCTCACCTGGACCTTCTGAAGAACTGGGATGTCCGGGACTCTCTTCTCTACCGGCGCCATCCAGGCCAGGCAAGCGGCGGGGTGAAGCTCGACCACGACCATAGGATGCCTGTACCAGGCTGACTTTCCTCTTCGGAGGTGGGAGCAGGGAGTCTGTAGTGACCGAAGCAGCGTCCTCGGATTTTCCTCTCTCAGTCTCTGATTGGGCAGTCCCATCGCCCTGGTCAGCGCGCACGGGGACCTCCGCAAAGGCCTGGATCTCTCCCTCCGGAGTGGCGGTTCCTGTGATGCAGTTGAGGCGAAGGGCCCGGGGCCTTACTGTGGATGATTCGACCTCAAAAAGAAATTCTTTGCACGCTTCACATCGCCCGAACGGCTTCAGTTGGACCACCAGTCCCGAGCATCCGGGACAGATCACACCGAGGGCCTCCGTGTCTCTGCATGAATACAGAGCCAACTGTCCTCGGGGCCTGAGCCTTATCCCCGTGTCTGTAATGGGCGCAGCAAATGCAGTCATTTTCGTGGGGTAAGGTACCGGCATCCACGGGGAGCTTGAGGCCATCCCGACCACCTGCTGTTCCATCACGCGCTCACCTCGCGCCGGAGTCTCCACGTGTATCTCCACACGTGGCCAGACTCCTCCCACGACTTGCACGTTTTCGCGGGCTTCCTTCAGTCTCCTCCCACGAATTGCGCAGTCATGGGGTGCCTCGTGGCGCAGTGCATTAACAGTCCCCACATGTAGTACTTCACACGGCTGGACCTCTCCCTTTTTACGCTCCTCCGCGTGGGCCTTTCCCGACTTAGGGTCATGTCCACAACTCCGAGCAGGGATGCACTTTGGCCAATCACATGGCCGACCTGCTCGGACCTCCTCCGGGCAGCAAAGTCCAGACACAGCCGTTCCAACCCTTAGGATCAATACACATTTCATCCCGGACTCACGAGCCCCCACGTGTAGCGGCCTCACCCCCTTCACATGTTTATCGGTTGTCCGAAAGCTCTTGTCTAGGGGTACCTGGGTTTCGAGAGTGAGGTGCGCTACGGCCCATGTCCTCCCCATGGCTGTGGGTGAGGTGAAGGCCAGTATCAACATCTTCCTCGGGCCAAATGTGCATTGGATTGCGGAACTTAGCCCTGCTATGCTGGAATCTCCCTTTTCTCCCATCAACAGAGTCCATACACCGATCACAGTCCAACTGTTAGTTTTATTTCGTAGCTCCACAACAAACAATATATGGCAGGATACGGTGGGATGAGCAGGCCGAGGCACTATCCGGATTGTAGTCCCTACACCCCCTGTGCTATGACCAGGGGTTGCAGGAGTCTTGATTAGAACAACTTCGCTGCGCTGCGGCCCCTATCAGGGGAAGATGACCCTCCAAGGGAGTTACCGGAGGCCCGTCCGTCACCGGGTTGACGCTGCTCCGGAGTCTTCAGACGGGTGACCTCCCCAGCCTCCTCACCTCAGATGCGGGTCCCCTCGCAAGGGGCACCCTGGAATCACTTCACCCTCGCGGGACCCGGTCGAAGTCACCAGGTCCCAGGCCTTCTACAAAGTACCTCACCCCAGGCTGAAGGTGCCTGGGATGGACTCCAACTCCAGCTTCATTCCGGCCAGGCCTAGGGTGCCCAGGCCGGAACCTTGAACCGCCCGCACCCAGGCCGAGGGCGCCTGGGTACGTCAAGAGATGATCCCCCGAAAAGACCTTGTGGCGAGGGCGTCTCCCCCTTTTATCTCCTCCCATCGACACCACGGCGGGTTCCCCGCCCCAGCCGTACCATCTCCAGGAAGGGACAAAAAAGGGTAACACTGTGGTAGTGATTCTACCTCGAGCCCGTAGGTACCCCGCCACCCACAGGCCAAGGGGAATATTGCACCACCCAATCCTCCACGAATAACAAAAAGGGGTCTAATCCCTGACATAATTACACACCTGGGTCTCTCTACCCCCAGGTGTATCCCACTAACTTTGAAGACCCCGCTACATATATATGTATACATATATATATATATATATATATGTAGCGCACCAACCCCAGACTTTACCTGCTTTTCTTCTGCTTGGCTCCTCCGCAGGAAAAGAATGAGGCACACCGCACCACAAGCCCGCACCCTCCTGAATAGGGAGGTTGAGCGGTGTTAGTTTCTCGGGCCTGCTTGCAGCCGGTGTCAAAAAGCCTCCAGTGCTGACCTTGTTTCTGCAGTAATCAGAACAAGTCTTTAATTTTCCCCAGTAAGCAACTGTCCACACCAACTGAAAGGTCCAACACTTGTTTATTCCTTCTTGCACAATAAACAGTCTCTATTAGAGCAGACGGGTTGAGACAAACACGGGTCAGCTCAGATAAGGTGGGAGGAGGTCCAGGCACAAACTTTAAATTTGGGTTTCTCCTGTTCTGAATAGCACTAACAGGCTTGGCGCACGGTCGCTGCCACCAACCATGAAGGGTCTCTGCCACAGACCAGGTGAATAGGGCCCCTGCGACAGGCCTGGTTGTTGGGTCTCTACCACCGACCAAATTCACGATGGGTCTCTGCCACAGACCATGAGAACATGGATTACCTTCTAAAAGTATTGACCCCTGTCAGGGAAAGGACATCCATCCGGAGAGTTACAAGAGGCCCCACTGTCACCAGCGATGCCGCGCCGGGTCTTTGGGAAGGGTCACCTCCCTGGCCTCCTCGTCCTAGATTCGGGCACCCACTTCCAGGGGGCACCCTAGGAGTCCTCGATCCCTTGTGGGACCCAGTCGAAGGTACCGGGCCCTGGGCCTCTCTCGAAGTACCTCACCCCAGACTGAAGGTGTCTGAGATGGAACAGCAGCTCTGTCTCTGGGCCTAGAGTACCCAGAGACCTCCCCACAGGCCTCCGGGCCTAGGGCACCCGGAGGCGACACACCCGCACCCAGGCTTAAGGTGCCTGAGCGCGGAACGACGACCCCCTTTTATATCCTCTCCCGACAGGACAGCAGGTTCCCTGCCCCGCCGTACCACTGCCAAGAGGGGACAAAAAGGACACAACCTCATACTGCAGTTCAACCCGGGACCCACGGCAACAGTGCCACCTATAGGCCCCAGTGAACTTAACCACCAGTACTATCTCCCAGGTATAGAAATGGTCAATGAGACCTAACAATCGGTACAGCTGAGCCTAGCTACCACTCAGATGCTTTCCCCTAAATGTAACCACACGCTACATATATATATATATATATATATATATATATATATATATATATATATAAAACCTAACTCTGCTTTAATCTTCTCCACAACTTTATCCCTGACCTGTCTGGTGTGTTCCTTGTCCTTCATGATGCTGTTTGTTCACTAAGGTTCTCTAACAAACCTCTGAGGGATTCACAGAACAGCTGTATTTATACTGAGATTCAATTACACACAGGTGGACTCTATTTACTAATTAGGTGACTTCTGAATTGGTTCAACTAGATTTAAGTTAGGGGTATCAGAGTAAAGGGGGCGGAATACAAATGCACGCCACACTTTTCACATATTTATTTTGTAAAAACTTTTGAAAACCATTTATTTTCCTTTCACTTCATAATTATGTGCCACTTTGTGTTGGTCTATCACATATAATAGCGAAAAAATTTTTTTTTTACATTTTTGGTTGTAACATGACAAAATACTTTTTCAAGGCACTGTAGAATGCATGACTATCGTATAACAGATGTCCTTATTATATACCCCTTATTTATTATCTTACTTATGACTAAGTAAACGAGACCACACCAGGAGTTGGAGAAATATATATAGGCCGTAGCAGCCTTATTTATTAAAAAACGCTGTATAACTTTTTTAACAGTACCCATAAACTCTGTCCTAAAGGACCCTCAGTAAATTACTGGTGTCGCTCTCTGCAGGAACCTCTATTAACTTTTGTGTCCATTATTGCACTGCGGTACTTCTCAAAATCCGCTAATAGGCCTCAAGCCGACATGCTGGCTCAGAGACAACCATGACCGCAGTGCACCATCCCAATGCTTCAAGCTAAACCTCCGTTAACTGTAAGCCCACCGTCAGGACCCATACCAACGACAGGTCCTGAACCCTTCTTTCTGAGGTATCATCCTTCCCCTGCAAAGAACAGACACCCGCCACAGCACCCAAATGTAAAAACCTTTACAATTGGGTGCCCCTCCACACCCTGAGAGCCCTCTGTATACCATCCTGTAATCCTAACGCCCATAGGTCTATACCCACATCACTGAGGTGTACCCCATCACCCCGAAGGTACCGCCATGTCTCCAACTCCAGCTCAAAATGGCGTATCACCAAACCCCCATTCCTAACCATGAACCTGGCCACATCCCGATTAACTTTCCTCCGCGCCCTATTGATGCCATCTATGGATCTAGCCGTCCGCCATGAAGTACGAGCCACCATGTCGGACCACACTATCACCATTTCCGGGAATGCCATACGAAGACGAAGAATATCAAATTTGATATCCTTCGTCACATAGATCTAACACCTAAGTCATTCCCACCTACGTGCAAAATTAAAACGTCAGGTGGGCGGTCCAGTCGCGCATAACGATGCACTTCTGGAACCGTCCTACTCCATAACATTCCCGGAATTCCCAGCCAGCGAATCCGGGCCTCCTGCCTTGAAAACCCCAATTGCCGACCTTCCGGTCTTGCCTCAGCCCTCTTACCCCCCCTGTACACGTAAGAGTGCCCCAGTATCCAGACCAACGCCGGCGCCACACCTGAAAGAGAGAAAAACATGTATCCACCGTAACCACAGCCAAGCCTGTCAACTTAACCTCATTATTTTTTTATTTTTTTTAAACTCCAATCAGCCCCACTCCTTCTCTCCTCATACCCTTCCTCCTATTCTCCTCACACCCCTACCACTAAGTGAGGGCGAATGTAAGATCGAAATCTCCTTGATTCCCATCTCCCAATGCGCTTGACCGACTCACTATCCAACCCACTCCGAGCCGCTTCCGTAGCCACCCCAATTCTGAACGAATGTGACGAAAATTCTTTCGCCTCTAAACCCAGGCACCCCAAACATTTTCGGAAAACCGATATGAACTGAAACCTGGACAACGGACACCCATCCGCATGTATCAGAAAGGACCCCACGTTCCCTGGGCGTACCGCCAGAAAGCCCCGAACGGCCCCAACCGGACAAAGCGGTGAGCCCGGCAACGAAAAAATCTGAACTCTCTTGCCCCTCCCTTTTTGATCCGTTTTTGATCTACGTAACCACAAGGACACTCTATCCTCCTGGCAACGCACTTCATTAGCCCCAATCCCCCCATGCACTTTCTTAGACGGGCTAACCAGCTCGCCAATCCTGAACGCCCCAAAAAATGCCAAGGAAAATGCCACTCGGAACAAGGCAGCTTCGTATTCCGAGGTGCAAACCTCCCGTAGCTTAGCCAACACCCCCTTTAGGACCCCAAAGGACACCGGGCGTCTGGTGTCTTTTAACGGCCTAACCCGCCTATAACCTTTGAGCGCTTGTCGAACCCAGAAGTATTTTGTGTAATCAGGCAAACCTTGCCATTTAAACAAAAATGCCAATCCAGCAACCTTTTTATCCAGCGCGGATACCGACACCCCTGCTTCCATGCTCCTGGAGATAAAGTACAAGACTAGCAACCTCACCTCCGGACCCTCAATCTCAACTCCCGTCATTCTACCCAGATCCGCCCATTCCAACCAAACTTTCTGATATGCAGCCCACGTCGTCTCACTCACCGACTTGCTGATCCATCCGGCGACTAATCTAACGCAATCTTCCACAGCCAGTCTGGACAAGGTACCCCTCGTTGCTCCGCGTCCGGTGCCAACTCTCGGAACCTGTCCCACTGAAAGCGAGATAAAGCGTCAGCCACCACATTGTCCACTCCCGGAAGGTGAACTGCATACATGAAGATGTTTAACTGTAGGCATCTCAACACCAGCTGTTGTAGCAGGCGAACCACCGGCGGCGATGCCGCCGATGCTCTGTTAATCACCTGCACCACGCCCATGTTGTCGATGTGGAAACGCACCTTCCGATCCCGGAAAGCCTCGCCCCATAGTTCCACCGCCAGTACTACTGGAAACAGTTCCAGCAGCAACATATTCTTTATGAAGCCTGCCTCCACCCAACTCTGTGGCCACGAACCCGTACTCCATCGGCCTTGGAAAAAAGCCCCAAAACCTGCTGAGCCCGCAGCGTCTGTGAACAAATCCATATCAAAGTTGCTGACCGGGCCCGACATCCATAATGCCCTACCATTGAAGGACTCCAAGAATGTATGCCAGACCTGCAGATCAGACCTGTGTGAACGTACCAGCCTAACAAAATGTCAAGGCGACTGCACCCCCGCCGTACTTGCCGACAACCGTCGGCAAAACGCTCTCCCCATCGGCAAAATGCGACAGGCGAAATTCAGCTTCCCCAATAAAGATTGCAGCGTTCGCAGCTGTACCTTGCGCAAACCCAACATCAGTTTAAGTTCTTCTTTCAGATCCGCAAGCTTATCTTCCGGTAAACGGCATTCCATGGCTTCTGAATCCAGCGTTATCCCCAAAAACGTAATGACCGTTCTTGGCCCCTCCGTCTTGTCCGGCGCCAATGGGACGCCAAAACGATCCGCCATGTGCTCCAGCGTTGCTAACAGAATCGCACAATCCCTGGATGAAGCCGGGCCCACGCAGAGGAAGTCATCCAGATAGTGTATTACCGAATTTACCCCTGCCACGTCCCTGACCACCCATTCCAGAAAGGAGCTAAACTCCTCAAATAATGCACACGATATGGAACAGCCCATAGGCAGGCACTGGTCCACATAAAACTCCCCGTTCCAGTGACACCCCAATAATCGAAAACTATCCGGGTGAACCGGAAGAAGCCGAAAGGCCGCCTCCACATCTGATTTTGCCATGAGAGCCCCCTTTCCATAATGCCGGACCCAAACCACTGCTGCATCGAATGATGTGTAACTCACCGTGCAAGCATCCGGCTCAATGGCGTCATTAACCGACCCCCCTTTAGGAAAAGAAAGGTGGTGAATGAGCCGAAATTTATTCGGCTCCTTTTTTGGCACCACACCCAGCGGAGAGACCACCAAATCCTTTAAAGGGGGAACTTCCTTTCGCAGTTTCTCCGAAACTACGTCGCAATGTAGCAACGCCGATCGCAAATTGCGCAGCACAGGGGGAACCTCCCTCAACGAGCATGGAATACGAAAACCCTCCGCAAACCCCCTTTCCAACAACCGCGCAGCCTCCTTGTCCGGATACCTACCTAGAAATGGCCGCATCCTTTCCACCATCACCGGCGTCTTCCCTCTTATTCGTAAGTTCTCCGGAACGGTTCTTCCCTTGCTTAAAGCATCTAGACGAGGGGTGGGAACCCCCGCATCCGGAACACTCATGTTTGAAACGGCACGTTCCTCCAAACTTGCATGTACCCGAATTAAACTGCCAACACACCCCTTTTGCCTTACCGGCCGGTTGTCCAGGGGAAGACGATCCACCGGCCCCCCCCTGAAAAAACTGGTTCGGGGCCCTCGCCGAAGTCATCAATCGCATCCACAAACTAATGTCTTTGTGGTCCCATCTCAACTCCGGCCGCATCGCCATCCTCTGGCGAAACTGCTCATCGTACCTCAACCAAGCCGTGCCCCCGAAGGTTCTGTATGCTTCCCCTATCGCATCCTGGTAGCAAAACAGAGCAGAGCAGAACTCCGGCTTCTTTACCCCTATCACACTTGCCAAAATGCCAAATGCCTGCAGCCAATTTGTAAATGTCCGAGGGATAAGTCGATACCTACGCTTCTCCTCATCTTCCTTCTTGGAGTCATCCGGCTTGACTCTGTCCAAGTTGAACTTCCCCAACGGCAGCAGTGAAAATATCTCCACATACTCACCTTTCCAAATCTTGTCCCGTACCTCCACCTTTAAATGCGCTCCCAACGGTCCCTCAAAACAGATATAGACCTCGCACATCGCCGCGTCAGCCAACCTTACCAGGTCCTGCCTGCCCGTCTCCCCCACTGCCGCGGGCGTATCAACCCCCTCCTTCCTTAACGGAGGACTATCCGTCCCCCCCTGCTGTGGCACCACCACCGCTGCCCCTGCCACCCCGCTCCTGCCATCCCCCCCCACCGGGGGAACCCATGCCTCTGCCGGGCATGGCGCCCCACCTGCTGAATTTTCAAACCTGTCCACCAATTCCTTGATCCCTGCTAAAAACCCCCTCATACTTGTATCCATCCCCACTACCGACCTCTGACCCCGGTCTGCCAAATCACCATCCCCAGCCGAGCACCCCCACCCAGACGTCCCAGCATCACCCCTACCACTGCAGCCCCCAGCACCCAACACCTGTGACTGACCCAGTGAAGATAACGGAAAAACAAACTTACCGGGCTGCCTAGGAAGCGACCCACCAGCCGACCGTCCCGCCTCCATCGTTGCTGACCTTCCGAGAGGCTCACGTTCCGCCTCCGATTCCGACCCTGCACCGTCCGACCGTTGCTCCTCCCCTTCCGCTCCCGATGCAAGCCCTCCAGGAGAAGGATCCCTGGATGCCGAGGGTCCCGCTCCACACTGACTCCTTCTTCGTGTTCTGGACCAGCCCACCGATTTTTTCGTTGCCTTGCCCAGGCCGGGGGGGGCTCCGTCCAGCCCTGTCGCCTACGTCCGCTGCCTCTTCCCTCTGCTCCTCCGCCGCAAGGTCCCCGGCCGCCGCAGTGGAAGGCCCGGCCACCGCCACACTGGATCTCCCCCGCCGAGGCGCCGTCCCCGGTGACATCACTCTGGGGGCGGGGCCCTCTGCTTCTGACTCCCATCGCCGTGCGGGCCTGGTGGCCGCTCCGGAACTCCCGGAACGGCCGCCCGCGGAGCTCCGACTCTGCCGGGGATTCCTTCCGGCGTCCAACCCGGCGACAGCAGCTCGCTTCGCGGGAGGACCCGAAGGGGCCCGCGAATGGGGATTCCCAATGTGTCTGCGAGCTCCGGAGGAGAGGTCAGGAGAGAAGCGCTCCGGCGGTTTTGACTGCCGAGCTCGCGCTGACACTCTCCCCCCATTAACCTCTTCCTCCACCGGACGCCCGAGAAAAGGCCCTAAATGTTCCTGGGCCCACTGTGGGCCTCGCGCTGCTGTTTCTGTCCGCAATTGGGCCAGGAGCTGCTCCAAGTCTGCCATCTCCAACTTTCTCAGCGCCGCATGTTATCCGGGGAGGGGGCGGAGTCTTCCTTTATACACTCAATGCCCCCTCCCACCCAAATTAACCCACCAATCTTATCCCCTCTTCCTCAGCCTTACCCCACCAATCCCCTAATCCTTCACATAAGTCCCTGTTTCCCTAGTCATGTTCGCCCTCCACCCATTCATTGCATTCCTTGCTCCTGGCTTTTCTTGAATTAAAAAAAAAAACTTGAGCTTTTAGAACCACTGTAAGCTAGTGTTTCTCAACAAGGGTGCTATGGCAGCCTTGAGTGTTGTCTGGGTTTACCTGGGGTGCCACAAGCATGGAACTCAGTTTGCAAATGGATCAGTGTCATGAGCTGCCATAGTGGGGGAGGGAGGACTGCAAGCACCATAGCAACCAGTGATACTCTAGAGCCAGGATGCATGGCATCATTCGTTGCTGTGGTGACCAGGAACCATGGCAATCATGACTCTGATCCAAGGCAGGCAGCATCCAGGGCTTCCCCCCAGTGTAGATGGAAGTCCGCCTTTGCCACCTTCTGCCCTCTGCTGTGCTGCTGAAATGATGTGAAGAAGGGACATGTGATTGGGGACTCATGTACAGGGGGAACTCTGATGTGTAGGGGCTCTAGTGTCATAGGGGCGCTCTGATGTATTGGGAGGACTCTGATGTGATAGGGGGCTTTGATGTTGGACTCACATGTGAAAGGGAAACACTGATGTGTTGGGGGGGGCTCTGGTATCATGGGGGGGGCTCTGATGTGATGGGAGGACTCTGATGTCACAGGGTGCTTTGATGTGATGGTGGCTTTCATGTATAGGGGGAACTCTGATGTGTAGAGGGAGGGGGCTCTAGTGTCAAAGGGGGGCTTTGATTTAATAGGAGGACTCTGATGTGACAGGAGGCGTTGATGTGATGGTGGGCTATCGTGTATAGGGGGAACGCTGATGTGTAGGGGGGGTCTGTGGTGTCATAAGGGGGCTCTGATTTGATGGGAGGACTCTGATGTCACATGGGGCTTTGATGTGATGGTGGACTCTCGTATAAGGGGAACTCTGATGTGTAGGGGGGAGTCTCTGGTGCCATAGGGGGGCTCGGGGGCTCTCATGTCATGGGAGGACTTTGATGTGATGGGGGCTCTGATGTGATGTGGGACTTATAGGTGTGCGAAGCCTAATGCATTAGGGTGTGCACCCTTAGGCTCAAACACACATGCATGTGTATGTGTTTACATATATATGACCCCGGCACATTGATCTCCCTGCTGGCACAGTGAAAGAGACGAGCATAAACACTTCTCTTATGGCAGAGCCGGTAAGAGGGAGATCTTCCCCATGTTCCTGTTGCTACACAGAGCGATAACACTAATGCGCTTGGGGTGATTAGGTCGGCCCTGATGTAACAGGGGAGCTCTGATGTGATGGGGGACCTCTGATGTGAAAGGAGGGCTCTGATGTAACGGGGAGCTCTGATGTGATGAGGGACCTCTGATGGGAAAGGGTGGCTCTGATGTAATGGGGAGCTCTGATGTGGTGGGGGACCTCTGATGGGAAAGGGTGGCTCTGATGTAACGGGGAGCTCTGATGTGGTGGGGGACCTCTGATGGGAAAGGGTGGCTCTGATGTAACGGGGAGCTCTGATGTGATGGGGGAGCTCTGATGGGAAAGGGTGGCTCTGATGCAACAGGGAGCTCTGATGTGATGGGGGACCTCTGATGGGAAAGGGTGGCTCTGATGTAACGGGGAGCTCTGATGTGGTGGGGGACCTCTGATGGGAAAGGGTGGCTCTGATGTAACGGGGAGCTCTGATGTGATGGGGGACCTCTGATGGGAAAGGGTGGCTCTGATGTAACAGGGAGCTCTGATGTGATGGAGGACCTCTGATGGGAAAGGGTGGCTCTGATGTAACGGGGAGCTCTGATGTGATGGGGGACCTCTGATGTGAAAGGAGGGCTCTGATGTAATGGGGAGCTCTGATGTGATGGGGGACCTCTGATGGGAAAGGGTGACTCTGATGTAACGGGGAGCTCTGATGTGATGGAGGACCTCTGATGGGAAAGGGTGGCTCTGATGTAGCGGGGAGCTCTGATGTGGTGGGGGACCTCTGATGGGAAAGGGTGGCTCTGATGTAACGGGGAGCTCTGATGTGATGGAGGACCTCTGATGGGAAAGGGTGGCTCTGAAGTAACGGGAAGCTCTGATGTGATGGGGGACCTCTGATGGGAAAGGGTGGCTCTGATGTAACGGGGAGCTCTGATGTGATGGTGGACCTCTGATGGGAAAGGGGGGCTCTGATGTAACAGGGAGCTCTGATGTGATGGGAGACATCTGATGTGATGAGGGGGCTCTCTGATGTTATGGTGGGCTCTTGTGTAAAGGGGAAACTCTGGTGTGAAAGGGGACTCTAGTGTCATGGGGAAATCTGAAGTAAAGGGAGGCACTGATGTCGTGGGGGGGGGATTAATCACACTTTAAGGGATTGTTCACACAATAACGCTTGTTATAACCACACCACGGTAATGCATTGCAGATGTGCGCTGCAGTGCATTGCAATACAAAGTTAAAGCCCAACTCCGGGGGTTTTTTTTTTTTAAGTGTAGCGGGGTGTTCAATTTAGGGGAGTGTCTGAGTGGTAGTTAGGCTCAGACACATTATTGTTAGGGTTAATGGACCATTTCTGTGCCATGGGAGCTAGTATTGGTGCATAGTTCCCTGGGGCCTACAGGTGGCGCTGTTGCCATAGGTCCGGGTTGAACCACAGTAAAAGGTTGTGCCTTTTCTTGTCCCCTCTCGGCAGCAGTACGGCGGGGCGGGGAACCTGCTGTGCCTGTTGGGAGAGGGTATAAAAAGGGGCGGCCATCTTCCATTGGGTCATCGTCGTCCACGCCCAGGCACCTTCAGCCTGGGTGTGTGGGTTCATCATCTCCGGGTGCCCTAGGCCCGGAGGCCTGGTTCCTGTTCCATCCCAGACACCTTCAGTCTGGGGTGACGTACTATTTTGGAGGCCGGGAGCCCAGCACCTTCGGCTGGGTTCCGCCGGGGATCGAGGACTCCCAGGGTGCCGCCTTGCGAGGGGACCCGGATCTAGGATAAGGAGGCCAGGGAGGTTACCTGTACCGAAGACCCAGCGCAGAGTTGTGGTGACGGTGAGGACCTCTGGTAACTCTCCGGAGGGATGTCTTCTCCTTTACATGGGCCAAGCACTCTCTAGAAGGAAGTTCGCTTATAGGTCAGTGGCAGTGGCCTAATAGGGCCGTGCCCTATTCACCCAGTCAGTGGCAGTGACTTCTTATTCATCCGGTCTGTGGCAGAGACCAACCTCACGGTCTGTGGCAGGGATCGTGCTCCAAAGCTGTTTGTGAAACCTAAACAGTCAAAGAACCTGATTCAAGTTTGTGCCTGGACCTCCTCCCACCTAAGCTGTCCTGTGTCTTGTTCCAACCTGTCTGCTGTCAAAGAGGCATATTTATTATCCGTGTGAAATAAATATAGAAGTTGGACTTTCAGTTGGTGTGGACAGTTACATTACTGGGGGAAACATAAGGACTTGCCTCTACCTAAGGTAGAGGTGAGAATCATCCTCGGGAGGATTCAACTCCAGCCGCAGGCAGGCCCAAAAATTCCCTGCGAGGAGCCGAAAACACATGTAGCGGCCTCCACTCTCTCTCTCTCTTGTTTATCGGTTATCTTTGGCTGCAGTCTAGGGGTACCTTGGAGGAGAGAGTGCGGGGTCACCATGCCAATACTTTCACCGCAGATGTTTGTGTGGTGTGAGCAAAGTTTATTTTACCTTCGGGTCGGTGTTCTGCATCTGGAGCCTCCTCCTGGTTTCTTGAACAGTGTCTGCCAGTAAATGAGCCCCACACCAATAAAGTCCAACACTCCTTTATTCTTCTTAATGTAAAAGTGAACACAATCAGTTGGACTCCCTTAACGAACAGAACAGACAAGGGGGTGTGGATGCGAGTAGGCCCAGGCACAATGAACTCTCCTATTCCTTTAGCGTGCAAATAGGCTTGGCGCATGGTCTCTGCCACCGACCGTGAATTGGTAGCTGCCACCTACCGGGTGAACTGTGAACCTTCCTCCTGACTGCACTAGGCCCCTGTTCGGGAAAACATCCCTCCGGGCGGTCTCCTGAGGCTCACCCGGCACCGGCAATCTGCTGCACCAGGTCTTCGGGTGAGTAACTCCTCCGGTCCCTTACGCCTCTGGATTCGGGTACCCCACTCCCGGGGTCCCCTAGGAAATCCTTCCCTCGCGGAGCCCAGCGGAGGACACTGGGCCCCAGGCCTCCAACCAGGTACCTCACCCCAGGCCTAGGCCGCCTGGGGTGGAACACGAACCACAGGCCTCAGGCTGAAGGTGCCTGGGACTCGACTCCCCCCACCAAAAATGGCTGCGCCCTTTATACCCTCTCCCAGCAAGCACGGCGGGCTCCCCGCCCCACCATACACCCGCCGAGAGAGGCCCAAAAAGGTACGACACTGCAACGATGGCTCAACCCTGGGCCCAAAGTGACAGTGCCACCCGGTGGGCCCCAGGGAACCATACATCAGTTTCCCCACCAGATTCAAACAGAAAAGCACATACCCGCTACACACACAAAAAGGCAGGTAAGGGGAGAGGTGAGGGCGCTACATAAGGAAAACAAAAAAATTGTGGCTAAGAAGTGGTCTGGACTCTCTTAGCAAACTATTAAACAGAACAACATCAAAAAAGGAAATTGAGACCTAAATAGAGGACAACGCACCATAGAGATCTCCAGTTTAGGTTTTTCTATTTTTCTATGTTCATTCAGTTGTGACTTCAATAAAGCTGGTAGATTTTTGATTGAATGTTCATACAAAAATTCTGAGTACATTTGATGACATGACTAATGTCGTTCGAACGTACTCCAAACTTTACTTTTAACTTTCGATTTTGGAGTGAATGGACTTTCCACATTCGGTGTTAGAAATTCATTCACTTGCACTTGCCGTGCTGATCCTTGGAGGAATTTTTTTGTCACTTCAGTCAAAAACAAACATCGATTTGACCCCACCAATGATTAAAAAATCAAATAAACTTTCTTGGAACCTAAACATTTCGAACAAAATTCTACTAGTGTATGGTCTTTGCTGAGATGTGACTTCCTGTTAAAGGGTGGCTACGTTCATTCTCCATGGTCCCACTGTATGTAGTGATGTAGCCATCCTCTCTTGCTCGCCCCTGAGGATGGACTATGGTCTATAGAAGTGTTTCTCAACTTCAGTCCTCAAGGCGCCCCAATAGGTCATGTTTTCAGGATTTCCCTCAGATGAAACAGCTTTGGTAATTACAAAGGCAGTGAAACAGATCAAATCACCTGTGCAAAATAATGGAGAGCCTGAAAACATGACCTGTTGGGGCGCCTTGAGGACTGGAGTTGAGAAACACTGGTCTATAGCAAGGGTAGGCAACCTCGGCCCTCCAGCTCTTGGGAAACTACAATTGCAAGACCCTGACAATCACAGGCATGACTCCTAGAGGCAGAGGCATGATGGGATTTGTAGTTTCACCACAGCTGGAGTGCTAAGGTTGCCTACCCCTGGTCTATAGGATTTGGAGTGTGCATACAGTAGAGCACAACTAACATACACTGCTTGTTTAACCGCTTGCCGACCGCCTCACATATGTATAGCAGTAGAACGGCTTTCCTGCACTGGATCATTCTCCTAGTACACGATCCAGCTCTTCCTGGGTAGGGCGTGCATGCACGTGCGCCCGTCGCCCCGGCTGTTCGGTGATTAGTCACAGCACAAGCTAATCAGCGGGTCCCGACCAATGATTGCCAGACGGGACTCGCTGATCAGCGAAGAGGATGACAGGACAGAGCTAAAACAATGTAAACAACACAGAGCACTTTCCTGACAGTGGAGATGTGCCTGTTTTTGTTTCCCTACAAATCAGGGAATAAAAACCAGCACATCCCTTAGTAAAAGCAGCTCACAGTGAATGCACCAAGCACTGTTAGACACACAGTTAACTCTTTGATTGCCCCTAGATGTTTAACCCCTTCTCAGCCAGTGTCATTAGTACAGTCACAGTGTATATTATTAGCACTGATCACTATATTAGTGTCAACGGTTCTCACAAAGTGCCAAAAAGTGTCAGTGAGGCCTCGTACACACGACCGATTTTCTCGGCAAGAACCAGCAAGAAACTTGCTGGCAGAGAGGTCTTGCCGAGTAAATCGGTCGTGTGTACGCTGCTAGCGTGTTTCTCGTCGAGAAAACCGACAAGAAACCTCGACGAGAAAATAGAGAACCTGCTCTCTATTTTCTCGTCGAGATTCTCCTCGGCGTGTTTCTCGACGAGAAAAGTGAGTGTGTGTACACTTACCTGTCCGCCCGGAAGCCCGCGCATGTTCGAAATGAATTTGACGCATGCGCGGTAGCTTCCTAGGCATACGTAGGGTGTAACAAGATGGCGGCGACGGCATCGAATGTGACGAGCGCATGCTCGACGTAGTCGATGACGTCACCGCGTACACTCCTTTCAAAGAACCGCGGGTTCTTTGAAACGAGCGTGTGTACACTCGGCCGGGACAAGTTTCTTGTCCAAGAATCTCGTCGAAAAAAACGACATGTTTTTCTCAACGAGAATCTCGGCCGTGTGTACGAGGCCTTAGTGTCAGATTGTCCGCCATACTATAGTAGTCCCGCTATAAGTCGCTGATCGCCTCCATTACTAGCATAAAAAAAATACATAAATAAAAATTCCAATATACATCCCTTAGTTTGTAGACGCTATAACATTTGCCCAAACCAATCAATATACGCTTATTGGGATTTTCTTTAACCAAAAATATGTAGCAGAATACATCGTGGCCTAAATTCATGAAGAAACGTGATTTAAATTTTCTTTTTTAAAGGATATGTTTTTTTTTTTTTTTCTTTTTTCAAACTTTCAGGTATTTTTTTGCTTATTTAATAAAAAAATAAAAACCCAGTGGTGATCAAATACCACCAAAATAAAAAATGATATCAATTGTGCTTGGGTGCAGTGTTGCATGACTGTGCAATTGCCAGTTAAAGTAGTGCAATGCTAAAGATCAAAAAATGACCTAGTCATGAATGGGGAAACCAATTAATATACGCTTATTGGGATTTTTTTTTACCAAAAATATGTAGCAGAATAAATTTTGGCCTAAATTCATGAAGAAATCTTCCCAGAGGGCAAGTGGTTAAAACAAAGGCGAGTGAGGGGAAGAAGGAGACATTACATGAAGGCAGAAAAATACAGTGAGAAATTATTTCAGGAAAAATATATTACAGGGCCATTAAGTAGTGAATGCGTATGGAATATTTTTAGAGAATAAGGATATTGTTCAGTGTCACTTTAAGTGTACATTATGTTAAGATTAATGAGATGGGTTGTGTCATATTCGGGGTCCATCAACGTTGCGCTATGGGCTCCCCTGATTTGTAATAACGCCCCTGATGGCATCCCTTTAATAAGCTCAAAATAAAACAAATAATTAAAGAGTGAGCAAGTTATTACTTAAAATGTGTATTTATTTGTGATTGCTCATTTGCAGATTACATACCAAGAATGGGGAGCAAAGTGCTAATTTACAAAGCAGTCACCCATCAGAATTCACTTTACTGAAGTCAGACAAAGGTGTTTCAAACTCGCAATATAGAACTTACTGTATTCCTGGAGGAGCAGGACCAGACATGGACCAATGTCAGGAGGAGCAGCGATGCCTGGAAACCCATGCTGAGCTCTTAGTGATCCACGCTGTGTCAGCTCAGGACGGGATGGAGGAAATGGTCGGCCCTGTGCAGCACTTTGAATAGGAAGCAATGGGCACCCATCCAAGGATTACATGAGGACAGTGATAGGATCAGGTTTCATAATCCTGACCTCTATCACTCTAGTCTTATGCTGGCCATACATGGATCAAAATTTGTCTGTTTCAGCAGGGATCGGCCAAATTTCGATGCATTAATGACAGAATGTCTCCTGCGCATAAGAGTGATAGCCAGGTACAGGTGTAAAAGATGGCACCACATCGCTGGGGAATGCTTCAAGCCTCGCTGCCCTCTAGGACTGGGGATGTCCTGAAGCCACTACATTTGTGCATTATCGAACAACATTTATTTAAGATTAACAAGAATAATACCGTATATACTTGAGTATAAGCCGACCCGAATATAAGCCGAGGCACCTAATTTTACCACAAAAAACTGGGAAAACGTATTGACTCGAGTATAAGCCTAGGGTGTCCATCTGCATGCCTCACTGTGTCCATCTGCATGCCTCACTTTGCCTCACTGTGTCCATCTGCATGCCTCACTGTGCCCATGCCTCACTGTGTCCATGACTAGACTGACGTTTAACATGGAAGTCTATGGAAGGGGTGCCCGGCTTTGAAAATTGGCTGCTCCCCGACCTTAGGTCCTCCAGACACAAGACTTTGCACACTTGTAGAGGAGACATGGGGCTACATGTGTGCTAAGTTTGGGATCAAGGGGACCTATGGCCGGCCGGTACTGGGTCCTCAAAATCACCAGAGAAATTACCGTTTAACATGGGAGTCTATGGAAGGGGTGCCCGGCTTTGAAAAATCGGTGCTCCCCGGCCGTAGGTCCTCCGGACAAAAAACTTTGCACACTTGTAGAGGCTACATGTGTGCCAAGTTTGGGATCCAGGGGACCTATGGCCAGCCGATACCGGGTCCTCAAATTTCGGGAGATCAGGCGCGAAAAGGTGACTCGAGTATAAGCCGAGGGGGGCATTTTCAGCACAAAAAATGTGCTGAGAAACTCGACTTATACTCGAGTATATACGGTACTCACAAACATGTGAATTAAATTAACTAATCTAGCTACTCATCTATAGCCCAGTAGTCCTAGACTTGGCACACTCCAAAGTGCAGGGGGACCTCATTGGGATCCTTTATGGCTAACGGGTTTCGAAGGTAATCCCTTCTTTATCAGAACCAAACTTAATCCTAAATAAATGCTGTAGGATATGCACTAGGCTGGTGAACCCTCTTTTGTTTGTTTTTTTGTAATGAATTTCAATCTATTTATGGGCAGGCTGATTGTACAGAAGTTGATCCACCAATCGACTTCTGTACAACCAGCCTGTTAGAAAATATCCACACAATCAGCGCTATTAAATATAGCCGGTAAAGCTGATCAGTGTATTCTGGCAGCAGGCGAAATCTCCCTGCTGTCCATATACAAAGGCTTAGTTAGTGGGAAAGATTCCCCCATCCACATTGAGATGTATGGGCTGCTTTGCTATGTATGCCACCTGTGTTTTAAAAATGTCGGGCCCCCGTGGAAAACTAAGGCTCAATTCACACGTCGGGCAACCCATTAATTTCAATGGGCTGTCCTGTGCATTAAAACATGGCACAAAGGAAGCGCATGACCCTTTTTTTAAACCAAGGGGTTACATAGAAATGCATTTTATTAAAAAAATGACCTGCCCCTCTCTTCCCCACTCTCTTCCTTTCCCCCTCCTTTCCCTTTCTCCCCTCCTTTCTCTATCTCCTCTTTTCCCCTCCACCCCCCTCTTCCCTCCCTCCCTCCTTCCACTCTCTCTTCTCCTCCCCTCTCTCTTTCCCTTCTCCCTCCTCTCCCCTCTCCGACTCTCTCTCTTCTCTCTTACCATCTCTCTTTACCTTCTCCCTCTCTCTTTATCTCTTGCTCTCTCCCACTCTATCTATCTCTCCCTCCCTCTTTCCCCTCTCTCCCTCCCTTCCCCCTCTCCTTCTTCTCCTCTCCCCTTCCTTTCTCCCTCTGCCTCTCTCTCGCCCCTCCCTCCCTTTGCCCCTCTCTCTCCTTTCCCTGTGCTCCTCTTCTCTCTGCCTCTCTATCGCCCCTCTCTCCCTCCCTCCTCCTCCCCTTGCTCCTCTGCACCTCTTTCTTGTCTTTCTCTCCCTCCCTTCCCTCTCCCCCCTCTCTCCTCTCCCCTTCTCCTCTTCTCCCCCCTTTCTCCCTCCCCCTCTCTTTCCTTTCCCTCTGCCCTTCCCTTCTCTCTCTGCCCCCTCTCCCCTCTCTATCTCTCCGCCAACTCTCCCTCTGACCTTCTCTTTCTCCCTCCCCCTTCTCTCTCCACTCCCCCTGCTCCTCTCCTCTCCCCCCTCTCTCTCCACCCCTCTCGCTCCTCTCTTTCCCCTCCCTGTCTCCTTTCTCTCCCCCCTCACCTTTCCCCTCTTCCTTCCCTACCCCCCGACAGTAGAAAATTAAATAGTGGTTATACAGTAACTGTTTCCTACTGTATTCAAATGTAACAAAAAAAAGAGATACACCTTAACCCCTTCCCACTTTTACCCGGCACCCCTTTAACTGGGTCTTTTAGTTGGGGGTGGGGGGGTGGGCAGGATGGACTTCCTGATCACGTGACCACTGAGATTGGCTGGCACAGTTTATTACTTATAAACATAAAGCACCGCTTGAAAACCTATGAGTGACTCTACAATTAAAGTGGAAGTAAACTCTCCTATCATTTCCAGCCATGGAAGCTGCCATCTTGACCTCTGTTTAATCTACAACTGCTATGATGCTGCACATGTGATCAGTTATGACACTAGCCATTGGATGGTTTGACAGTCTGGTTGAGGGCACAACCAATGGGAGGGTTACATTCCCGGCAAGTTAGTCAGATCAGAGTAGTCATGTGCAATTCGTTTCAGTCCAAATACAAATTCAGTCACATTTTTTGTTATTCTGAGATTCGGATGTATCCGAATCTCCAAATGAAATAGTAACGAATAGTAATAAATTTCATTGAAATGCCTTAAAATTCATTTTGATCATTTGTTTTCAAACTAATTCCAAATTTTCAAAACGATTGGAATTCGGATCGGTCGAAAAATGATCAACCAATTCATATCTTGTGTGAAGAATAGCTGGTTGTTAAGCAGGAGGCCGGGAAGCCAGCTGATACATCCTTAACAACTGATGTCTCATCAGCTGTCAGCTGAAATGTAAACAAAACAATGCAGACAAAAATCTGAAAAAAACAACGTGGACCCCCCCCAATTCATTCCAGACCCTCCTCTCAATCCATACCAATCCCCCCCCCCTGCCCCAAAGCACCCCCCCATGTTGAGGGCATGTGACCTGGTATGGTTCAGGAGGGGGGGCGCTCACTCATCCCCCTCCTTTCTTGGCCTGCTGGGCTCCACGCTCAGATAAGGGCCTGGTATGGATTGGGGGGGACACCAATCTGTTTTTTTTTTATATTGCTAGTAATGTTTTATTTACATTTCAGCTGTCAGTGTGGAAGCCTGCTGACAGCTGATGAGTCATCGGTTGTTAAGGACACAGCAGCCGGATTCCACAGAATTCGAATTGGAAAATCATTTTTTGACCGATCTGAAATCAAATTGTTCCGAAAATTTGGAATTTGTTAGAAAATTAATAAACGAAATGAAATTTAACGAAAACAAAACTAATTCCGAAACTAATATAAACGTGTAGCGGTGTGTTGCCCCTAGTTACTAACATCCACACATGTTCACCCTGCTGCCAGACATCCATACGTCACACTTGTAGACAATGAAAAGTCTTTTGCTTTGTTTAGTTGTTTTATTTGGGGGATTTAACTTGGTTGGGGGAAAAGGATATGGGATGTCCATAGAACAATTGGTATTTGCAATGCTGGAGCTGATCCGGCTTCACATTGGCAAATGTTTACTCATTATCTTCACAGAACAAAAATGGTGGACTCTAATCTTGACAGAATTTTTCACCTCAGAACTTCTCCCGCCTCTGCACTCTCCCTGCAGACTTCAATCTCCAGGACTCTTCACCTCCTGCGCAACATTAGACATCCTGTCCCACCATCTTGAATAGGCAAGGCCTCACTCTGAATAATTCCTAGCTGAAACGTCTCTTGATAAATAATAGGCCAGAGGCCTGCAGTAACCCTTCTTGATGGCCCTGAACACTTGATTAATAAAGCATACTTGATGATAGACTACTGATACCAGCAAGCCCGACTTGCAAATCCTGAGTCCTCAGACTGCAGCGACTTGACACAAAACCCCACAGTCCCTCCTCTTGCTCTGCACCCAACTCCCCTGGCATGCCTCTTCCAGATCTCCACTGTGCCTCACTCACCGACTCCTGTCCTGAGTCCTTCTTGAAAGATTTACCCGGACCGTGCGGACCAACTGCTCCTCCAGCTCCTGTTCCAGCACCCCTCTCCATGACCGTGTAAGGAGAGGCTCCCTCCCAGCTCCCGAGCTCCTCCGCTGAATCCACACCCCCCCAGATGGGGGTGTCTCTCCAGCACGCAGTCTAGCACTCCATCTTTCAATTCACCCAGCCGACAACTCCCCCCCCAGCAGACTGACTGTGAGTATATGTAGGACTGGCCTACCGGGAGATCGGGAGATTTCCCGGTAGGCTGCCTGTCCTGGGGCCGGTTTCAGTTGCGGCTGCAGTGCTGCTCCCTGTCCCCTCTCTCCTGCTTATCACAGAGCTGCCTGGCTCAGTCTGTGTTTGACGGCGGCGCTGTAACACGGTCCCGCCCCCCTAGACCGAATCGTGTGATAGTAGATAGAGTCAGTGTTCAGCCTATTACAGGAGCCGGTCTAGGGGGGCGGGACCGTGTTACAGCATCACCGCCGAACACAGACCCAGCCAGCCAGGTCAGCTCTGTGATAAAAAGGAGGAGATGCCCGCCGTACAGCCCGCCCTGACTGTGTGCCTGAATAGGAGGATCGGCAGGGGGGCGCATATAGAGGAAATTAGCTTTCTATATTCCTCCATATAGCCGCTGAATGCTTGCAGGAGGGGAGGAAGAGAATTAAGCATTCCGCGGCTGTATGGAGGAATATAGAAAGCTAATTTCCCCTATATGCGCCCCCCTGCCGATCCTCCTATCCAACTTCTTTTGCTGGCCCCTCCCGGTTCTCCTTGTGCTCCAGTGCTCTCCTTCCCCACCACACTCTCCAGTCCCCCCCACAGTTCCCTCCACTTCTGTTCTTTCTGCTTCTCCAGCTCTCACCATCCTTCTCCAGTCACTATCCCAGTGCTCTCCTCTCCACCCCTGTTCTCCCCCCCAGTGCTCTCCACCCCTGTTCTCCCCCCCCTGTTCTCCCCCCCAGTGCTCTCCACCCCTGTTCTCCCCCCCCAGTGCTCTCCTCTCCACCCCTGTTCTCCCCCCAGTGCTCTCCACCCCTGTTCTCCCCCCCAGTGCTCTCCACCCCTGTTCTCCCCCCCAGTGCTCTCCACCCCTGTTCTCCCCCCCAGTGCTCTCCACCCCTGTTCTCCCCCCCCCAGTGCTCTCCACCCCTGTTCTCCCCCCCGCCAGTGCTCTCCTCTCCACCCCTGTCCCCCCCCCCCAGTGCTCTCCACCCCTGTTCTCCCCCCAGTGCTCTCCACCCCTGTTCTCCCCCCCAGTGCTCTCCACGCCTGTTCTCCCCCCCCCAGTGCTCTCCACCCCTGTTCTCCACCCCCAGTGCTCTCCACCCCTGTTCTCCACCCCCAGTGCTCTCCACCCCTGTTCTCCCCCCCAGTGCTCTCCACCCCTGTTCTCCCCCCCCAGTGCTCTCCACCCCTGTTCTCCCCCCCCCGTGCTCTCCTCTCCACCTCTGTTCTCCCCCCCAGTGCTCTCCTCTCCACCCCTGTTCTCCCCCCCAGTGCTCTCCAACCCTGTTCTCCCCCCCAGTGCTCTCCACCCCTGTTCTCCCCCCCCCCCTAGTGCTCTCCACTCCCCCAGTGCTCTCCACCCCTGTTCCCCCCCCAGTGCTCTCCACTCCCCCGGTGCTCTCCACCCCTGTTCTCCCACCCCCAGTGCTCTCCACCCCTGTTCTCCCCCACCCCCCCAGTGCTCTCCACTCCCCCAGTGCTCTCCACCCCTGTTCTGACCCCCCAGTGCTCTCCACCCCTGTTTTCCCCCCAGTGCTCTCCACTCCCCCAGTGCTCTCCACCCCTGTTCTCCCCCCCCAGTGCTCTCCACCCCCGTTCTCCCCCACCCCCCCTAGTGCTCTCAACTCCCCCAGTGCTTTCCACCCCTGTTCTCCCCCCCAGTGCTCTCCACTCCCCCAGTGCTCTCCACCCCTGTTCTCCCCCCAGTGCTCTCCACCCCTGTTCTCCCCCCCCAGTGCTCTCCACTCCCCCAGTGCTCTTTACCCCTGTTCTCCCCCCCCAGTGCTCTCCACTCCCCCAGTGCTCTCCACCCCTGTTCTCCCCACCCCAGTGCTCTCTACTCCCCCAGTGCCCTCCATCCCTGTTCTCCCCCCCCCAGTGCTCTCCACCCCTGTTCTTTCTCCCCACTCCTAGTGCTCTCCAGCTCTCCCCATCACTCCCCAGCCCTCACCCCAGTGCTCTCCGCCCCCCCCCCACAGTGTTTTCCAGCCCCCCGTGCTGCCCACCCCTGTACTTTCCCCCCCCCCCAGTGCTTTCCACCCCTGTTCTTTCCCCCCCCCACAGTGCTCTCCACCCCTGTTCCTTCCCCCCCCCCCAGTGCTCTCCACCCCTGTTCTTTCTCCCCCGCCGGTGCTCTCCACCTCTGTTCTTCCCCCCCCCAGTGCTCTCCACCCTTGTTCTTTCTCCCCCCCCCCAGTGCTCTCCAGCTCTCCCCATCACTCTCCAGCCCCCACCCCAGTGCTCTCCAGCCCCCCGTGCTCCCCACCCCTTTTCTTTTTGCCCCCACCCATGTGCTCTCCAACCCCGCCAGTGCTCTCCACCCCCATAGTGCTCTCCAGCTCCCCCGTAATTTCCACCCCTGTTTTTTCTGGCCCCCACTGGTGCTCTCAAGCTCCCCCCATTGCTCTCCACCCCCAGTGCTCTCCACTCCCCCCTGCTCTTTCTACCCCCCAGTGCTCTCCAGCCCCCGTGCTCTATGCCCCTGTTCTTTCTGCCCCCCCAGTGCTCTCAAGATCCCCCCAGTGCTCTTTACCTCCCACACTCTTAGCCCCCTCAGTGCTCTCCAGCCCCCCCTCTCAGCCTCCCGTGCTCTCCACCCCTGTTCTTTTTGGCTCCCCCCCAGTGCTCCCAAGCCCCCCCAGCGCTCTCCGCTCCCCACCCCTGTGATCTCCACTCCCCCCTGCTGTTTGCCCCCACCCATGTGCTCTCCAATCCCACCAGTGCTCTCCGCTCCCCCTTCTCTCCAGCTCCCACTCAGTGCTCTCACTTGCCCAGGACCAGAGGACAGGCTGACTGGGGCCGGAAAATGAGCTGAAGGTGCAGGTGGCCAGGGACCACTCCATCTCACAGCAAACAGATCATCTGGAAGGAGCACTGTTCCCATCCAAAACGAGAACAGACCCTGCCTGCTGATGGCGATCATGGATATCCTGCTGGCATGGAAGGTACCATACCGAGCATCAACAACACACCTTCCCACAGACAGGGACTGCAGACTGGGACATGGGGCATAGGAGAGGCTGCATTCATGGGCACAGTGAGACTGCATTCACGGGCACAGTAAAGCTGCATTTGATGGGCACAGTGATGCTGCATTTATGGGCACAGTGAGGCTGCAATGATGGGCACAGTGAGGCTGCAATGGTGGGCACCGTGAGGCTGCATTCATGGGCACAGTAAAGCTGCATTTGATGAACACAGTGAGGCTGCATTTGATGAACACAGTGAGGCTGCATTTATGGGCACAGTGAAGCTGCATTCATGGGCACAGTGAGGCTGCATTTATGGGCACAGTGAGGCTGCAATGATAGGCACAGAGAGGCTGCAATGGTGGGCACAGTGAGGCTGCATTCATGGGCACAGTGAGGTTGCATTTGATGAGCACAGTGAGGCTGCATTTGATGAGCACAGTGAGGCTGCATTTGATGAGCACAGTGAGGCTGCAATGGTGGGCACAGTGAGGCTGCATTCATGGACACAGTGAGGCTGCATTTGATGAGCACAGTGAGGCTGCATTTGATGAACACAGTGAGGCTGCATTTATGGGCACAGTGAGGCTGCATTTATGGGCACAGTGAGGCTGCATTTATGGGCACAGTGAGGCTGCAATGATAGGCACAGTGAGGCTGCAATGGTGGGCACAGTGAGGCTGCATTCATTGGCACAGTGAGGTTGCATTTATGGGCACAGTGAGGCTGCAATGATAGGCACAGAGAGGCTGCAATGGTGGGCACAGTGAGGCTGCATTCATGGGCACAGTGAGGTTGCATTTGATGAGCACAGTGAGGCTGCATTTGATGAGCACAGTGAGGCTGCATTTGATTGACACTGATGAGGCTGCATTTGATGGACACTGGTGAGGCTGCATTGAGCTCTTGTATCATGTCTGCAGCCTCTGACCATCTCCTGTATCATGTCTGCAGTCTCTGAGGGAGTCTGGAGAGGAGTCAAGAGTGGGAGCACCGCTGGGATGGGTGTCATGGGAGAAGTCAGATGTGTGTGGACTGTGGAGAGGAGACTATATAGGATAAAACCAGAGCCACCAAGCTGGAGCCGACTGACTGAGCCCTGCAAGGTGCACCTGAGAGGAGGTCAGTGACAGCACCGCTAGACCAGTCTGAGGGGGGTCGCTGATGTAAGGGGGGAGTGAATACGATAATGTAAGGGGGCACTGATATAAAGGTTTCCCCCCTATATCAGTAACCCTCCCCCCTTACCTTAGTGTATTCTTTCTGCGGAAGGTGCCCCCCCCCCACTTTCTGAGTTCCTGGGGTCCCCCTTGATGATTGACCACTTTTACCACTTTTAACTGGAATTTGCATTTATATATATATATATATATATATATATATACATATATATATATATATATATATATATATATAAAGCCCTATGTGCTTTCATATCTGTCTTATCTATATATAATACACTCTACAAATGTGCTTTAAAATGTATGGTTTTCCCTTTCATGAACAAGAAAATAATGTCGTTATGCTGTTACGCTGGTATAATAATGCTGTGGGGCTGGTATGAAATTTTTTTCAGGGCTGGATTTTATTCCCAGTCTGGCCCTGCCTGCCCCTTGCCAATCCTGGTTGGGGATTGGTCAGGGCTCCTCACATGTACTCCATGCCACTCCATTTCTCAGCCCTGCCCCTCTTCAAGAACATTCTTACTGAAAGCAGGGGAGGCGTCCAAGAGCTGAAGCACATGTCAGTCACACCCACTGCTAATCTAACCACTCCCTACCCCCAGATCAAAAACAAACAGTCCTAGCTCGCAGCATTAGGCCTGTTTAAATTTACCTGCGCTGACAGAACCTCAAATACTACACATCTAGCACCTACCTATGGTAGAGGGTGCTACAAACGCATTCCGTAATGAAATGAAATTAGTAGCATAACGAATATATCTGAAACAAAATAATTTTTCTGCACATATCTAGAGTCTTGAGTGGAGCATTTATCCCTGGAACAATCTCTTATGCCCTGTACACACGATCGGAATTTCCGATGGGATAAAATCCGATGGAATTTTCCGTCGGAATTCCGTTCAAGCTGTCTTGCATACACACTGTCAGACCAAATTACGATCTTCAAGAACGCGGTGACGTACAACACTACGACGAGCCGAGAAAAATGAAGTTCAATGCTTCCGAGCATGTGTCGACTTGATTCTGAGCATGCCTGTTTTTTTCTCCGTCGGAGTTCCACACAGACGATCAGAATTTCCGATAGGATTTTTTTCCATCGGAAAAAAGTAAAACATGTTCTATTTCTATGAACAAAATAGTGTAAAATCAAAAATAACCTCACACAGTGGCGCTAAAAAACGATACCCTCCCCCTCCTGTGTCCGTGTGATTGGACTGAGAGAAGGTTACTGTTAATCAATTAAATATATACACCCTGTGACATAAGTGAATAATGTGCACAAGTAAACTAAATAAAGTCCACACAAATTCAATCCAAATGTGAGAAAATCTTCTTCCAAATTCTCCACCACACACAGTGTTTAGTGTTTTCGTGATCCCGCTCCCATCAGATGGACACTCACCACAGCAAGTTGCCTCACACTTTCGTGTTTGGCTTAAAGACGTGTGCAAAGATCTTATACAGCTTTGCGGGCGATCCTCCCAATTCAAATCAAGTGTTTTTAAAGTTGTAATCCATATGCAAATGTAAAAGAAAGCTCCAAATAGTGTGATAACGTAAAATCAGTTTAATTACACACCAAACACGCACTTAAAATACTGCAATTACCTAAAACACAATTTAAATAAGCGTATAAAACCACTGCAACTCCAAAGGCAAAAGTGCACCGAACAGCGAGTGTACAGGTCGCGGCGGACCCTCAATAAACCAGTCAGATCTCACCACCTTCCCGCTGCCACTCACTACTCCTTCGCTGCTCAATTCGATCCTGTGACGTCGAATAATCCGTCAGACGGTTCTATTTCTAAACTCCGACGGAAAAAAGTCCAATGGGGCCCACACACGGTCGGAATATCCGATGAAAAAATTCCCTCAGACTTTTTTCATCGGAAATTCCGATCGTGTGTACAAGGCATTAGAGTACTCAGAGAAGCCCTTGTATACCACTTTGACAGCTCCCTCGTTCTTAAGCACATAGTTAAAAAATCTTAATGAACCCTTTGTAGACCACTGTGACATCTTACTTCTTATAGAGCGCAAGGAAACCATCATTCCTCTATCACATAAATATATTGTAATTCAATCAATTTTCCTATAAAAATTATATAAAATTGCTTACATATAACATAATGAAGTACAGTTCAATCAGACATGTGAAATACAACTTCTCAATACATGGACGTTAATCTAATTCACTCCTCTATACAATATTTTTGATTTAAATAAAAATAAATATGAAATGAAAACCAAAAATTAAAATGAAAACATAATTAAATGAAACAGAAAAAAAAACACATAATATTTATCTTCAATTTAAATGTAAATAACCAAGAGCCCCTGCACAAAATGTGGACTACATCAAGCGTCATGAGAAAGAAATAATTAATCAAATCAAAAATGGAAGGAAAGTGATGAGAGGAAGAGAAACGATTCATAAAAATGTGTCAAATTCCTTTTATGGTTCATTGCCTTTGGGATTTGGGTGTTAATATCCAATATACATCTCCCCCTCAAGGGTTTATCTATCATTTCAGTGGTCTGGACCCTCAAAGGATCTTTAGCCATGATGGACCATAAAATGCTTGGCCACATTCGTATTCTAATGCCGCGTACACACGATCGATTTTCTCGACGGTAAAAACGAGGGAACGGCTTGGTTTCCTACGCACGTCCGTTTTTCCCGACATTTTTTATTTGGTCGAGAAAAACGACCGTGTGTGGGCTCCGTGGCAGTGTTTCCCTATGTGAAAACTGCCGCGGAAAAAAACGACGGGAATCACGACGTGAAAAATTAGAGCATGTTCTAATTTTTCTCGTTGTGATTAATGCCGTATTTCCCATCGGGAAAAATGACAAAAGGCCCACACACGGTCGTTTTTCTTGTTAAAAAAAAAATAATTAAATTTTTCCCGACGGGAAAAATGATCGTGTGTACGCGGCATTATGTGTATTCATTTTAGGCAGGTGATCCCAAGTGGTCACATAACCTTCTGTGGTCATTCCGACGTACTGCTTTTTTCAAGTCACACAGGATGTAACATATAGTGGTATACTATACTGTGTCAAAGTGGTATACAAGGGGTTATTTAAAGCGGAGGTTCGCACTAAATATAAACTTTATATTCCCAATATCCTGGTGATATGTACATTAACATGTCACCAACCTTTTTTATTTTTGGATGCTGTAATTGAAGATAATCTGCTGTTGTCGGTTTCACTTCCTGGTTCTTCTCCCGCGGGAGTAGGCGGGTCTTCTTGTTTGCCCAGCGGCGCTGTGTGTGCTGGGATGTTGGCGCAATGTCTCCTGGGAGCAATGTGTCATCCTTCCCAGGAGACGTCGTCCAGCATTATCCCTCGACCCGCATTCACCGCTACCCGGAAGTCTGGCGGAAGTCTGTGCTTGTGGGCTTCAAGATGCCCACAAGCAAAATGGAAAAGCACAGCAACATTTTTTTATAAATGATTCTTTGTTACGAAAACGGACGGGGGATGAATTAAAGCGTAGGACGAGTGAGTAGTAAATAGTGATCTTTAACCACATTTAATGTACTGAAAAAACAAAAATTTGGACCGCGGAACCTCCGCTTTAAGTACTTTACGTTTGTATCTGACAGCAGCTAAACTTCAGTAATCTGCATTTGAAAAAACGGACGCATTTCCTGCAGATAGTTGCGGTTTGTAAATGAGTTTAGCTGCGTTTTAGGTACGTCAGCATTTTCAGGCATTTTTTTCTCATTACCCCCATTTTTGGGGAGATATTATACCCCAGGCACCTCCTCTTCCACTGTGTTGGTATCTTTCTGAGCAAGGAGAGAGCTGTGTAATTGAAATGGAGCGCAGGGCAAAGCTGGTGCCTTCCATTGTGTGCCTGCTTGAGAGGAGAAGATTGAGGGCCGGTTCACATGTTTAGCTGCAGATAGTCAAACTTGGATGCAGCATTTTTCCTCTTCTCCACTTAAACTGTCTGCAATTTAACATCATTATGTATGAATAACATGACTACTTTGCATTGTGTGAGTCCAGCTGCTTCTAGAAAAATCTTCTAAACGCAGCTAAACTTGAATTTTAGACATCCGTGTGAATGTAGCCTAATGCCGCGTACACACGACCATTTTTCATTACGAGAAAACTGCCATTTTTTAGATTGGTCGTGAAAACCGGTCGTGTGTATGCTCCATAGCAGTTTTCTCGACGAGAAAACTGCCCGCAAAAAAATTAGAACCTGCTCTATTTTTTCTCGTCGTTTTTCCCATCATTCTTTTTCTCGTCGCGAAAAACGGGCATGTGTATGCTTTTCCGAGGGGAAAAAAAGCGTGCATGCTCAGAATCAAGTATGAGACGGGAGCGCTCGTTCTGGTAAAACTAGCATTCGTAATAAAGAAAGCACATTCGTCACGCTGAAACGGACTGAAGAGCACGAGGCTGAAAAGCGCGAATCGTCTCTCACCAAACTTTACTAACACGAGATCAGCAAAAGCAGCCCAAAGGGTGGCGCCATTCGAATGGAACTTCCCCTTTATAGTGCCGTCGTACGTGTTGTTGTACATGTTGTACGTCACCGCGCTTTGCTCAAGCGTTTTTTTTCATGAACGTGTGTATGCAAGGCAGGCTTGAGAGGAATCACGAAGAATCACGTCGAGAAAAACATTGTTTTTTTGCATGACAGGAAAAACGATGGTGTGTACGCGGCATTAGAGATTGTTTGCTGATATTGTTTCATTGTATCCCTTTGTTTACTATTGTAGCACCCTCCTTGTTAGACGGCTAGGAAAATCTTGTTTTTTGCTCCTTCTATAACCAAGGGAGCAGTGATTGTTTGGTCTCGTCTGTTCAGGGCTTCACAGGCTGGGAGTATGATTGCTTTCCCCTGCCTCTAGAAGACGTTTCTGGAGTTTAAGGAGGAAGAATTCAAATGACCACCCTGAATATTAAGCAGGGCCTAGCTAATCCCTGGGGAGGTTTACCCAGAAGCAGGGGCAGATCCAGAGTCTTTTCTCGGGAGGGGCACTGCCAAAAAATGTTTTTATTGTGGGAAATTTATCGGGGAAATGGTTGGTGTCGGCGCTTCAATCATCCCGGCACCATGGTTGTTATGGTGTCAGGATGATTGAAGCGCATTATTTCTATTATTACATTGTAATATGAAATTAAATAGTTCAATGCAGAATCAGTGGGGCCCCCGAGTGTGTCACTTGCCACCGTCGCCTGCAATTAGTGGGAGCCCTGAGCGTGTCACTTGCCACACGTTGTGGATTATCACTTGCCACGTCACCTGCCACATCTTGTGGATTGTCACTTGCCACACCTTGTGGATTGTCACTTCCCACATCACCTGCCACACCTTGCGGATTGTCACTTGCCACGTCACCTGCCACACCTTGCTGATTGTCACTTGCCTGCCACCAGATGCAGATTGTCATTTGCCACGTCACCTGACACAATTTGCGGATTGTCACTTGCCACGTCGCCTGCCACACCTTGCGGATTGTCACTAACTTGCCTGCTAAGGTGTAGTTTTGGTTGTCTCTTGCTGTGTCCCAGACTCCCAGAGTCAGGCAGCAGAGAGATAATGTAATCTCTCTGCTGCCTGCACAGTGAGGGCGGAAGTCACTGCAGGAATGCAGGGCAGGCACGGGCGGTGAGAGATAATCTCATCTCTCTGCTCCCCTGCTCCCGGCTAGCTGATTGGCCAGCTGCCACACTGAGCCTGCTCTCTCACTCTCACCTGCGCTGCCAACACACTGAGCAGCACGGTCTGCCCACGAACCGCGCCGCCCCCCCGACAACAAACCGCGCCGCAAGCGGAGCCGCCCGCTTTCTTACCTTCTGTGGAGCCGCATGCTATTGCACCTGCCCGCAGAGCGGCCTGACGTGACTCACTGACGTCACTCGTTGCTAGACGCCAAGCGGCCCAGGCGTTAGCAGCGAGTGCAGGGAAGAGGCTCCACCCACCTCCTCCTCCGCTCCTGGTATCATGTCAGTGCGCCACGTAACTACTTTAGACGAGTCTCTCTCTCAGCGCCGCTGATCGGCTGATGTAAGAAACTGAGAGAGAGACTCAGAGAGGCAGCGGCAGCTGCAGAACAAGTACTGTATATACTCGAGTATAAGCCGACCCGAATATAAGCCGAGGCACCTAATTTTACCCCAAAAAACTGGGAAAACTTATTGACTCAACTATAAGCCTAGGGTGTCCTAGGCTTATACTTGCCTCACTTTGCCTCACTGTGCCCATGCCTCACTGTGCCCATGACTAGACTGATGTTTAACATGGAAGTCTATGGAAGGAGTGCCCGGCTTTGAAAAATCGGTTCTCCTAGACACCAAACTTTTCAGACTTATAGAGGAGGCATGGGGCTACATGTGTGCCAAGTTTGGGGTCCAGAGGACCTACAACCGGCCGGTACCGGGTCCGCAAAATCACTGGAGAAATGACCGTTTAACATTGGAGTCTATGGAAGGGGTGCCCGGTTTAAAAAATCAGTGCTCCACGGCCGTAGGTCCCCCAGACACCAAACTTTGCACACTTGTAGAGAAGACATGGAGCTACATGTGTGCCAAGTTTGGGGTCCAGGGGACCTACGACCGGCTGGTACCGGGTCCGCAAAATCACAGGAGAAATGACCGTTTAACATTGGAGTCTATGGAAGGGGTGCCCGGATTTAAAAAATCAGTACTCCCCGGTCGTAGGTCCCCCAGTCACCAAACTTTGCACACTTGTAGAAGAGATATATGGCTACATGTGTGCCAAGTTTGGGGTCCAGGGGTCCTACGGCCGGCAGGTACTGGGTCCCCAAAGTTCGGGAGATCAGGCGCAAAAAAAAAAAACAGAGCAAGCAAGTGAGTGTGACAGATGGTCTCGGGGGGGCAATTGCCCTGTTGACCCCGCCTGGATCCGCCACTGCCCAGAAGGTGGCGGGGATGCTGTTAAATAGCCTGGAGCCCTGAGGAGATTGTGAGCTGAAAGGAGTGCGGGGCTGCTTTCTTGGAGCCCTTTGGAATGGATGTTGGACTACTGTGCCAGAGGCTGCAGCTATGGACTGGTCTTGTTCCAGGATCTTGTGAGTAGAGCCAGGGGCGTAACTAGAAATCACAGGGCCCCATAGCAAAATGTTGTATGGGCCCCCCTCCACAAAAAAATGGCGGACTTAAATTAAATAGTGGATGTGGTTTAAAGGGCAATGCAGCCTCACTGTGCCCATCAATGCAGCCTTACTGTGCCCATAAATGCAGCCTCACTGTGCCCACCATTGCAGCCTCACTGTGCCCATCATTGCAGCCTCACTGTGCCTATCAATGCAGCCTCACTGTGCCCATCAATGCAGCCTCACTGTGCCCATAAATGCAGCCTCACTGTGCCCATAAATGCAGCCTCACTGTGCCCACCATTGCAGCCTCACTGCGCCCATCATTGCAGCCTCACTGTGCCCATCAATGCAGCATCACTGTGCCCATCAAATGCAGCTTTACTGTGCCCATCAATGCAGCCTCACTTTACCCACAAATTCAGCCTCACTGTGCCCATCATTGCAGCCCCTCCTATGCCCCATGTCCCAGTCTGCAGTCCCTGTCTGTGGGTAGGTGTGTTGTTGATGCTCGGTACAGTACCTTCTATGCCAGCAGGATATCCATGATCGCCATCAGCAGGCAGGGTATGTTCTAGTTTTGGATGGGGACAGTGCTCCTTCCAGAGGATCTGTTTGCTGTGAGATGGAGTGGTCCCTGGCCACCTGCACCTTCAGCTGTCCTAATTTTCTGCACCCAGACAGCCTGTCCTCTGGTCCTGGGGAAGTGAGAGCACTGGGTGGGAGCTGGAGAGAAGGGGGAGCGTAGAGCACTGGCGGGGTTGGAGAGCACATGGGTGGGGGCAAAGAGCAGGGGGAGTGGAGATCACAGGGGTGGGGAGCGGAGATTGCTGGGAGGGGGGGGGGGGCAAAAAGAACAGGGGTGGAGAGCATGGGAGGCTGAGAGAGGGGGCTGGAGAACACTGAAGGGGCTAAGAGTGTGGGGGGTAAAGATCACTGGGGGGGATCTTGAGAGCACTGGGGGGGGCAGAAAGAACAGGGGTGGAGAGCACTGGGGGGTACAAAGAGCAGGGGGGAGTGGAAAGCACTGGGGGGGGAGTGGAGAGCACTGGGGGGTGGAGAGCAATGGGGGGAGCTTGAGAGCACCAGTGGGGGCCAGAAAAAAAAGGGGTGGAAAGTACGGGGGGCTGGAGAGCACTATGGTGGGCGGAGAGCACTGGTGGGGTTGGAGAGCACATGTTTGGGGCAAAATGCAAGGGGGAGCGGAGGGAGCACTGGCGGGGGTTGGAGAGCATGTGGGTGGAGGCAAAATGCAGGGGGGAGTGGAGAGTAGTACAGGAGTGGGGAGCGGAGAGTGCTGTGGGGGAGCTTGAGAGCAATGGAGGGGGAGCCAAAAAGAACGGGGGTGGAGAGCACGGGGGGCTGGAGAGCGAAGGGTGGAGCTTGAGAGCACTGGGGGGGGGGGGAGAACAGGGGTGGAGAGCACTGGGGGGGAAGAACAGGGGTGGAGAGCACTGGGGGGGGAAGAACAGGGGTGGAGAGCACTGGGGGGGGAAGAACAGGGGTGGAGAGCACTGCAGGGGGGGAGAACAGGGGTGGAGAGCACTGGGGGGGAGATAACAGGGGTGGAGAGCACTGGGGGGGAACAGGGGTGGAGAGCACTGGGGGGAAAAGAACAGGGGTGGAGAGCACTGGGGGGACAGGGGTGGAGAGCACTGGGGGGGGACAGGGGTGGAGAGCACTGGGGGGGGCAGGGGTGGAGAGCACTGGGGGGGGGGGGACAGGGGGTGGAGAGCACTGGGGGGGAGACAGGGGTGGAGAGCACTGGGGGGGGCAGGGGTGGAGAGCACTGGGGGGGGAGAGCACAGTCTGGGGGGAGTGGAGAGCACTGGGATGGTGGCTGGAGAAGGATGGGGAGAGCTTGAGAGCAGGGGGGGGCAGCAAGAACAGGGGTGGAGAGAACTGTGGGGGGGGGCTGGAGAGTGTGGTGAGGGGGAGAGCACTGGGGGGGGGGCAGCAAAAGAAGTTGGATAGGAGGAGAAGCAGGGCGGCTACATATAGAGGAATTGAGCTTTCTATTGTCCTCCATACAGCCGCGGAATGCTTGATTCTCCTCCTCTCCCTCCTGCAAGCATTCTGCATGGAGGACAATAGAAAGCTCAATTCCTCTATATGCGGCCGGGCCCCCCTGCCGAATCCGATCCTCCTATCCAGGCAGTGCAGGCACATAGGGCGGGCTGTACAGCGGGCATCTCCTCAGAGCTGGCTGAGTCTGTGTGTGTTCGGCGGCGGGCGGCACTGTAATGCGGTCCCGCCCCCCCTAGACCGGCTTGTGTGATAGGCTGAACACTCATTCCATCTACTATCACACGAGACAGTCTAGGGGGGCGGGACTGCATTACAGTGCCGCCCGCCGCCGAACACACACAGACCAAGCCAGCTCCGTAATGCACAGGAGCAGGAGAGGGGGGACAGGGAGGAGCACTGCAGCAACTGAAACCGGCCCCAGCCCACGGGCCCCTCTCGGTTGCGGGCCCCATAGCGGCCGCGTGTGTCGCTATGGCGGTAGTTCCGCCACTGAGTAGAGCCTCTTTACTTGTGCTCCAACCTACTTCATGGTCTCCAGCAGCAGTGGCATTGCTAGGCGGGGGCGGGGGGTGCGGTCCGCATCCGGGTGACACCCTCAGAGGGGTGACACCGTCCCGAGCGCGGTAGAGGGTCCTGGAGGCAGTGATACTCCTCACTCTCACTGCCGCTGCAGCTGGCTCCTTTCACTATACACAGGCACGCCGCCTGGAGAGTGACAGTCTGAACAAGCAACTCTCCGGGCGGCTGCATGCTGAAGCCTCTGCCCGCCGCACAGGTGCATGAGGGGGGTCTGTACTGATGGGGGGGTTATCCGGGTGGGGGGTCTGCACCTATTGTGGGGTTATCCTGAGTGGGGTCTGCACTGATGGAGGGGGGTTATCCTGAGGGGCTGTCTGCAATTATTGGGGGTGGTTTATCCTGGGGGGGTCTGCACTGATGGAGGGGCGTTTATCCTGAATGGGGTCTGCACTTTATCCTGGGGGGCTGTCTGCACTTATTGGGGGGTGGTTTATCCTGGGGGGTCTGTCCTGATGAAGGGGGTTTTTCCCGAATGGGGTCTGCACCGATAGAGGTGGGTTTATCCTTAAGGGCATTTGCACATATTGGGGGGGGTTTATCCTGAGGGTCTGTCTGCACTTATTGGGGGGTAGTTTATCCTGGGGGCTGTCTGCACTTATTGGGGGGGTGGTTTATCCTGGGGGGTCTGCACTGATGGAGGGTGGTTTATCATGAGGGGCTGTCTGCACTTATTGTGGGGGTGGTTTATCCTGAGGGGCTGTCTGCAATTATTGGGGGGGTGGTTTATCCTGGGGGGTCGGCACTGATGGAGAGGGGTTTATCCTGAAGGGGGTTTGCACTTATTGGGGGGGTGGTTTATCCTGAGGGGCTGTCTGCACTTATTGGGGGGTGGTTTATCCTGGGGGGCTGTCTGCACTTATTGGGGGGGTGGTTTATCCTGAGGGGCTGTCTTCACTTATTGGGGGGTTATCCTGGGGGGGTCTATCCTGAGGGGCTGTCTGCACCTATTGGGGGGTTTATCCTGGGGGGCTGTCTGCACTTATTGGGGGGTTTATCCTGAGGGGGTCTGCACTGATGGAGGGGGTGATTTGTCCTGAGGGGGGGTGTACTGATAGAGGGGGGTCTATACTGAGGGAGGGGGTCTGTACTAAGGAGCGACAATAGTTGGTAGGTGGGGGGGTTGGGGGTGACGCCATGTTTTACCGCACCAGGTGACACCAACCCTAGTGACGTCACTGTCCAGCTGTGAACGTGTACACTGTTCCAGACTACCTTTACCTGTGCTCAAACCTACTGCATGGTCCCCAGTCATGAACCTGTACACTGTTCCAGACTACCTTTACTTGTGCTCAACCCTACTTCATGGTCTCCAGCCATGATCCTGTAGACTGTTCCAGACTACCTTTACTTGTGCTCAAACCTACTTCAAGCTCCCCAGCCGTGAACCTGTAGACTGTTCCAGACTACCTTTACTTGTGCTCAAACCTACTTTATGGTCCTCAGCCGTGAACCTGTAGACTGTTCCAGACTACCTTTACTTGTGCATAAACCTACTTCATGGTTCCCAGTCATGAACCTATAAACTGTTCCAGACTACCTTTACTTGTACTCAAACCTACTTTATGGTCCCCAGCCGTGAACCTGTAGACTGTTCCAGACTACCTTTACTTGTGCTCAAACCTACTTTATGGTCCTCAGCCGTGAACCTCTAGACTGTTCCAGACCACCTTTACTTGTGCTCAAACCTACTTCATGGTCCCCAGCGGTGAACCTACAGACTGTCCCAGTCTACCTGTTACCTGTGCTGCTGTTACTGAGCTAGAAGTGTCCTATGCTAACAATACCTACTGTTATGGAGTATCCCATACCACTAGGGATGAGCTTCGTGTTCGAGTCGAACATACGTTCGACTCGAACATCGGCTGTTCGATCGTTCGACGAAGATCGAACGATTTGGGCCGTTCGCGCCAAATTCGAGTGACGCGAACGGCCCACAATGCACTACGCCATCGCAGTGTCATCCAGGCGCTGTGATTGGCCAAGCATGCACTGTGACCCCGCATGCTTGGCCAATCACAGCGCCGGCAGCGAGGAGAGCAATGATTGGCCACAGGCAGGATGCCTGTGGCCAATTATTGCTGAGGGTGTTTAGTACACGCCCCACACTATAAAAGGCCGCCAGCACGGCGGCCTAGTGTAGTGTGTTCCGGAGCAGGGATAGAGCAGCATAGGCAGGGACAGTGACTTTTATTTCTTTCTTGCTTAACCTGGATTCCTTTAGTTTAGGGAAAGAGAAGGATAGGTAGGGAGAGTGTCAGTGTGTTTTGTGCTTGTGCTATATTGTGCTTAAAAAAAACATTTTTTCTAGGGACAGAAAACTGTAGGTAGGGAGAGTGTGTCAGTTTCTTTCACTGTCAAAGTCCTTGTTTCCAGGGACCTGGAAGGACAGTGAGTGAATTCTCCTTGTGCTAAATTGTGCTTAAAAAAAACATTTTTTCTAGGGACAGAAAACTGTAGGTAGGGAGAGTGTGTCAGTTTCTTTCACTGTCAAAGTCCTTGTTTCCAGGGACCTGGAAGGACAGTGAGTGAATTCTCCTTGTGCTAAATTGTGCTTAAAAAAAACATTTTTTCTAGGGACAGAAAACTGTAGGTAGGGAGAGTGTGTCAGTTTCTTTCACTGTCAAAGTCCTTGTTTCCAGGGACCTGGAAGGACAGTGAGTGAATTCTCCTTGTGCTAAATTGTGCTTAAAAAAAACATTTTTTCTAGGGACAGAAAACTGTAGGTAGGGAGAGTGTGTCAGTTTCTTTCACTGTCAAAGTCCTTGTTTCCAGGGACCTGGAAGGACAGTGAGTGAATTCTCCTTGTGCTAAATTGTGCTTAAAAAAAACATTTTTTCTAGGGACAGAAAACTGTAGGTAGGGAGAGTGTGTCAGTTTCTTTCACTGTCAAAGTCCTTGTTTCCAGGGACCTGGAAGGACAGTGAGTGAATTCTCCTTGTGCTAAATTGTGCTTAAAAAAAACATTTTTTCTAGGGACAGAAAACTGTAGGTAGGGAGAGTGTGTCAGTTTCTTTCACTGTCAAAGTCCTTGTTTCCAGGGACCTGGAAGGACAGTGAGTGAATTCTCCTTGTGCTAAATTGTGCTTAAAAAAAACATTTTTTCTAGGGACAGAAAACTGTAGGTAGGGAGAGTGTGTCAGTTTCTTTCACTGTCAAAGTCCTTGTTTCCAGGGACCTGGAAGGACAGTGAGTGAATTCTCCTTGTGCTAAATTGTGCTTAAAAAAAACATTTTTTCTAGGGACAGAAAACTGTAGGTAGGGAGAGTGTGTCAGTTTCTTTCACTGTCAAAGTCCTTGTTTCCAGGGACCTGGAAGGACAGTGAGTGAATTCTCCTTGTGCTAAATTGTGCTTAAAAAAAACATTTTTTCTAGGGACAGAAAACTGTAGGTAGGGAGAGTGTGTCAGTTTCTTTCACTGTCAAAGTCCTTGTTTCCAGGGACCTGGAAGGACAGTGAGTGAATTCTCCTTGTGCTAAATTGTGCTTAAAAAAAACATTTTTTCTAGGGACAGAAAACTGTAGGTAGGGAGAGTGTGTCAGTTTCTTTCACTGTCAAAGTCCTTGTTTCCAGGGACCTGGAAGGACAGTGAGTGAATTCTCCTTGTGCTAAATTGTGCTTAAAAAAAACATTTTTTCTAGGGACAGAAAACTGTAGGTAGGGAGAGTGTGTCAGTTTCTTTCACTGTCAAAGTCCTTGTTTCCAGGGACCTGGAAGGACAGTGAGTGAATTCTCCTTGTGCTAAATTGTGCTTAAAAAAAACATTTTTTCTAGGGACAGAAAACTGTAGGTAGGGAGAGTGTGTCAGTTTCTTTCACTGTCAAAGTCCTTGTTTCCAGGGACCTGGAAGGACAGTGAGTGAATTCTCCTTGTGCTAAATTGTGCTTAAAAAAAACATTTTTTCTAGGGACAGAAAACTGTAGGTAGGGAGAGTGTGTCAGTTTCTTTCACTGTCAAAGTCCTTGTTTCCAGGGACCTGGAAGGACAGTGAGTGAATTCTCCTTGTGCTAAATTGTGCTTAAAAAAAACATTTTTTCTAGGGACAGAAAACTGTAGGTAGGGAGAGTGTGTCAGTTTCTTTCACTGTCAAAGTCCTTGTTTCCAGGGACCTGGAAGGACAGTGAGTGAATTCTCCTTGTGCTAAATTGTGCTTAAAAAAAACATTTTTTCTAGGGACAGAAAACTGTAGGTAGGGAGAGTGTGTCAGTTTCTTTCACTGTCAAAGTCCTTGTTTCCAGGGACCTGGAAGGACAGTGAGTGAATTCTCCTTGTGCTAAATTGTGCTTAAAAAAAACATTTTTTCTAGGGACAGAAAACTGTAGGTAGGGAGAGTGTGTCAGTTTCTTTCACTGTCAAAGTCCTTGTTTCCAGGGACCTGGAAGGACAGTGAGTGAATTCTCCTTGTGCTAAATTGTGCTTAAAAAAAACATTTTTTCTAGGGACAGAAAACTGTAGGTAGGGAGAGTGTGTCAGTTTCTTTCACTGTCAAAGTCCTTGTTTCCAGGGACCTGGAAGGACAGTGAGTGAATTCTCCTTGTGCTAAATTGTGCTTAAAAAAAACATTTTTTCTAGGGACAGAAAACTGTAGGTAGGGAGAGTGTGTCAGTTTCTTTCACTGTCAAAGTCCTTGTTTCCAGGGACCTGGAAGGACAGTGAGTGAATTCTCCTTGTGCTAAATTGTGCTTAAAAAAAACATTTTTTCTAGGGACAGAAAACTGTAGGTAGGGAGAGTGTGTCAGTTTCTTTCACTGTCAAAGTCCTTGTTTCCAGGGACCTGGAAGGACAGTGAGTGAATTCTCCTTGTGCTAAATTGTGCTTAAAAAAAACATTTTTTCTAGGGACAGAAAACTGTAGGTAGGGAGAGTGTGTCAGTTTCTTTCACTGTCAAAGTCCTTGTTTCCAGGGACCTGGAAGGACAGTGAGTGAATTCTCCTTGTGCTAAATTGTGCTTAAAAAAAACATTTTTTCTAGGGACAGAAAACTGTAGGTAGGGAGAGTGTGTCAGTTTCTTTCACTGTCAAAGTCCTTGTTTCCAGGGACCTGGAAGGACAGTGAGTGAATTCTCCTTGTGCTAAATTGTGCTTAAAAAAAACATTTTTTCTAGGGACAGAAAACTGTAGGTAGGGAGAGTGTGTCAGTTTCTTTCACTGTCAAAGTCCTTGTTTCCAGGGACCTGGAAGGACAGTGAGTGAATTCTCCTTGTGCTAAATTGTGCTTAAAAAAAACATTTTTTCTAGGGACAGAAAACTGTAGGTAGGGAGAGTGTGTCAGTTTCTTTCACTGTCAAAGTCCTTGTTTCCAGGGACCTGGAAGGACAGTGAGTGAATTCTCCTTGTGCTAAATTGTGCTTAAAAAAAACATTTTTTCTAGGGACAGAAAACTGTAGGTAGGGAGAGTGTGTCAATTTCTTTCACTGTCAAAGTCCTTGTTTCCAGGGACCTGGAAGGACAGTGAGTGAATTCTCCTTGTGCTAAATTGTGCTTAAAAAAAACATTTTTTCTAGGGACAGAAAACTGTAGGTAGGGAGAGTGTGTCAGTTTCTTTCACTGTCAAAGTCCTTGTTTCCAGGGACCTGGAAGGACAGTGAGTGAATTCTCCTTGTGCTAAATTGTGCTTAAAAAAAACATTTTTTCTAGGGACAGAAAACTGTAGGTAGGGAGAGTGTGTCAGTTTCTTTCACTGTCAAAGTCCTTGTTTCCAGGGACCTGGAAGGACAGTGAGTGAATTCTCCTTGTGCTAAATTGTGCTTAAAAAAAACATTTTTTCTAGGGACAGAAAACTGTAGGTAGGGAGAGTGTGTCAGTTTCTTTCACTGTCAAAGTCCTTGTTTCCAGGGACCTGGAAGGACAGTGAGTGAATTCTCCTTGTGCTAAATTGTGCTTAAAAAAAACATTTTTTCTAGGGACAGAAAACTGTAGGTAGGGAGAGTGTGTCAGTTTCTTTCACTGTCAAAGTCCTTGTTTCCAGGGACCTGGAAGGACAGTGAGTGAATTCTCCTTGTGCTAAATTGTGCTTAAAAAAAACATTTTTTCTAGGGACAGAAAACTGTAGGTAGGGAGAGTGTGTCAGTTTCTTTCACTGTCAAAGTCCTTGTTTCCAGGGACCTGGAAGGACAGTGAGTGAATTCTCCTTGTGCTAAATTGTGCTTAAAAAAAACATTTTTTCTAGGGACAGAAAACTGTAGGTAGGGAGAGTGTGTCAGTTTCTTTCACTGTCAAAGTCCTTGTTTCCAGGGACCTGGAAGGACAGTGAGTGAATTCTCCTTGTGCTAAATTGTGCTTAAAAAAACATTTTTTCTAGGGACAGAAAACTGTAGGTAGGGAGAGTGTGTCAGTTTCTTTCACTGTCAAAGTCCTTGTTTCCAGGGACCTGGAAGGACAGTGAGTGAATTCTCCTTGTGCTAAATTGTGCTTAAAAAAAAACATTTTTTCTAGGGACAGAAAACTGTAGGTAGGGAGAGTGTGTCAGTTTCTTTCACTGTCAAAGTCCTTGTTTCCAGGGACCTGGAAGGACAGTGAGTGAATTCTCCTTGTGCTAAATTGTGCTTAAAAAAAAACATTTTTTCTAGGGACAGAAAACTGTAGGTAGGGAGAGTGTGTCAGTTTCTTTCACTGTCAAAGTCCTTGTTTCCAGGGACCTGGAAGGACAGTGAGTGAATTCTCCTTGTGCTAAATTGTGCTTAAAAAAAACATTTTTTCTAGGGACAGAAAACTGTATGTAGGGAGAGTGTGTCAGTTTCTTTCACTGTCAAAGTCCTTGTTTCCAGGGACCTGGAAGGACAGTGAGTGAATTCTCCTTGTGCTAAATTGTGCTTAAAAAAAACATTTTTTCTAGGGACAGAAAACTGTAGGTAGGGAGAGTGTGTCAGTTTCTTTCACTGTCAAAGTCCTTGTTTCCAGGGACCTGGAAGGACAGTGAGTGAATTCTCCTTGTGCTAAATTGTGCTTAAAAAAAACATTTTTTCTAGGGACAGAAAACTGTAGGTAGGGAGAGTGTGTCAGTTTCTTTCACTGTCAAAGTCCTTGTTTCCAGGGACCTGGAAGGACAGTGAGTGAATTCTCCTTGTGCTAAATTGTGCTTAAAAAAAACATTTTTTCTAGGGACAGAAAACTGTAGGTAGGGAGAGTGTGTCAGTTTCTTTCACTGTCAAAGTCCTTGTTTCCAGGGACCTGGAAGGACAGTGAGTGAATTCTCCTTGTGCTAAATTGTGCTTAAAAAAAACATTTTTTCTAGGGACAGAAAACTGTAGGTAGGGAGAGTGTGTCAGTTTCTTTCACTGTCAAAGTCCTTGTTTCCAGGGACCTGGAAGGACAGTGAGTGAATTCTCCTTGTGCTAAATTGTGCTTAAAAAAAACATTTTTTCTAGGGACAGAAAACTGTAGGTAGGGAGAGTGTGTCAGTTTCTTTCACTGTCAAAGTCCTTGTTTCCAGGGACCTGGAAGGACAGTGAGTGAATTCTCCTTGTGCTAAATTGTGCTTAAAAAAAACATTTTTTCTAGGGACAGAAAACTGTAGGTAGGGAGAGTGTGTCAGTTTCTTTCAGTGTCAAAGTCCTTGTTTCCAGGGACCTGGAAGGACAGTGAGTGAATTCTCCTTGTGCTAAATTGTGCTTAAAAAAAACATTTTTTCTAGGGACAGAAAACTGTAGGTAGGGAGAGTGTGTCAGTTTCTTTCACTGTCAAAGTCCTTGTTTCAAGGGACAGAGAAGGACACCTGAAGGTAGCCCTTATTGCTTTTTTCCCATCTCCCTGCAGGCCATCTATTAGAATGTCTGGAAGGCAAACAAGGAGAGGCAGACAGTCAGGAGGCAATAAAAGAGGGCAAGCAGGCTCTGTGTCTGGGGGCAACAGTGCTGGTCGTGGACGCGGTGCATTGTCATCAGCACATGGCCATGGGACACGCTTGTCCTTCTTTTCGGCAGCTGGACATGTTGAGCCACATCATGCCGAAGACTTGGTAGAGTGGATGACCAAGCCCTCCTCCTCCTCCTCATCCTCTCTCACCCAGGCTCAGGGTACTGGAAAAGCAGCTGCCAAAGCGTCGTCTTCCCTGGTATCAATGTCAGACTCATCATCAGTCACTCCTTCCCTAGACCCACCATGTCCTCCTCCTGAGGAGTCCCCCGAACTGTTTCAGCACAGTGTTGGGTACATGCTCCAGGAGGATGCCCAGCGTTTCGAAGGGTCTGATGATGAAACCCAGCTAGAGGAAGGCAGTAGCGTGAGAGCAGACAGAGGGGATGCTCAAGAAGGACACCAATCTGGCAGTCATGTTCCAGCAGCTGCAGCATACTGCCAGATTGGCTCCAGTGATGAGGAGGGAGGTGATGATGAGGTCACTGACTCCACGTGGGTGCCTAATAGGAGAGAGGAGGAGGAGGAGGATGAGGAGGAGGCACATCTCCAACGAGGCAGGATGCCCTTTGGTGGCCAGCGTAAGGGCAGTACACCGACGGAATCACACCGCAGAGCTCCGCCTGTGCAGGGCGCTGCCTCTGCCCGTCATTCAAAAAGTTCTTTGGTGTGGGCCTTTTTTGAGGCTAGTGCATCAGATCGCACAGCTGCTGTTTGCAACATATGTCTCAAGCGTATATCGCGTGGCCAAAACATCAGCCGCTTGGGTACCACATGCCTGACCAGACATATGTTGACCTGCCATGCAGCTCGTTGGCAAGCCTACCTCAAAGACCCACACCAAAGAACAAAGCGGACCTCTCCTTGCACCGCATCAGCTGGGATCTCCAACCCCACTATAACTTCAGTCCTCTCTGAAACATGCACTGAGAGGAATGAAGGTGTAGAATTAGGTGTGTCACAGCCAAGTACTTGCGGCCACTCTGCTAGCAGTACACCGACGTCCGATTCTAGCAGGCAAATTTCCCTGCCCCAGCTGCTGGACCGTCAAAAGAAGTTCACTCCCAGCCATCCACATGCCCAGCGGTTGAATGCTAGCTTGGCTAAATTGCTAGCGCTTCAACTGCTGCCTTTTCAGTTGGTAGACTCGGCCCCCTTCCGTGAGTTTGTGCAATGTGCGGTTCCTCAGTGGCAGGTTCCCAAACGCCACTTTTTCTCACGGAAGGCTATTCCGGCTCTCTACCGGCATGTGGAAGGCAATGTCTTGGCCTCGCTGGACAGGGCGGTCAGCGGTAAGGTGCATATTACCGCTGACTCATGGTCCAGCAGGCATGGACAGGGACGTTACCTTTCTTTCACGGCCCATTGGGTCACTCTTTTGGCAGCTGGGAAGGATGCAGGACAAGGTGCAGTAGTGTTGGAGGTTGTCCCACCGCCACGCCTCCAAAATGCTACTACTGGTTGTGACACACCTCTCTCCTCCACCCCCTCCTCTTCTTCTTCCTCCATGGCCTCTTCCTGTGGTTTGTCCTATGAACCAGCGGTGCTCCGTAGCCGTTCACGGGGCTACGCAAGTACGCAGGCAAAAAGATGCCATGCCGTGCTTGCGCTGGTGTGTTTGGGGGACAGAAGCCACACTGGGGCAGAGGTCCTGTCTGCTCTGCAGGGCCAGGCCGAGAGGTGGTTGATGCCACGCCAGCTTAAGCCAGGAATGGTGGTTTGCGACAATGGCACCAACCTCCTCTCCGCCCTCCGACAGGGACAACTGACCCATGTGCCCTGTGTGGCTCACGTCCTTAACCTGGTGGTGCAGCGGTTCTTGGGCAGGTACCCGGGCTTACAGGATGTCCTGAGGCAGGCCAGGAAAGTCTGTGTGCATTTCCGCAGATCTTATAATGCCAGTGCTCGCCTGGCTGAGCTGCAAAAGGAGTTGAACCTGCCCAAGAACCGCCTTATATGTGACATGCCCACCAGGTGGAACTCAACGTTGGCCATGCTGCAGCGGCTGCACACGCAGCAGAGGGCCATCAATGAGTACCTGTGCGACTACGGCACCAGGACAGGGTCAGGGGAGCTTGGTTTTTTTTCTCCACGCCAGTGGGGCATGATCAGGGATGCATGCACTGTCCTGGCACCATTTGAGGAGGCCACGAGGATGGTGAGCAGTGACAGTGCATGCATCAGTGACACTGTACCTCTTGTCCACCTGTTGGAGCACACGCTGCGTGGAATAATGGACAGGGCACTTGAGGCAGAACAGAGGCAGGAAGAGGAGGACTTCCTTGCCTCTCAAGGCCCCCTTTACCCAGACAGTGTTCCTTCTGTCCCACCCATCGCACAGGAAGAGGAGGAGGAGGAGGAGGAGGAGGAGGAGGAGGATTGTGTCAGCATGGAGGTGGAGGCTGGCACTCAGCATCATCAGCAGCAGTCTTTTAGGGATGATTTACAGTCCCAAGAAACCAGTGGACTTGTACGTGGCTGGGAGGAGGTGGCTGCGGATCATGTCGTCCTTAGTGACCCAGAGGACTCCGGAGCGAATGCCTCAGCAAACCTACGCTGCATGGCCTCCCTGATCCTGCAAAGTCTGCGGAAGGATCCTCGTATTCTTCGGATCAAGGAGAGGGACCATTACTGGCTGGCCACTCTCCTTGATCCACGGTACAAGGGTAAGGTTGCGGACCTTATGTTACCGTCGCAGAGGGAGCAGAGGATGAGACAACTCCGGGAGGCCTTGCAGAAAGGTCTGTGCAACGCGTTCCCAGAGACTGGGAGGTTACAAACTCCTGGTCCTGGACAACGAGTTGCTGAGGCTTCGGCCAGTCAAAGAAGGAGCGGTGGGGAAGGTGGCCGTCTGACCGATGCGTTCAGACAATTCTTTAGTCCGCAGCCCCAAAGTATGATCGGTTCCAGCAACCATCGCCAGCGTCTGACAAACATGGTGCAGGAATATCTAGGGGCAAGGTCAGACTTGGACACCTTCCCCACCGAAAATCCTCTGGCTTACTGGGTCTTGAGGATGGATCACTGGCCAGAGCTTGCACAGTATGCAATTGAGCTACTGGCCTGTCCTGCATCCAGCGTTCTTTCGGAACGCACATTCAGTGCTGCTGGAGGATTTGTCACGGATCACAGGGTGCGCCTGTCCACCGACTCGGTTGATCGACTGACTTTCATCAAGATGAACCAGTCTTGGATCACCACCAGCTACCACACACCTGATGCTGATATAACAGACTAATTGATTTTAACATGTCACATCCCTTCAAGACTGATGCTGATGCTGAGTGCCTGTGCTGTTATGTTGACTGGCTATCCTCCTCCTCCGAGTCCTCAATGATACGATTGATGATGATAGCTTGGAAGATCATTTTTGTTTATGGGTGCCGCCACCAGTGGCTAAGGCCCAATTTTTCAGCCCCTGTTTTACAGGGGCGTGTAATTACAATTTTTTTAGCAATAATTTGCCATAGGGCTCATTGCTGTGCTCCAAGTACAGTATCTGTGAGGGGTTGGAGTGTTGTGGCACCAGTGCCTAAGGCCCAATTTTTCAGCCCCTGTTTAACAGGGGCGTGTCATTACAATTTTTGAAGCAATACTTTGCAACAGGGCTCATTGCTGTGCTCCAAGTACAGTATCTGTGAGGGGTTGTAGTGTTGTGCCACCAGTGCCTAAGGCCCAATTTTTCAGCCCCTGTTCAACAGGGGCATGCAATTACAATTCTTGATCTAATAATTCACAGCAGGGTCCATTGCTGCACCCACCAAGAGTAACTCTGAGGGCTTACAGTCTTGTGGCAACGCCACCACCACCACCACCACGAAAGGCCCAATTTTTCAGCCCCTGTTCAAAAGGGGCATGTAATTACAATTCTTGATCTAATAATTCACAGCAGGGCCCATTGCTGCACCCACCAAGAGTAACTGTCAGGGCTTACAGTGTTGTGGCACCAGCACCACCATCAAAGCCCCAATTTTTACTACCACTGTTCAACAATTATATGTAATTAAAATTCCTGATATAATAGTTGACAGCAGGGCGTTCCAGCACCAACCAAGAGTAACTGAGTGCTTACAGTGTTGTGCCAACACCAACAACTAAGGGGCCTATTTCTGCAGAGTATATACGGCAGGTCCCTACTTTCAAACATCCAACTTACAAACGACTCCTACTTGCAAACGAAAGAAGACAACAGGAAGTGAGAGGAAATCTACCCCTAGAAAGGAAAATTCTCTCCTGTAAGAATAAATATGGGAGAAAGGGGTCTCATCTGTACTGATGCTTTATCAGCAATCCTTGTTTCAAGAAAAACACCACATTTCAAAAACAGTTGTCATTGGGACGGAAAGTGAGGTGAAATGTTCTGAACAGGGGCACAGACAGCAAAACAAATGTTACAGGGGTGATAACCCTTACCTATGTTTCCCAAAAAGTTTAAAAATAGATTTTTGGGCTGGAGCTACACTTCAACAATGTACCTGTTCAAAATTACAAACAGATTCTACATAAGAACAAACCTACAGTCCCTGTCTTGTATGCACCGCCTGTATACGGCTGTTCAGAGTATATAGGGCCTTTTTTATTTTATGTGCGGGGTTCCCCTTAATATCCATACAAGACCCAAAGGGGCTGGTAATGGGCTGGGGTAGGGGGGGGGGGGGGGTCATGGGGTAGCTATGCCATTTTTCTTAAAGAATTTCATCCATATTACCGGGACCAGACATTACATTAAAGCCGCAAGCAGTTTTAAATGGCTTTTTTTTCCTTTAGAAGTGTCATTTTGTGCAGGGACAGTTCTAAACACGGGAAACACGTGGCACTTCACAGGCATACTTTAGACACCCCCCAGGTACGATATTTAAAGGAATATTTGACTTTTTTTTTTCACTTTATGCATCATTAAAATGACTGCTCCCGAAAAACGACCGTTTTTAAAACTTCTTTTTGCATTGATACATGTCCCCTGGTGCAGAACCCGGGTTCCCAAACCCTATTTATGACAATAACATGCATAATAGTTGTTATAATTAGCACTTTAGAATTCGAACGTTCGCATCCATTGTATTTAATAGGGTTCTAATGTTCGTTCGAACTTTCGGTCCGTTCGCGGGTTCTGGTGCGAACCGAACCCGGGGGTGTTCGGCTCATCACTACATACCACCTTAATCCCCCTCCTGTTACCACTTCTACAAGCAAATAACGTTTTAAAAAGACATCCTAGACTGTTCAATGGGCTGGAGTGTATGGACTGTTTCTGTGTGCCTGACTGCCCCTGCACTGTTTTGGGAAAGAACCTGTTAAAACTACAGTGGCACCTCCAGGGGTAGCACTACATTATTTTTTGGAAACAGAAACTCTATGCAATCCCTTGTCTTGTTTTGCCAAGTGCTTTAAAACACCGGGCTGTGAGCCGGTAATAGAGCATTCCCATGTCTATAGTCTCATTTCTGGGTCATATCTTGCTTTAGTGTCATGGCACACCTTTGTAGAGCACTAGATGGATACTTAATCAGTGAGAGCCAGCTATGGGCTATGATAGCCTTGTGGGCATTTTGTTTGTGAAAGCTGAAGGCACATACTTTCAGGACACAGGGTGATCACCGCAATCCTGAAATTGGGACAAAGAAATTACTCCTCTTCCTGGACCGCCCTTTTTTTGCGACCAAGTAAGTTTGATCCGTAAGTAAGTAAGCATTAAGGAGGAGCGACATATGAGTAAAGGCCTTTTCATATCGGACCGCGGTGTGCAGTTTTCTTTATTACAATTTACTGTATGGCTGTCACGGTTGTCCCATGATTGGGAGCCAGTCCTGCCAGCTCCCGATCATTATCAGAGATCTGGAGCAGTCTATGCCAGCTCGATCACTGTGCTGGGAGTCCTAACAGCACAGAAACCTCAGCCGTCCATGGACGCAGATGTGTGGTGCGTGGGCTTTTCTTTTGCTTCTATTCGATTATTTTGTGGTAAAGCAAGGAAGCGGAAACCCCTCTAGTATATTAATGTGCTTTTACTAAACAAGAATGCTGTAAATACAAACTAAAGACATACAGAGTATTTCGAATATACACACATGCATACGCTATTTAACCTTTCTAGGAAATGAGCATTGGTAATGGTCTGTATGTGATAAGGATACATTATGAACTTACTGAGCTTGGGTTAATTAAGAAAGCAATTACAGAAAACAAGGTTCTCTCGTAGTATAGATTTTGTTTCATCCCCAGGTGAAGTCCCTTCCTTGTTCTTGTGAAGTCTCTTCTGGCACAGATCTTCCTTGGTGTTATGGACCCCCTCTCCCCCAGTGTCTCTCTCCCATTCTTATCCTAGTTCCTTCTATTCACTATCATTGAGGAATCTCTAAATGGTCATAACCATATCTTTCCCATGAAAGGCAACATTTTTTTTTGGTTGAGAGGGATTAGAACACCTGTCAGGCCTCCTGGCTTCCCGTCAGGATGATTCACCCTTTCTATTTGTCCTGTTTACCATTGTCACTGCGTAACGTAACAGGAGTAGGAGCCTTCAAATGGGGACTTTGGAAGGATTTCCTCCCACTTCCTGTTGTGGCTATGGGACAGGAATTGAAAGGAAATCCCCCCAATTTGGCCGCAGAGGTGACAGCTTCCTGGCGGGCTCACACATGTGGGTTGGGATCCTAGTCCGAACATGCCCAAGCTCATCACTACTTATTATGAATATACAGCATCTTGTCTACTGGTTTCTGCTGTGTTCCAATAGAATCTGAAGTCCTTTGCCCCCCCCATATACCCCCACAGTGGTGACTGGTGATCTTCTGGTGCTGCTGGAGTTAATATGAGTGGCTGCACCTGTGACAAGCACTCATCAAGTACCAACTATGCCAGCTCCTTCTTCATTCATAGAAGTCATACTATTGGTTCCCATAATGTAAATTGCTATAAAAAAAGAAGATGGTTGGATGAATCAAAGGTCTACCGCCTTCATTCATAGAAGTCGTATTATCGGTTCCCACAAAAGGCACTGAAGAATGAAGGATGGGTAGATGAATGAAAGGTCCTCCTCCATTCATAGAGTGTTTTATTTTATTGTGGGAAGCGATAGTGTGGCTTTTATGAATAGAGGAGGGGGGAAGAAAGGGAGGTAATGTCGGCACTTGAAGAGTGCCTGTCATAGCTGCAGCCATTTAAATTAGGATGGCACTCGCTCATGTACTACTAGGGAGTGCTTGCCCTAATGGCTAGTCCATCCTAGATAAAAGGACAAGATGGAGCTGTAAAAAAAATCAGAGGGGTTTGGGGCAGCCTTCACTCTGTTCACAAATGACCTACAGGCATAAATTAATATTTTTTAAATCAGATTTGGCTAAAATTATGGAATGGGGTTCATGGGCTGCACAGTGTATTTTTTTTTTAAAGGGTGAACTAACCCTTTAATGTGGTACAGATGTTCACTGTGCACTCCAATCCTGGGCTACACATCAATCAAAAGACCCAAAGGTACACTCTACGTTTCAGGCCAAACCTGCCCTTCCTTCCATGCCCACCCCCAGGTCCCCGCTGAACTTAGCTCCGTGGGTGATTAGCTGTCAGTGCCCACCATGCAGCTGGTGCAGGTGTCCGGAGAGTTGCTAATTTTTAATAAAGGCCCATAATCCATATTTTAAAATTCACATTTCTCAGGACACCAGGCGCTCCTTTCTTTTTATCTAAATCTGCATGCTGAAGCGACCTCAAGGTCGCACCGAAAAGGCAGCAGCCCAATCCCAGAGAGGGCCCATCGCCACCATCCATCACCGAGCACTATCCATCAGAAGGTATTCCTTCCTTTTTTCCCACACGAATACCCACTCAGGACCAATCCAGTTATTCCAGTGCGGTCTCCAACACAAGTCTGATCTGTCCCGGGAGCTCTAAGGAAAGACTGCCTCCATGGGTGGTGGCAGGTAATAACCCACTGCGATAAGTTCAACAAGAACCAGAGGGTTGGGAAGGGGGAAGGGTGTTATTTCACCTTTTGAATTTTCTGCAAAAAGTGAATTTACACTTTAACTGTTCATCAACCAAGGGAAATGACCCCCAGCCATTTGTGTTCTTCATTGTGATACTAAACACTGGTTTTACAAAAATTCTATTAAATTATGTATTCTTAACTCAAAAAAAGTCAATTTTATTGCTCTGAGCCTCCTCCTAATCTCTGATTTTTTTTTTCCTGTTGTGTTCCAACTTCCTGGCTACATTCGTTCTCCATGGTCCCACTGTATGTAGGAACGTAGCCATCCACTCTTGCTTGCTCCCAAGATGGACTATGAACTATGGGATTTGTAATGTACATGTAGCGCCCTGCTCCCAATGACTGGGCGCTATGTTTCAATTTAGAGGGTATCTGAGCCAATAGTTAGGCTCAGATGTAAATAATTGATGATAAATTAGCCTCTGTTCCGGCTATGGCTGTGTTGGGAAAAACTTCCCATTGTTGCCTGTAGGTGGCGTTACCACCTCAGGCCAATGTGGAAGATTGACAAGCCAGAGTGTATTGGGTACCTTCCCCCGGGAACAGTTCAGTGGGCATGGCCTACCCACTGAGCATGCTGGGGAAGGGTACTTAAGGGGCAGACGCCATCTTTTGGGGTCCTTCGTCTCCTCACGGCCCTCCTGGTGTGAGGGGTGTATTGTGTGATTTTTGGCCTCGGAACCATGCTGGTCCGAGGCCGCAACTCCAACCAGTAGGCCCAGTTATGCTGACTGGGTCTGCACTTTGAAGGTGATCCTGTGCTGTCCGTTCTGAGGGAGGAAGCCACTCAATGGAGGAAACCAGGGGAGGACCTGTCCTGGAAAAGACCAAGCGGAAGGCTGGTGTCTTGAGGAGGGCCTGGTAAATCTATTGCAGGATGCACCTTAGCTAAAGTTACCTTACAGTCTGCCGGGTCGGCTTAAAGGCTCTTGACTGTTTGGCTGGAAGTTCGGGTGTTGAGTCCTGTGGCAGAGGATCCCGGATTATCCAATTCTGTGCATCACCAGTCTGTGGCAGAGACTGGTCCTGATATTGTTCGTGCATCATACCGGCTGCTAGGCCAGGTGAGAGGGGCCTATCCGGGTGAGCAATACCCACTCAGGGAGAGTGGTGAGTGACTATATATTTGAGGAGTTCTCCTCAGTGATCTGTACCGTGTGCCTGAACCTACCCTTTTCCCCTCACCTTTCTATATGTTTATGCAAAAAATGGAAAATAAAACCTAACTGCTTAAGGTTTTACATCTTGCGTGGACATTGGAGTTTCTACAGACTTTCTTCCCCTAGACAACGAATACAGAGGTAACGTGCAAGGCCCAAAATTAAACCAGCAGCTCTTACGGGGGTGTGCTACATACATGACCACAACTAATGTACCATAAACTAGAGGTTCAGAAGCTCACAAGGTGGCAGAAAAGCCCAGTAAGAAACAATTTAATGAAAAATACATTACAGGACCATTAAGTAGTGGATGTGCATAGAATATTTATGGAGAATAGGGATATCATTTAATGTCACGTTAAATATAACATTCTACTTGTATCCAAAAAGAAAAGCAATGCTACAAGAAAGCTACGTTCGAAAACATATTGAATCATAACTAGATAGAGAATAATATAAGACAAATGTGAAACTATCCACATCGAGCCTATAGAACCCTGAGCTGTACGTGTATAAATCACAGTAAAAGGAGAAGGTGGAGCCTTGTATTAAAGCAAAGTTCCACCCAAAAGTGGAAGCTCCGCTCATCTGGCTCTCTGGTGCCACATTTGTCACCTTTTGGGGGGAGGGATGAGCGGGTACATGTTTTTGACAGGTACCCAACCCCACTTCCAAGAGATCACGCGGAAGTTCGGTTCCCCTCTTCCGGCCACCGGGCCATTCAGAAAGCGCAGCGCACTTCACGCATGCGCAGTAGGGAACCGGCTGTGAAGCCGAAAGGCTTCACTGCTGGGTTCCCTTACTACGAATGGCAGCGGCAGCACCTGACAGCCGATAGAAACATCGGCTGGGGTGCCGACATCGATGGATTCCAGGACAGGTAAGTGTCCTAATATTAAAAGTCAGCAGCTGCAGTATGTGTAGCTGCTGACTTTTAATTGTTTGCTGGGGGGGGGGGGGGCGGAACTCCTCTTTAAGGACGGAGCCGTGTTTCATATATCCACATTTCTGAACACTGTAAAGAAAGAGAAATTGGAATATTATACACATCACAAATCAATCTGAAATTATCTTGTTTGCTGGGATTAAAATTATACCAGACAAAAGCTTATAATATGGTGACATGCAAAGACACTGTCATGTAATAATCTACAAAACAAATGCAGGACTGACAACATCCAGAAGTGTCTGTTGTGGCAGCAGAAGTGAGACTCCAAGATGAGCGGGGACATAGTCAGGAACTAGGCTGGGGAAAGCTTTACACCGGACCTCCCATGATATACAGGAAACCAGTTCAGACTCCACCGAAATCCCACTTATTGGTGGGTGACCCTTTATTGTCCTATTACCATCAGGCGTGGTCTTCAGTAGGAGCTGACAGTTGTCGCCTACAGATAAGAAAAAGAGAATTAAAACTACGCAATTCTACATGGATATATAGAAGCATTTTGGGAAATTCGAATTCAAAAGTCTACATTTCATTCTGTGTTTCAGACAACCACAATAAAGTGAACTACTGTATAATAATGGTCCAAACACCAAGAGCGGCCAACTAAAGACAACTATTTTGGCTGGTCTGCCTCCCCAAGTGTGACACCTGGAAGGCAGAACAAAACTCAGGAAGCATCAAGATTTGCATATAAAACTTCACCTGGATCTTCTTAGCATTTTGACGTGAAGGCAATTTCTGTATTATAATTAATCATATTATTATAATACATATTTAATATTATATTATGTATTTTTATACCACATTATGTATTATATTCAATTTTTTGTATTATATGTTTTTATGTTTTATGTTATGTAGCGGATATTTTAATTTAGGGGAAGCATCTGGGTGGTAGTGTAGCCCAGAGGCACTGATTAGAGATGTACCGAACTATTCGCCGGCGAATAGTTCCCGGCGAACATAGCTTGTTTGCGTTCGCCGTGGCCGGCGAACATATGCGATGTTCGGTCCGCCCCCTATTTGTCATCATTGAGCAAACTTTGACCCTGTACCTCACAGTCAGCAGACACATTCCAGCCAATCAGCAGCATACCCTCCCTCCCAGACCCTCCCACCTCCTGGACAGCATCCATTTTAGATTCATTCTGAAGCTGCAGTCTTAGTGAGAGGAGGGACAGTGTATCTGCCTCTGATTTAATAGGGAAATCTATAGCTAGGCCAGTGTATTCAGTGTCCACTCCAGACAGCACCCCAAAAAGCCCTTTTTAGGGCTACTACATACATCAGTCTGCCTTTTTTTTTCTCTCTGTAATCTAATTGCAGTTGCCTGCCAGCGTGTGTGTATTCAGTGTCCACTCCAGTCCTGAAAGACTCATCTGATCTCTGCTGTAAGGACAGCGTCCACTCCTGACAGCACCCCAAAAAGCCCTTTTTAGGGCGAGTACATCAGTCTGCTTTTTTTTTTCCCTCTGTAATCTAATTGTAGTTGCCTGCCAGGGTGTGTGTAATCAGTGTCCACTCCAGTCCTGAAAGACTCATCTGATCGCTGCTGTAAGGACAGCATCCACTCCTGACAGCACCCCAAAAAGCCCTTTTTAGGGCGAGTACATCAGTCTGCTTTTTTTTTTCCCTCTGTAATCTAATTGCAGTTGCCTGCCAGCGTGTGTGTAATCAGTGTCCACTCCAGTCCTGAAAGACTCATCTGATCTCTGCTGTAAGGACAGCATCCACTCCTGACAGCACCCCAAAAAGCCCTTTTTAGGGCGAGTACATCAGTCTGCTTTTTTTCCCCCTCTGTAATCTAATTGCAGTTGCCTGCCAGCGTGTGTGTAATCAGTGTCCACTCCAGTCCTGAAAGACTCATCTGATCTCTGCTGTAAGGACAGCATCCACTCCTGACAGCACCCCAAAAAGCCCTTTTTAGGGCGAGTACATCAGTCTGCTTTTTTTTTTTTTCCTCTGTAATCTAATTGCAGTTGCCTGCCGACGTGTGTGTGCAGTCTTAGTGAGAGGAGGGACAGTGTATCTGCTGCTGATTTAATAGGGAAAGCTATAGCTAGGCCAGTGTATTCAGTGTCCACTCCAGTCCTGAAAGACTCATCTGATCTCTGCTGTAAGGACAGCGTCCTGACAGCACCCCAAAAAGCACGTTTTAGGGCTAGTACATCATTCTGCTTTTTTTTTCCCTCTGTAATCTAATTGCAGTTGCCTGCCAGCGTGTGTGTCAGGCTCACAGCGTATACTGTGCCCACTTGCCCAGTGCCACCACTCATATATCTTGTGTCACAGTAAATTACATTTAAAAAAAAAAAAACAATTTTGACTGCAATAGAATAGCAGTCAGTTGCCTGCCAGCGTGTGTGTCAGGTCTACAGCGTCTACTCTGCCAACTTCTGCCAGTGCACAGTGCCACTCATATCTGGTGTCACAGTAGCTTGCACGCATAGTACAACTAAACTAATCTAAAAAAAATGACAGGCAGAGGCAGGCCACCCCGCAGGGGCCGTTGTGGTCGTGGTGCTGTGATTCCCTTTGGCCCTAGAATAATGCCCAGTGTTCAGAGGCCACGTACCCTGAACTTGAAAAGTTCTGAGGACATAGTTGACTGGCTAACACAGGACACCCAATCTTTTACAGCTTCCGCTCGGAACCTTGACGCACCATCCTCCTCCAGCTCAGCTTCGGGCATCTCTCAAGTTACCACTCGCCCGCCTGCCGCCACCACCAACACTAGCACCACAGCTGCTTCACTTGATACAGACGTGTTGTTGATGGAGGACATGCAGTCCTACGCATCGCCACAGCCCTTTGGGGTCCACCCTCAGAGAACGACTCGACCGACAGGTAGCAGACTACCTCGCCATAACTGCAGATATCGACACTCTGAGGAGCGATGAACCCCTTGACTACTGGGTGTGCAGGCTTGACCTGTGGCCTGAGCTATCCCAATTTGCGATAGAACTTCTGGCCTGCCCCGCTTCAAGTGTCCTTTCAGAAAGGACCTTCAGTGCAGCAGGAGGTATTGTCACTGAGAAGAGAAGTCGCCTAGGTCAAAAAAGTCTAGATTACCTCACCTTTATTAAGATGAATGAGGCATGGATCCCGAAGGGACTGACAGTGGGCGATACATTTGACTAAAAAAGGCCTGATGAGATGAGCTGCCTTGGGCTAAAAATGGTCCACACGCTGCTGTATTTTATCTCTGCATGCCGGATGACTTGCGTGACTTATCCGCCACCAACTAGGGTTCAAGCCGCAATGTTTTAGGGCACTTCCTGCCTGGAAAACATCAATTTTTCTGGCCGCTGCTACAGCAGTGGCTGCAACAATACCTAATTTTTCAGGCATGTGTACATGCCTAATTTTTCTGGCCTCTGGTGCTGCACTGTGGCTGCAAAAACAAAACAAAAAAAAAAACACATACATGTGTCAATTCCCCTTCGTGATCGTTACCTTGTTGTGGTGAAGGGGCTTGCGTATCACAATGAAGCGACCACCTCTATGAATGTGTTGGCAATGGCAATGTTGGCACACCCCAGATGATAAGGTCGTTGCTTCATTATGAACAGACCAAAAACGATCGGCTGGATAGTTTTGCATAGAAAAAACATTAAAGCCTTGCGGTTGTGCAAATTAACTGTTTGCGGTTGTTTGCGGTGCGTTAAACGGGGAGTTTGGTCTGTCAGAGTTTGGTCTGTCACTGTGAAGCGGGCTGTCACGATCAGGCGTCGGGCTTGAAGACCAATTGCAATAGCAGTGGCAGGACAGGCATACAGGCAGTCACTTCTGGCAGATGACACAGGCTCACCTGAGGTGCGGAGTCTAAGTACTAGCTGGTTTTCCCCCGAGCTCCGGATGGTGGAGATGGATTTAGCTGCAAGCTAGTACCAGGTCGCGGTCCTCAAGTTTGCCCCACCAGGGTGTGAGCAAGCCGGGGTCCAATAGCGGATAACAGACAAGGATGAATCAGCAGCGTGGTCAGAAAACAAGCCAAGGGATCAATCACGAGTCGCTGCAGGTTGGGATCAAGCAGTAGAGTGGTCAAAGAACAGGCCGAGGGTCAAACACGGGTGGTTGCAGATTGGGATCAGGCAGTAGAGAAGTCCAGGAACAAGCCAAGGGTCAATCACGAGTGGTTGTAGGTACAGATGGCAGCAGGAAAGACAACAGCAAGGCACTGGCAGGGAAGGCACAATAACCTTGCCAAGAGGAAGAGCTGAGACAAGGCTTATATCAAACATAGAGTGGGACGTTTCACAGGCTACGCGCTCGAAGCTCACAGCTCCTTCTAGAGGCCAGTAGAAGGAGCTGCGAGCTTTGAGCGCGTAGCCTGTGAAACGTCCCACTCTATTTTTTGAGGACTGCCCTGCTGTATGACATCACTTCCACGTTCCAGACTGGTTAGCATGGAGCTTCCTGTCATGTGACACCGCAGAGAAGCCTGTGCAAACGAAAATCGCCATCTCCTACACCTCACGGCCAAGGGGAACTTTGCCAGAGCAAGTAGAGCAGCACCAACAGACCTCAGAACACCCCCATCCTCGATGGATATCATTTTCAAGTGAACCTGTAAGTATATATACTATACTTACATTAATGATTACAGTAGGATTAATTTAGTTGGCGCCTCCACCCCCTTCTTTTTTACACTTCTTGCTGATAGAGGACATGGACACCCTCTGAGGATGGCTGCCTCCTCTTGTTTTTTAATATACAGATTGACTTAGAAGTGCCATTAGAGCCACTATTACATTCATTTTAAAGGCATCACATCGCTAGGAGCGCCGGAATCCCCTCCCTTTCCACGAACTGTCACGCATAGGACTGTCGTTAACACGCCTAAAGTGGTTCTGCTCTCCGTTCCACCTGGTTCGTACAAGCGTATCGACTGTGGTATCCTGTGACACTGCTTGACTGCCATTCGGTTGGTTATTCCCCGCCATTGGCGAACAACACGTGTCCTGACTCTCTCAGAGTAGGTAGAGGAGATGGATCACATTAAACGCATGGAGTCACTCCTGGCACAATAATTGGGTACGTGCGAACGTTGCCACCAGACTTGGCAACATGTATAGAATGCGGAATGTGTACAGAGAATCCTACAAGACCTTCTTGTCAGATAATGTCTAGTTTGTCTACCCTTCTTTTCTTAGTGGAGCCCCTTCCCTTTATTGGGTGCCTTCCTTTGGGAAGTGTTCCCTGCCTCTTCCTTCTCCCCCTTCTCCTTCTTCCATCTTCTTCACTACCCCCTACCCCCCTCTTTTTTGTTTGTTTTGTACTATGGATCATGGTGGGGCTCTGGGATGGTCAGTTAATGCATGCTATTTTCATCCTTTCTTTTAGATATAGAAGCTGCAATAATTCTAAGCGGTCTATCATTTATGTGATGGGGCACCACCTTCTGCACTGGTTTAGCATCTGTGATCTGCACTTATGTTTGTTCCATTATACCTTAAGCTTATTGTGCTGGATGTCTGGATATTTGGGATTATATACCACCCCATCCGGCCCCAAGATGTGTACCTACATTTGTTTCTTTATTTACTTTCTTTGCTTATTATTTATACCTTTTTTCTTTTTTTTTTTTATTGTACATTGTGGATGTATTCCCTTTTTCCTTGTCACAGTTTTTGAGGGAATATTTCGTTTTTCTTGTATTCTATGTAAAACTTCAATAAACTTAGATTGAACAATACTTTGTTTGTTCTACTTCCCCTTGGTTTATATACCCTAATTTACCTTTGATAGTTGTGTAGCACCCTCTACTTTAGGTAGGTGCTAGATGTAGTTTTTTTTTTGTGAGCACAGGTAAATTTATTCAGGCCTAGTTGTGAGCTAGGCCAGTTTTTTTTTATCTGTGGGGCTGGGAGTGGCCTAGAATAGCAGCAACTGACTCACATGCAGCGTCACTTCTCTGTCACCTCCCTCTGGCTTCTAGAGGCTTCTAGAAGGGAGGTGGGGAAGAGGAGTGGAGTGGCATGAGGTGTCTCAGGGAGCCCTGACCAATCCACAACTAGGTTTGGCAGGGGGCAGGCCTCCTTGATATACCCAGGGTCACCCTTGCTGGGGAGGTTCGAGTGGAAGAACTAAGAGATTGAGTGTTAGGCTGTTGGGGCCTTGGAGGGAGCCCCCCCAGTCTGGGGGGTGACCTTGGGCCAGGGGCTTGGAGCTGTGAAGGAACCCCACACAACCCAAGGGGTGTCCTGAACAGGAGCAGGAGAGGACAGCGGGCAACACTGCCAGGCAAGTCTTCAGGAGGGATCCACCAGGTGTCGGTGAGTGACAGGCACAGTCGGGAGAGCTGGGAGAGGCATGCCAGGAGTGGATGTAGAGCCAGCGGGAGAGACTGTGATGTTACTGGCATTGAAGTCGGACGGCTGCAGCCAGGAGGGCTGTCAGGGTCTGCATAGGACTGACTGGGATCAGTAGTCCACCTCAATACAGCTAGCAGTAAAGGACTTTCTTTCACCATTGGTTGCTACAACAGAGGGGTCCACGGTCCCTGCCAGCAAATGGCAATTTATCGGGTCTGACTGGATTAGAGTTGGGCCTGCCACGTGCTAGCTGTGCCAGGAACCAAGTATTTTACAGGAAAGAGAGAGAGAAACAGTCTACAAATAAGCGTTGTGCTGGAGGAGGCTGGAGCTCTACAAGATGTAAATAGAGGTTCCAATTGTTCTTCATATTGATTTCTGCTATTGATTCTGGGCATCCCATAATTCCCTTACCCCATCCAAGTTTAACCCCTCAATAAAATAACAAAAAAACAAAGCTGATGGACTGTTCATTGTCTTGGAGTGTCTGGAAGTGAATGCCAGGTTGGACAGGGTGACAGGTGGAACTACTACTTTCTGCAGCCCCTACGAGGGTACCGCTATAGTTGTATGGACTGATCTCCTATACCGGCATTAGTAACGGATGTGTGATTTATTACTATTCTGAATATGTATCCTATTCATGAATATGGTTATTGTATTTTGGAGAACTTATCTATTTCCTTACTTTTTGAAAATTTTAATTAAATCAATCTTTTGTATTTGCTTGAAACTCAATAAAAAGTTATTGATCAAAAAAAAACTTAGATTAAATACAAATAAAAACCTAACCCATGTTAGGCCATTTAGATTTGATTTAAACTGTCCATATTACAATATAAAAAATTACTTACAGTGCTGCTGAAGACAGAGGACTTATATATCCGCTTCTTCACCATATCCATCACCTGCAACAATAAAATAGGTTTTCTATTATTACCCTAAATATGCTTGCTTTTATCAGTTAGGTACAGTAGAACCTTGGATTACGAGCATAATCTGTTCCAGGAGAATGCTCGTAATACAAAGCACTCGCATATCAAAGCGACTTTCCCCATAGAAGTCAATGGAAACTAAAATAATTTGTTCCGCATTGACTTCAATCGCATGCAATACTGCATGTGGCCAGAGGTGGGGGGCACGCCGGAGAGCCTCGGAAACACTCAGAACAGCTCGGCTGAACTTGGAAAACCTCGGAAAGGCTCGGGAACAGAGTATTTCTGAGATTTTCCAAGCATTTCCGAACAGCTCCGATCGGCTGCGGCGCCTCCCCCACCTCAGGTCAAATGCGGTACTGCACACCGCTGTGGCTTGAATCCTGCTCATTTTGCAAGACAACAATTACAAACCGAGTCAGGATTTTTTAAAATACGGTGCTCGTATTGCGAAACGCTTGTTAACCGCGTTACTCACAATCCAAGGTTTGACTGTATATGGGCAGCACAGTGGCTAAATGGTTAGCATTTCCATCTAGCAGCACTAGGGTCATCAGTGCAAATCCCAACCTTGGCATTACCTGCATGGGGTTTGCATGTTCTCCCTGTGTCTGCATGGGTTTCCTCTGGGTACTCCAGTTTCCTCCGACACTCCAAAGACTAGCTAGTCGGTTAATTGGCTCCTGTCTAAATTGTCCATAGTATGTGTATGTACGAATGTGAGTTAGGGACCTTAGATTGTAAGTTCCTTGGGGTAGGGGCTGATGTGAATGTCAGCGCTATATAAATACCAATAATTAATAAAATAATAGAGTTGTGCATAGCTAACCTCATTCATCTAGTTCTGAATCACGATTGTATTATTACATCTTCATAATAGATGTCAAAGTGTAGAAGTAGAGGGAGCCCTTGATAGCAGTAAAAACCTGACAGGGGTTGTAATTCTTCCCCACATTAACCAAAACTAAGAGAAAATAGTTTGACTTACAATCCAAGTGGAATCACGGACAGTATTAAGAGAATGGGTATGTCCAAAGTGAAATTAGCTAGTTCATTGCAATTGGATGCATGCCAAAAAAAGTGCTGATTACCACCTATCAGGACTATTTTTTATTTTTTTTCATCGAAGGACCCCTTCATAGTTTGTTTTCTTGTTTCACTGCAAGCAGTAAGTCTCCTCCTTTCTTACAGACCTCTGATTTGTATGGGCTTGGGTCACTTTGGGTGACTAGGTTTTGTAATGATGACTTGACACAAGGCCTTACAGGTGTGCCACAAATTTCTGGTGTACATACCATTAAAGGGGGGGAGGGGGGCAGAGGAGAGAGCTGGTAACTGTCAGTCACTAGCTCTCTGCTCGGGGAGCTCTGAGAACCAAGCGATCGGCGGTGTTTGATTGCTCAGTTCTCAGTCTTAGAGGCGCCAATGCTGCATCCACCTAGGTAAATATGATTCTTGATAAAAGCAAAATGCCATACAGTGGAACCTCGGATTACGAGCATAATCCGTTCCAGGAGAATGCTCGTAATCCAAAGTACTCGCATATCAAAGCGAGTTTCCCCATTGAAGTCAATGGAACCGAAAATAATATGTTCCGCATTAACTTCAATGTGATGCAATACCGCATGCGGCCAGAGGCGGGGGCGCCGGAGAGCCTCAGAAATGACCGAAAAGGCCAAAGGACATGTCTGCTGACCTCGGCAAACCTTGGAAAGACTTCCTACCCGAGATTTGCCAAGGTCAGCCGTGCTGTCCTCGGCCTTTCCGTGCATTTCCGAACGGCGCCGTTTGGCTCTGCTCGGCTCTGGCGTCCCTCCTACCTCAGGCCAAAAGCGGTACTGCAGACCGCTTTGGCCTGAATCGTGCTCGCAAACTGAGTCACGTTTTTTTTAAATACAGTGTTCGTATTGTGAAACGCTCGTTAATCCGAGGTTCCACTGTACTTCTCTTTTAAGTGGGCTTTGCCTTCAGTCACAAAGGAGGGCTAAAGCGCCCACACAAGTCTGGAGTTGGGGGATACACTATGAAAGTATTAAAGTGGTTGTAAACTCTTATGCCTCATACACACTACCGGTTTTCCCGTCGAAAAAAAAAAAACAAATGGTTTTCCCGACGGAATTCCTCTCAAGCCTGCCTTGCATACACACGGTCACACAAAAATCCAGTGAACTTTTGACTGCTAAGAAAGCGGTGACGTAAAAGACTACGACGAGCCGACAAAATTAAGTTCGATGCTTCCGAGCATGCTTCAAATTGTTTCCGAGCATGCACTTTTTTTGCCGTCGGAAAAGCATACAGACGAACGGTTTTCCCGCTAGGATTTTTTCCTGATGGAAGAAAATAGATCCTGCTCTCTTTTTTTTCCCGGCAGTTTTTCCGTCTGAAAAACTGCGATGGAGCATACACACGGCCGGGATTCCCAGCCAAAAGCTCTCATCGCAGTTTTCCCGTAGGAAAAACCGGTCGTGTGTACGAGGCATCACAATTCTTACTCTTGCACGCAGTGCAGTGACTATCCTCACTTGATACATAGAGATGAAACAAATCCTCCTACATAAGTTGTACCTGTTTATCTGAGGCACTCTCTCCTCTAGAGCATTCTAAAACACACAGATCAAATGCTTTTTTTCTCAGCTGTAGAAGGCAGGGATTTGATGTCACACACTGCACTGGATGAGAAGAGAGCTGAGTGTAATCTGAGACTCACCCCCCTCTACACAGAATAATAGAGAAATATGCAAAACTGAGTGTGTCAATCTCATGCTAGGTGCTGGATTGCTGGTGTTCGGTCAATATCTCCAACCTATCAGAAACTCCAACCACGTCACTTCCGATTTATTTAAAACCTTAGTAATCAGAGATTTTGATGAATTGGTGTTTGGACACAACACCGACAACTGAATAGAGTCCGGTACACGAAGACTGAGCTGTTTTGACAGCACAGCGGCTAACGAGGACAAAGTTGTTGCCGCCTCGAAGGCGGCCATTTTTTGGGCTAGTATCGGAGCAGAATAAGAATCTCCACTCATAATATCCTGCACCGGACTCTATTCGGTTGCCAGTGTTGTGTCCAACCACCAATTCGTCAAAAAATCCAATTACAGCTGGTTTTAAATAAACCGGAAGTTAAGTGGTTGGAGATTCTGATGGGTTGGAGAACTTGACAGAACACCGGGATTGCTATATGTCAGAAGTGGCTCCTGCAGATAGCAGAGGGAGGAGAGCTCAGAGAGGAACCACACAAGGTGCTTTGGATTGAGGCTAGTACACACTATAGAGGGATATGCTTTGTTTATTTAATAGGTTTACATCCACTTAAAGTATTTACTTAATGTCCGTGATCCAAAAGGGATAAGCCACTCAGATTTTGCAAATCCAAGCATATATGATCATCATTAAATGTGAGGTCACCTACCTTTTTATCGAGCAGGCAGCCAAAGATAAAAATGAAAAACCCCTGTGAAAGTAGAGGAAAGATTGTTAAAAAATGATGCATTCACACTTATGACTCTTTATTCAGAATGACCTCACCTTACTTTATCTCTAGAAGGCTATCAAATGTTTGTCCATTCAAGGCCAGCATTTACTTCCCGAAATAAAGTCCTGCCCCTGTTTGACACTCTTCATTTTTCTCACCCCACTTGCCAATCACTTTTTGACCAGTTGATGTTAATATTTTAGGCTCCTGTTCTGTTTTCTCCCCCAACAAGTGTAAAAATCCATCATAATCGTTTGGTTCAGTTACTCGGTTGCTTCCTCTACCTTGTGATAAGCCATGGTAAACATTTACCATACCCATAGAGCTCGGTCCTCTTGTTGCTCACTTCACCCTGTGACCAGAAGTGTGCCTTCCATTGGCCAAAATGTAAGGGGGCACTTCATCACTAACCACCAATGTGACATGGTATTTACATTGACTTTTGATGTAAGTTGACCAACGTAAGGGGGCTTTCATTAGAGGCAACTACTCTATCTGCAGTTGATTACATACTCTACAAAGCTGCATCAGACATACTCTGGGCTGCCCCACCCTGTGCATCCTTGGTGCCCAACCTGCGGCCCTTTGGCACTTTTTGTGCAGCCCTCTGGGTCCCTGCAGACACTAATCTGTTTTTCCCCTTTGTCCTGTTATAGTAGTAATTTATAGCAGTCTCACGTAAAACGTCTCCGGTCTATGAATGTCTTGTGAAGCATGTCCCAAGTGTCCATCAACTCCTATATCAGTGGTCTCCAAACTGCGGCCCAGGGGGCCAGATTCTCATCCACTCATACCAACAATGGGACATAATTCGCCCCATTGACACCAATGATGGGGCTCAATTTCTCTCAATGGCGCCACCGATTGAGCACAATTCCTCCCAATGTCACCAATGATAGGGCACACTTCCTCCCAATCACATCAACGATGGGGCACACGTCCTTCCATTGACACTAACGATCGGACACTATTCCTCCCACTGACACTAAAGATGGGGTATTGTTTGTTCCTACTGATGTTGGGACCTTTTCTACTCCCAATGGCCACAGTCCGGCCCCCTTTAAGTTCTGAATGACCCATACGATGACATAGAGAGACAATGACCCAGATGATGACAGAGAGAGACCATGACCCATACGATGACATAGAGAGACAATGACCGATACGAGGACAGGGCTGGAGTTATACTATTTGCCTGCTACTTGCAAATGTACTGAGCACCATGGTCTACTGTATGTAGCACACAAAATGGTCTACAATAAATAGCGGTCAGCAGAGGATGCTATATATTGCATATGGAATTTGATATGGGGGGCCTTCAAGTGTGACCCCCCGACATCACCAAAGGGCCACACAGAAAATTCAGTGAATGTTTATTATCAGAGACAACAGACATACAACAGGATATAGTTATAGACAATGGGCAAAGTAAAAGAGATGGTCAAAGACTTTGGACATGCTGCAGAAGACTGTCAGAGTCTGTGAACATGATATAGGATAGGGATCTCCAAACTTTCTAAACAAACTGGCCCTTTGTTTGGTGGGGGGTTGGGTGGCACAAGGTAGCAGGCAAATAGCTCCAGCCCTGTCATCGTATGGGTCATGGTCTCTCTATGTCATCGTATGGGTTATGGTCTCTCTATGTCATCGTATGGGTCATTGTCTCTCTATGTCATCGTATGGGTCATGGTCTCTCTCCGTCATCATATGGGTCATTGTCTCTCTATGTCATCGTATGGGTCATTGTCTCTCTATGTCACCGTATGGGTCATTGTCTCTCTCCGTCATCATATGGGTCATTGTCTCTCTATGTCATCGTATGGGTCATGGTCTCTCTCCGTCATCATATGGGTCATTGTCTCTCTATGTCATCATATGGGTCATTGTCTCTCTATGTCACCGTATGGGTCATGGTCTCTCTCTGTCATCATATGGGTCATTGTCTCTCTATGTCATCGTATGGGTCATGGTCTCTCTCCGTCATCATATGGGTCATTGTCTCTCTATGTCATCATATGGGTCATTGTCTCTCTATGTCACCGTATGGGTCATTGTCTCTCTATGTCATCGTATGGGTCATTGTCTCTCTATGTCATCGTATGGGTCATGGTCTCTCTATGTCATCGTATGGGTCATGGTCTCTCTCCGTCATCACATGGGTCATTGTCTCTCTATGTCATCATATGGGTCATGGTCTCTCTCCGTCATCATATGGGTCATTGTCTCTCTATGTCATCAAATGGGTCATTGTCTCTCTATGTCATCGTATGGGTCATTTTCTCTCTACAGTATGTCATCGTATGGGTCATGGTCTCTCTCCGTCATCATATGAGTCATTGTCTCTCTATGTCATCATATGGGTCATTGTCTCTCTATGTCATCGTATGGGTCATGGTCTCTCTCCGTCATCATATGGGTCATTGTCTCTCTATGTCATCATATGGGTCATTGTCTCTCTATCTCATCATATGGGTCATTGTCCCTCTATGTTATCATATCAGTCATTGTTTCTCTCTGTCATTGTATCAGTCACCAAAATTCTCCTCCTAAACTTGCAGACCAGGAACTACCCTTCTATGACTGACAGATGGATTTTCACTATCATGAACAGTTTCTTTCCTCTCCATCATCCGAACACATTGCAAATGACATCTGCTCTTGCCCCACTCTTCTTGTTGACCCTTCTGTGTGTTCTAACACACAATACATCCCTCTATTTTGCCAACATGGTCCAAGTCTTCTTCGATACAACTTTTTAGCACAGAGCTTTGCAGAACAGGAAAGGCCCTCACAAACTCCACCATTGTGGATATCACAATACGAGCTAAAGTGTACGAAAGCCAATTTCTTTTTATTTTTGGATTGAGTTAGGAAATGCTAAAACCTCTTTCAGGCTTCTGTTGCTGACTGTGTCCTCATTGGGGAGATTCACCCTCTCTTTTGTCCTGGTGACCATTGTTTCCAGTACAGAAAGTAATGGGAATGTTAAAACAGGAATAGTGGGGAAGTCTTCCAACAGAGACACTTGTTCCAGTGACAGTTGCCTTAGAGGTGATATCCCCTCACTTTGTAGAGATTCCTACTTCCTGTTGTTTCTCTGGCACAGGAAGTGAAGGGAAATCCCCCCCCCCCCGACTGAAAGTTGTTTACACATTTTTCATTAAATTACATCTATATTATTAATGATCATGCCCTTAACCTTACACTTATACTACCAGTGGTTTAGAATCCACCTGTTATCTAAAAAAAACTTTTGGAAATGTTTTTATACTTTGCCTCCAAAATTTCCATGTTTATTTTACTATGTTGAGCTTAAATCTGGACTGTTATATCAAATGTGTGGTTACAAGTGATTTCTATAAAGGCAATCCTGTCCTAATACTAGGTGTTTTTATTTCCGTTATGTATCCCAAAATTTTGTTTGCCTTTGCAGTTTCTGATTGGCATTGAATGTTGCTGTGAATCCTGTTATTAACTAGTGTTCCCATGTCCTTCCCCAGCCCTTTTTTTACCTTTTTTTCCATGTAATGATTTGGTAAGAAAAACTATACTCCTGGCTTAAGTGCATAACCTTACTATAACAATAATTGTACCCTTTAACTGCAGATTTTGCCATTCAGTCAAGATCCTTCTGCAATATGTCAATATCCTGATAAGTTTTACGAATTCTACGTTATTTCATCCTCAAAATCCATCTGAAAAGAACTAGGCCCAACACTGACTCCATCGAATATTTTAGTCGGAAGCCTCGTACACACGACCGGTTTTCTTGGCAAGAAATCTGCTGGGTAAGATTTTTGCCTCCTCGGGAAAACTGCTGGGAATCTCGACGAGAAACTGCTCTCTATTTTCTCATCGGGATTCTCGTCAGCCTGTTTCCCGACGAGAAAACTGTGAGTGTGTATGCTTACCTGCCCTTGGTAAACCCGCGCATGCTCGAAAAGACTTTGACGCATGCGCGGTAGCATACAAGAGTAGTGTAGGGTGTAGCAAGATGGCGGCGACGGCATCGAATGTGACGAGCGCAGGCTCGTCGTATTTGATGATGTCACCGCATTCTTGCCATTCAAAAGAACGGCGGTTCTTTTGAATGGCCGTGTGTACACTCGGCGAGCAAGGCAAGCTTGCCGGGAATCCTGTCGGGAAAACCGACGTTTTTTTTCCAGACGGGATTCCCTCCCGTGTGTACAGGGCTTAAGTTAGAGTTTGGTGTTTTGAGAAATTCACAATGCAGTAATGAACTCGAATTGCCTATAACATCATTATAGAATGGGGAAGCATTCACTGCAACTGTTAGTGAATAGGGTGTATTGGATTCATTAGTTGGTCAGCTACAAAAATTCACCAACTTGCCTCTCTAATCATCACTTACTTGGAGTGGGTTGAGCAAGACGAAGAGATAATGTAAAGCTATTACACTCCCATCAGACAGTAAGGGGATCCCAACAGCCCAGGTCAATCCAAACTGTGGGGTGCAGAATACAATGGCCTTCAAAAGCTTCTTAATAACTTCCTCATCCTCACTGTTGCCTTCAGAAATAGATGGTCTGAGTAGCTTACGGATCACCACAAGAAGCACTAGGAAATTTCCAGATATGGTAACAATGGTGGGTATATTGAAAGCCATTGATGCCCCAGAGTCACTGCTGAGCCAACAAACATTGGTCTTATTGTAATCATTGGTAGGTGTGTAGTAAAGGAAGGTCCATACAGCTATCACGCTGGGACATATATACCCCAGACCAATGGAAAGGCCCATGAATTCCTTCTTGGTTATGTGGTGGAATACGAAAACCAAACGGCAGAATAAGAAGATACTTTGGACCAAGGTCCAACAAAAAAATGCCAACAGAGATAAATGAGTCAAGAAAGTCAACCCAACACAAAGCCTTATGTGCTCTTTTGGTCTGACGTAACTTGTGGCTATAAATGATATATTACTTAGTAGCAGGAATATAGAGACATTGAGGATGGCCGTGTGCCGGTAGTAAGCTACAAGGTTCATTGGAACCCTCATTACGTACACCTGAAATGCAATACAAAGAAGAAGAGATGCTATCGAAATGGCAAGACCCGTGATTGTGATGTAGTCAAGTATGGGGGAGTTTAGTAGGCTTTCTGGTATGAATTTCGCCATTAGCACAGAAAATGAAGTAAGATGCTGGCAAACACAGCTGGTGACACCATCCAGGACTTCAGTGGTGCATCCATCAGAAGACCAACTGTTTGTGGAGAAATTCCAAAATGCACATGTGGCTGTCTGGTCACAGTCTCTGCTGTTACATTGGAATCTCAAGTTGACATCAGGGTTGCTGTAGCTTTCATTTCCAAGCAACATGACATTAGTTAGGATGTTGCTGTCCACTCTAAGTGCACCCAGGTCTTTGTCATAGTTATCTGGAAATCCCATGCTCAGTTGCCTGTAGGACAGTAAAAAAATGTTGACTAGACAAGAAGGACCAAAGTCTTTCTTGCTGTCTTCTGCAGATAATGCAAGACTTCCACGTGGAAGTCTCAAGGCTGTCTGATTGGTCAAGTTACTGCAGGGAGCAACCAAACAGTTGAAGTCAATATTTTCTTTGGACACATTGAAAGATGATTTAGACATTGCCATTCTTGATAAAATTCTCTCCAAACTTTCCAAAAGTTGGGGACCAATGGCATTGTGGGAGCTGGAGGCTGGACTCCAAGAAGATTCATTCAGAAGATGGTTAGTGATATTGAGAATGTCCTAGGAGGAAGAAAACAAAATGACTGGATTAGACTTCTGAATTAGTTACTTTATTCAAAATATAACATCCTCTACTGCACAATTCTTTCTTGCTTTCAAATGTCATAATTCTAGTGCCGGTTCACACTGGGGCAGCACGACTTGCCGCGCAACTCGGCAAGGCGATCTGCACACGACTTCAGAGGCGACTTGCAAAATGACTTCTGCATTGAAGTCAATGGAAGTTGCCCTGAAGTCGCCCCAAAGTAGTACAGGAACCTTTTTCTAAGTCGGAGCGACTTGAGTCGCTCCTATTAGAACGGTTCCATTGTACAGAACGGAGCGCGACTTGTCAGGCGGCTAGGTCGCCTGACGAGTCGCCCCTGTGTGAACCAGCACTAATTCCCTGGGGAACTCTATTCCCGTGGTCCCCAAGCAGTGGTCCTTAGACCACTGATGGTCCACAAGAGCCTTTTAGTGGTCTCCAGGGGTTCTGCCGCAAATCAACATTGTGGCGCATGTATACCGCCCAATGTTGTTTCCAGTGTTGTTCTCAGTGCGCACTGACAGTCAATACTGTGATACCCAATGCCTCCTCTGTAGTTCCAGGCTCTTGTGAACTCAGAGGGAGGTGCCGGGAGTAGTGCAGAGAGTGGTAGTTAAAGAAGGAGGGGACTTCAAATGGCAGTGCTGATAACAGACTGCGGGAGGGAGCACGGTGCTCGAGCACATGGCTGGATAAGGAGGTGAGCTCCAATGCTGAGTCTGTGTAAGTCAGTGGTATGATCCAGGGGGAGAGGGGCAGAAAGAGGGAGTACTGTGTGTAGAAGGCTCATAAAATTCATGTTAAAGGTTGGCGACCACTGCTCTATTCCACAAAAATTTTGAAACGACACTGGGAGAACTTGCACCTACCAAGACAACATTACCAGGCTGTATATTCTTTCTTCTTGCTTTTTGTTACGTTCTCTTGTTCGAATAAGGGTAAATCTGCCTCTATATATAATTTAAACTTTAAATAAAACCCTAGCTGTTACTGTGCATGCAGGTGACAGGCCCTCTTTGCATGTGAATGTGACAGCCGGGGTTTGGTCTGGCCAGGCTATGACTTGCAGGGCTATCGTTAAAGAGAAATTGGTGGCAGTAGGCTTTTGCGTAGGGCCAAGGTGTGGCATGTGGTTGACGTTAGCATTGGTGCAACACTGAACATGTGTAGTCACCAGAGACTGGCATGTGCCCACTTCTGTTTCACGGATTAAACGGAGAGACACAGTATGTCTGAGCAATGGAAAAAGAAAGAGAGAGACCAAAGATAAATTGTGCTTTAACATAGCCTAGCAAGCAGTTTGCAAGAAACATGTCTATGCCTGGTAATTAGAAGACCTGTACAAATGTGGGTAATGTAGGGTAAAGCCCACTTCAGCAGAAATCAGGTATATGAGGAGCTGCATGAAGTCATTGTTTTATGGCACTGTCCTCCAGTCAAGTGTACCTGTTATACAGGCTTAGGTGAAGAGAACCGGTAAGGACCGGCGTATCTAGGAGTTAACCAGCTGTACGGGCTATTCAATTTTTCCCTTTTGATCCTGCCAAAAATCCAACACGCTGATAACTTTCTTTTTTTTTCTGTCACCGCAGAGTGTTATCAGTTAGCATTGTTTCTGTGGACTACATACAACCGTCCTCCTGTTATTACAAAGTGGAAAAGGGTAAGTGTTCTGTAGTCCTAACGCACTTCCTAGAGTGACAACTTTGCTCCTCCATAGAGACAGTACAATGAGTGAGCATTGTTACCCTGTTACTGGCAGAATAACCAGGTAAAAATAAAGGTAAAAAAGAAAAAAGAAGTATAATGCAGCCGCCACATTTAAAGGGGTTGTAAAGCTTCCTTCGTGTTTTTTCACCTTAATGCATCCTATGCATTAAGGTGAAAAAACACCTTGCTGTCTCTGGCCCCCCCCCAACCCTCGTTTTACTTACCTGAGCCCCGAATCTTCGTGGGCGCGATCCCGCGTTGCTTTCCCCCAGCTCTTTATTGGATGATTGATGGCAGCGCAGCCTTTGGCTCCCACTGCTGTCAATCAAATTAATGACGCGGCACGCCGGGGGGCGGGGCCGAGTGATACACTCGGCGGCTATGGCTGCCGAGTGTATCACACGGGAGCGCGCCTGCAAGCTAACCCCTTTGGGGGAGAGCTTACCAGAGGGGGGTTAGCTCTTGCGGGGAGGAGCCGAAACAGCCACCGAGGGACCCCAGAATACAAGGATCGGGGCCACTTTGTGCAAAACGAACTGCACATTGCAGGTAAGTATGGTATGTTTGTTATTAAAAAAAAAAAATGTAACCTTTACAACCCCTTTAAGGACTGGTAAGCTGCAATATATTACTGTTTGTCTATTTATCAAACAGAAAAAGCCATGGTTAGACACTTAGGGGTCTATTTATAAAGTAGAGAAAGTGCTATTCACAGACATCCCCTGGTGGAGAACCATCCAGGTGTGTTTGAATTGGAAGTGATTGATTAAGGGCTCGTTTACACTTGCTTCCAAACATGGCCTTGGACATGCATTGTTAAAGCTCTTTGAACGCCAGTCAAAGCTCCTGTCACTAAATAAAATGGTTAGCTTACAGTCCTGTTTACACCTTGCTTTTACTTGGTGCTTCGAAGAGGCTGCGGTGGGGCTTTGGTGGAGCTTCCATGGGGCTTTGATGGGGCTTCAGTGGGGCTTCAAGCGAGCTTTGCCCTAGACTTCCATGGAGGCTTTGAAGTCGCTTTGAAACACCACTGGAGCTACATGGGGTATAATTTTTGAAGCAAAGTCAAAGCAAAGCAAAGCAAAAGCAAGGTGTAAGCAGGACTGTAAGCTAACCATTTAATTTAGTGACAGGAGCTTTGACTAGCGCTCAGAGAGCTTTAACAAAGCCTGTGCGAAGCCTTGTTGAAGCCGAAGCAAGTGTAAATGAGCCCTTAATGTTATTGAAAGTCCTATTCTTTGCGAAATGTCTAGATGTGGTTTTGGGTTACCAGCCCCTAATCTACATGCAGGGAGCCAGACACATGGATTTAAATGTTTTTTTTTTTTTTCAGAAGCACATGATTAGAGCCTGAGGCTCTAATTGACTTCAAAAAGGGGTGTGCTCGGGGCGCAGAGCACTGCGCCCTGAGCCCACCCGGTTGTGTGACAAATCATGAAGCGGGTCCTGAGACCAGTCACCCGATTGGCCAAACGGAGAAGTGATCCTATTGGCTGCTTAGGAGGAGGAGGGAGGAGTCGCACGGCGGAAGGTGCCGCGATGCCGAGAAGGAGGAGACACAGGGGAAGCCGCCACCTGACGCCCGGAGGAAGCGTTTCCCGCGAACTAGATGGGGTAAGTGCAGGGCTGTTGACCGACCGATTGGGAGGGGGGGCCGCGGGTGGCCCAGTCTGTCGGGTCACCCACAGTCCCTCCTCACGATCAGTCGGTCGGTCGGGTCGGGGGGGTGGTGTCTGTGGGTACATTGTTTTTGTTTTCCACCTCCCCCCAAAAAATATACTGGTATAATATATACGGTAATAATATAATAATAATAATATAATATATAATGGTTACCAGTAGTGGAAGGGTGGGTGATGATGTTGAGTTCTACCACTACTGTAGCCCAGAATCCTTGAAGGGCTTTTCTATACTTTTTCTGAAGTGACCCAATTGGGCCTTCTTGTCTTTTGTGGCCTTTTCAAGCAGTCTCATCTGTTTAGGTATTGTCTTCCCTGATATTCTCTGTAACTGCATCTTCCAAAACCCTGTATATTTTACTGATAATAAGACTAGTTGGTCTTTTTTTTAGAATATTGGCTGGCTCACATGTAGGTGGGGTACAGCGTGGTGCGCGGCAATAACCCACACAGTCCAATTGCGATGTAAGAACTTGTATTGTCTGAAGTTATTTCGGTACTGGCAGGAAGTGCTGGATTTGCTAAACCCTGTATATGATACTGTGACAGGGGGTCACTTTGGACACAGGGTGAATGGAAAAACCCCACTATGACCTATGATAGCCACATTCAATGCTGTTTATACATTGTATCTAGATTGGGTGTGTACTGTGGTTGGGGGATGTGTAATCCTTGCTGTGATGAGGTGTGATTGCATTCTATTGTCTATTATGAATTAAGTCTGCTACTGTGACGATGTGGATTGGAGCTGGTCGACCGTCTGGCTGCATATTATGGGATGTTGAAGTGTCTTCTGTGAGGAGGGGGGGGAATCACCCCTCCTGCTAAGACTGTTTACTGAAGGAGAAGTTTGAACACACCTGACCTGTATCACCATTGTCATTGGACAGTTTAACCCGCCCTGTTCCCCCAAGGATGGGAGGGAAGGGTTTTGAAGAGAAATGTGTTACCATGTGTTTTGAAAATAAAGTCATTCTACCCTAGAAAGATACAGAGCGTGTTGTCTCGTTCTTTCAGAAGGATTAATTCCTAGGGGAGGGTCGCCTGGCTGTGGAGGATCGACAGCGAATGTGTGTCCAGGAGAGGGAAGATATTTAAACGGCGTTAACCCCCTTTTCATATTTGGGGTGCCGTTACAGATACCAGGCTGACTTCATACCCTGTTTTATGCCTCTTGGGTTATGTAAACTCTAATAGCATGGATCGTGATCAGACAGTGGCTATCATGAGATCTCTTTTTACAGCACGCAAGCTGGTCTCACCCAACCCTTGGGGACTGGATTTGGGAAATAGATAAATATTTGGGGTGCCGTTACATTGGTTGGCAGCAGTGGGATTTTCCCTCCAGTTACTGGGACACTCCAAACCACCGCAGTGAATGACCAGCTATGCAGCCTGCAGGAGAGCCACGCTGAAAGACTTACTTGAGAGCCGTGGAGGCACCGGTGGGACAAAGAACAAGGCCACCTTGATCAGGGAACTAGCGTAGATGGATCAGAGGGATGGTGATGCAGGACCCCGGTTAGTTGAAGATTTGTTTCAGCAATGAGTTCGACAGCGGTTGGCATTGTACGGTGCTAGCCCATCAGAGACCGCCATACGGGAAGCCATTAGAGACATCCAGCGGCAGGATGAGCGGTAACATGAGCAGAGAATGGCGGAAATACGGCAATCGGAGACAACACCTAAAGAAGCAGCACCAACTGAAAGGAGAGGAGAGATACAGATACCAGCCGCCATGGAAGAGGAATTCAGAAGGAGGTTGCGAGAGATGCAGATACAGCATAGAGGACCAGTATCAGAGGAGGTCCTGCTGGGATGGTCTGATTCGATCCGCTGCGAACTCTGGAAGAAAGCGCTAGCTCTCGAGCAGCAACACCAGGGAAAGGTTCTCCCCTCCATCCATGTAAGGTACTGGTCGCAGTATGAAGTACGAATGCTGTTATTGGGAGAACAACCGAAGCAGGAGTGGACAGCTGAGTTAAGCAGGCTGATCCGGGCAGAGATGCGGTTGGACGAGAGCTACAGAGCCCTCCGGTGGTATGTAGCCCAAGAGTGCCCATGGTTAGCGGATGACAGCCCCACGGAAGGCTTTGACTATGATGGCCTGGGATTGTTGTATTGGAGGCTGTCCAGTGACCCTGACTTTGGGAGTGATCAGGAGTGGCGTTTGGAGGAAATAATGGAGCACAGAGAGCGAAGACTGAATGTCTCGGAAGGGCACTGGGCACAGGAAGATTTGGAGTTTCTGGCCGTTCAGGAATGGGAGCTGGAGATTGCCTACAGACAGCTGCTAGACTCGGCTCAGCAGCAGGGTGGGGCTCCCTTTGCCTGGGACTATCAGGAAATACCAGTTGACAACTATGAAATCCTGGCTGAAGAATCAGCAGTGGAAAATCTGAAGATTGCCATCCCTAAAGCCGAAGTGAATGATACGGAGTTCCAGGGAGCTAGCCTGGCTGAAGAATCGGCAGTGGAAAATCTGAAGATTGCCATCCCTAAAGCCGAAGTGAATGATATGGAATTCCAGGGAGCTAGCCTGGCTGAAGAATCGGCAGTGGAAAATCTGAAGATTGCCATCCCTAAAGCTGAAGTGGATGATATGGAGTTCCAGGGAGCTAGGGCAGTTGGCTCATCTTCCCAGCTACAGATTACAGAAGGTATGGACTTAAGGGACTGTTCAGAGGATGTTATGGATTATGCATCGCCTGCCCAAGTACTGGCAATAGGACAGAGTACTGCAGACCCCTGCTCTACACCCGTGGCAGTTTTGGAGGCCCAAGATGAGACGGTGATGGTTCCTCTTTCCCAGGGGATTTCAGAGATGTAGGGGGGAGAAGCAGCCCTTTTCCCTCCCCAACAGTTAGCCAAAGCAGATGGGGTGGAGTCCCCAGCAGAAGTGCTGGCAACAGGGCAGAGTGCTAGCAACCTCTGCCCAGCACCGGAAACAACTGTGGAGTTTCAGGGAGCCGGGGCAGTTGGCCCATCTCTCCAGCAACAAGCTGAGGTGGTAAAGCTTTTACCCCCAGCTGAATCACTGGCAGCAGGGCAGAATGCTACTGGCCGCTGCACACAACTGCCACTTGAGCGGATATCGGTGGATGGGACTACGGTCTCCACTCACAGCAACCCAGCGGAAGAGCTGGCAACAGAGCAGAGTGCCGCAGACCTCTGCTCTCAACTAACAGAAGAGGGAGTTCCTGTGGTACTGGATGGGACTTCGGTCCTCACTGACACAACCCCAGAAAATGGTGTGACACTGGGACAGGAGGATGTCAGCCTTGCTTTGCAAGCACTGGGGGATTTTCACCTACCACAAGGGGATGGGACTTCAGTCTCCACTTGTATACCTCAGGGATGCTGGGCAGTCGGCTCAGATCCCCAACAGCATGACGGACTGAGCCCAGTCACCCTGTCTTCTCCCCAGCGGCGGGTATGTTCTCTGAGAGAGGCAGAGGTTGGCTGGGTAAGTAACTGTTTGGAGCAATTTATTTGGGGTACTGTGTGGATACCGGCATTAGAAGAATGGACCTATGGACTAACTTCAGAGTCAACCCATCTGGGGTCCCCTCCTCTGTTAGTCTCCTGCCGAAAGGGGAGATGTGTGACAGGGGGTCACTTTGGACACAGGGTGAATGGAAAAACCCCACTATGACCTATGATAGCCACATTCAATGCTGTTTATACATTGTATCTAGATTGGGTGTGTACTGTGGTTGGGGGTTGTGTAATCCTTGCTGTGATGAGGTGTGATTGCATTCTATTGTCTATTATGAATTAAGTCTGCTACTGTGACGATGTGGATTGGAGCTGGTCGACCGTCTGGCTGCATATTATGGGATGTTGAAGTGTCTTCTGTGAGGAGGGGGGGAATCACCCCTCCTGCTAAGACTGTTTACTGAAGGAGAAGTTTGAACACACCTGACCTGTATCACCATTGTCATTGGACAGTTTAACCCGCCCTGTTCCCCCAAGGATGGGAGGGAAGGGTTTTGAAGAGAAATGTGTTACCATGTGTTTTGAAAATAAAGTCATTCTACCCTAGAAAGATACAGAGCGTGTTGTCTCGTTCTTTCAGAAGGATTAATTCCTAGGGGAGGGTCGCCTGGCTGTGGAGGATCAACAGCGAATGTGTGTCCAGGAGAGGGAAGATATTTAAACGGCGTTAACCCCCTTTTCATATTTGGGGTGCCGTTACAGATACCAGGCTAACTTCATACCCTGTTTTATGCCTCTTGGGTTATGTAAACTCTAATAGCATGGATCGTGATCAGACAGTGGCTATCATGAGATCATGAGATCTCTTTTTACAGCACGCAAGCTGGTCTCACCCAACCCTTGGGGACTGGATTTGGGAAATGGATAAATATATAATGTTTGAAAAAGAAAGAAAAGAACTAATAAGATATATTGGGTTGGTGGCCCTAACTGGAGATACTTCACTATTCAGACATTGATCAGAACTGGACCCACAGTCGATGACTCATAGCTATTTTATTCAGAATTGCAATCACAGTGTCTGCCAGAGACACGTCTTCCAGCACCAACTTTCCTTGTGGCTCTAAAGCCTCATACACAAGGTCGGACTTTTTGCCAACAAACTTCAAAAATCCGACCGTGTGTACGCTCCATCGGACAAACTTTTTTGGTTTTCATCGGACAAATGTTCGGTCTGCAAACGGACAAACTTTTCGGCAACAAAAGTCCGATGGAGCAAAGTCCGACCGTGTGTACAGAAATACATCAGACTTTTGTCCGAAGGACAAATAAGCATGCCCAGAACCAATGTTAAAATCAACCAACAATAGCAGAAGTTGACCAAAGGGTGGCGGTAAAGAGCAGAAAAGAGCAGAAAAACCACGTGATGTTGGAAAAGTTTTGGGAATGTTTGCAGAAAAGTCCTGCCGTGTGTATGCTATGGGTGTGCTCGGCCAACTCCCTTCGGACAAAAATCCACAGAAAAGTTTGTTTGAAGTCTGACCGTGTGTACGAAGCTTTAGATTTCATGTGACTGAATGCCGAGAAACGCAAAGATAGTTGATGCTGGAAGATGTGAGAAGGTTCACCATGAAAGGTAACCATGGGCTTTAGAAACACCCAATTTTCACCAATTTCTACTGCACCATGGCACACTTGAAACATTGCATGGAACATGCTATTTACGCAGGAATATGTGCCTATCAGGAAAGGACTATCCCCAAACCAAATATATCCAGTCCTCCCCCTTGTGTTGGCCAGCATTAGAATTCACAGACGGACATTCAGGACTCACCAGGACCACGCTAATAGAAAAAGTCTTGTTTGATTGGACAGCTGTTTCTGTAACATTCCCAAGAATGTAGACAATGAGGACCACTTCATCTTTATGGAGTCCAGAGGGGCTAGCTGAAGAAGTAAATTTCTGTAATGCTGGAATAATGTCCATTCCTATGTCCATAGACCCATTCTGTTAATGGAAGAAAGATCAGTAAATAGTCACAATCCGCCGTATTTAATAAAACGACAGAGAGCTAAAGGAAACCTAACAATACATTGTTTTCATGGGTTCCAATAAAAAAAATAAAAAAATAAGTTACTGTCAGAAATGGGATTGTAGTTATGATTGTTTTCATTCAAAAAATATACCGGTATATAAAAATGATAATTATTTTTCATTTTAAAAAGATAAACAACACAGGGCTCTCTACAGACAGCAGCAATGTGCAGTTTTTTTAGCAATTTCCAGGCCTACCCCCCCATGTCACTTCTGGGTCTGTGAAACGTACGCCGTCTCTGGGAGAGCGAGCAGCGGTGCAAGCTTCCTTTATCCTACAGCCGATAAGCTGCACATGTTGGGCACTGATTTATTTTATACACATGTGAGTGCATATTTTTATCTTACTTTTACATGCTTGAATAAACATACTACAGGCATACCCCGCTTTACGGACACTCACTTTACATACACTGGCCAGTACGGACATATCTGCGAGTGTGCATAAAGTGTCTCACAAGTACAGACAGTGGCATCACTATGGGGGTGCGGCCCGCACCCGGGTGACACCAGGCCTGCATGTCCTAACAAGCATGGCGCACTACCAGGCACCGCTCTGTTTAGGGCAGGCACCAGCATTAGGCAGCCACTATTCAGTGTCAAATTCTCCACCAATGTCCTCTGCTGGCCCCTCTGTCCTGCCCCATAAATTGCCACTCAGTCCAGTGTCCTCCCCAGTTATGGGACCCCTCGAGTCACCCCCACTCCCTCCTTTGCACAGAGCCCTCCGGTGCATACTTCTGCTGGACAAACTTCCAGCACACTGGTGCAGCCTATGGGAGCCAGCTTCACGGAACGACGGAGGACCCCACACGCTTGTTTCCCAGTCCTGCCCTTTCACGGAGATTTCCCTAAAAGAGCCCATGGAGTGGAGATGTGGCCTCGAATGCTGATCATCCACTTTGTGCTGCTGCTGGAGGGAGCTGAAACAACAATAAACAAGGGCTGAGAGGGCAGCCGGCCGCAGCACTCTATGCTTTCTCACAAACTACAACAGCCAGGTGGACACAAGTGCCATAGCCAGACCATGCTGGCCCGGAATCTACATCAACCTGACCCTGCACCATGGTCCTGGTGAGTGAGACCACCCCACCTCCCCTGGGGACAGGGACCACCCCACTTCCCTTGGGGACAAGGACCACAAGCACCGAGAGGGGACCCGGGACTACAACATATCCATATCTGGGGTCCGCCAGCTTTGCCAGGTACAGGTAATCAGTTTGAGAAGTGAAAAAGGGTATTGCTTCACTTTAAGTACATTTTTGTTTTACATACATGCTCTGGTCCCATTGTGTACGTAAAAGTGGGGTATGCCTGTACACTATATACGCCCTTCTTGTGGTCTTGTTTGGAGCACTTTATTTTAGTGACACAGAGAGAATAAGGGAGTGTTGGGAGAAAATTTGGCCTAAGCCCCCCCAAGAGTTTGATTCAGCCTCAACCCGCTTGATGGTCACCTTGCTGGCCTTTGGGTTTTTAACATAAACAAAATTTCGCCCCTTGTGTTCAATTACTGTTAATCAATAAACTGCTGCCATAAATTTTTTGGTAAGTTCCAAAAATACTGCATAATTCATGTGTTGAGGCGCTAGCTTAAAATCAGAATGTGAATATTCCAATAACCATAGTCTCTATACATAAAGTAAAAATAAAAATATGTATAAAATGAAAGTCGTAAAACGATGACTATCTAAACAAGAAAAAAAATCTTCTAATCAACTTCTTTCTATCACCACATGTGCATTCGTGATGCATGCTCTTCTCATTTTACAGTGCTCCACTTTATAGACGTGTTCAACCACCTAGTATCAGGGAGGAGTTGGATTCCGTCTCAATCCGCTTGATGGACACCTTGCTAGCCTTATGGTTTTGGTAGAGCGCAAATTTTATAAGCACGCCGTGGAGCACTTTTTTATTGAAGATTTGGGCACATTTCAGACTTTTTTGATCAGCGCAGTGATTGGCAATACATTATCACATACATGGATTTTTTCATATCCACATACATGATATATTTAACACTTGTTTTGGTTTAATTAAATTGTGGATTGTGTGCAGTGTTTTTGGTGTATAGGGCAGCGCTTACCTTTCAAACCTATTGTATTTGGATAGTGTTTTCTTTGCACTTAAAGAGGCAGCAGCCTTGATTAATAAGTGCTAAATTGATTCTTGGGTTGGCGCCCTTCATATTTATTGCATTAGCAACAGTCATGTGACACGCTGCAACAAAGATATAGATTGCCTGCTATGTTGTGTGATTCTCCTAATGCTGATGATCATAAGCCACAGGGAGGATTCTGGGGAGTCTATCCAGATGCTAGGGTCACTGTATGGTGCACTCCTGTCACGCCACCTGCCGCCGCCGCCAGGATTAGTGAAGTGGAGTGGAGCTTGTACATAAGGTCACTCTGCCAGGGAAGGCAGCCGGCCAGAACTATAATTGAGCAGAGCAGGGTATGCACTTACATCACAAAAATGATTAAAGAGTCCCTGAAATGTTTCCACCTCCTGGGCCCCTCTGTTGACCTGATGGGGCCCAGGAAAATTGATTTATACACCCCCCAAAGAGTGTAGGAGTAGGGATGTATTTTAGTAAGCCCTATTTCTTTATTGGGCAGACATTAACTATAAAGCTGTCTGAGCCCCTCTGTTGAGATAATGGGGCCCGGGCCAGATACAACAGGATCGGTTGTACTGCCTTATCAGCGGCCCTGACGAGGGGGCTAAGAAGCTCCCTAGGTGATAGCATGGACGGGTGATGGGTACACTTTATGGATAGGTTGGGGGTCTATTAGACCACTTTCCATTACTTTTATAAATATTCCACCTGTTGATACTGCTTCTTAGTCTATTTTAGGTTTACCAATACTTATTCATTACTGATATTCTTACCACTACTACTACCATCGCTACCACTACTGCTGAGATTACAAACTCTACAATGGCTGCTTTTGCTATTACTGTGTTGTTACTGATACCAATACTACTCACACTATTAAAGAACAAACTTCTCTTTTTTGCACTCTTTTGGTCTGTTAAATATAACGTTGACGTTTTGTTTTTGTTATATCTGTTTGATAAGTACAAAATACAAAAATAGAGCTGTCCTGCATTCCTGTGCACACTTCCTGTGTTATCACAAAGAGGCTAATTAGCCCTCCCAGTTCTTGTCCACAATTGCAGATCCTAGTTTGTGGAGAATAAGATAGCGGGAGTGTTTAAATAGCAAAAAGAAACTGGGTTGACGCCACTTTGTCTACAAAAACCCTGTGTGTTGTCATCACACAGCAGTGTTGCCCCCCCCCCCCCCCCCCGAGGGAAATTTACTGACAGAACACCCAAAATTCACCATTTATTTTTACTGACAAATCATGACATTTACTGGCAGAGCCACATTTTACTGACACTTTTAAAAAGTACATAAAGTGGGCCCCACAGCAGGACTTGTGTTACTGCATTTCTGGCAGATCAGCAGATATTTTTCTAAACTTAAAGTGACTGTAAATGATCACCTTGTAAAAAAGCCATTTAGTTTAAAATAGAAATTAAAGGCAAAACATTTTTGTTTTGAAAAAAAAAAAATCATTATAAATACCTTTTTCATAAATGATCACATTCCCTCTGTTCTCAGCTGCATAAGAGCTGGTGGAGGAGAACGAGCAGCACACTGAGCTTCCCAGTGAAAGGCTGTGCAGCAGGAGCGTATCAGGACAAGTCTGATCATTGGAGGAGAGCAGGCTGAATTCCCAGCATAGCTAGGGAACTGACCATGGTGTACTCTCCTGCTTAGTGTGGTCTGTTTTTTTTTTTTCTTAATAAATCTTATTATTGGTCTTGAAGAGACAAACAAGTGTACAACATAAAACACAGAAAAAAACCCTATACTCTTATATATGTACAGATGGTAGAGGACACAGAATGTATCTTGTCCACAATTATGAACCTTCGTGGATGAGGTAAATGTGTTTTCCAGGTCAGGCACGGGGGGGGGGGGGGGTCTGCTCCTGGTTTTGCTGCACCTATCAGGCAGTGGATGGTTCCGCCAACCATTTTGACCATACCTTCTGGTATTTGGTAGGACAGCCTCTGTTGGAGTATGTGTCTTTGTATAGAGGTAAGTTTTCGTTTACCAGCTACTTCCAGAAAGCAATTGTAGGTGGGGCCGGCTTCTTCCAATGGAGTGTAATGCTCTTTCTGGCGTAAAACAATAGAAGGCTCACCATGATGCGACCCACTACAGTAGGGATCAGCTGTTCAACCAGACCCAACAGACAGACAGATATGGAAGGCTGTAAGGGGATGGCACTGATCAGGCGGATGCATGACATCACTTCCTCCCAGAACCCTGTGATGGCTGGGAAGGTCCAGAGTATATGAATAAAGTCCCCTGGGGTCCCCCCACACCTGCAGTACTCCGGCGAGAGACTGGAGTCCATTATATGTAGCCTATAGGGGATAAAGTATGCTCGGTGGATCAGTTTAAACTGTATCAGGCGGTCCCTGATGGAGACTAAGGATCGGAATGGAAAGTCCCAGATATCATCCCAGTCGTCCCGGTCAAGGTCCGGGATGTCCTGGAGCCAGCGGGCCCTGAGTTTCTCTAGATCTGGCAGTGAGACCCTGAGAAGGTGTGAGTATATCTGGGAAGTTGGTTTGCTGGTGCAGTCTAGCCTCAGGACTTCTTCAAGAGAAGCTTGTATGGGCTGGGGATTGGCATGGGAGAATTGGCAGCTGAAGGCATGGGAGAGTTGCAAATATCTAAAGAAATACGAGTCTGGGATATTGAATTTAGCACGTAAAAGAGGCAGGGGAATCAGAGAGTTGTCATGGATTATCTGAGAAAGTAGTTTTACATTAAATTTTGCCCAGACGTGGGGTTCAGGTATCATATATATCTGATTTAGGTTGGGGTTGCACCAGAGTGGAGCATTCGGAGAGTGTGCTTCAGCGGGATACCGCTCAAGTCTGAGACCAGCACCCCACGCCCACAAGGTAGTAAGCATAGAGGGGGTTAGTGGATATGGGGCACGAGGGCCGTAAAAAAGTAAGAACTTAAGAGCCTCCAGAGACTGCACCACAGCGGCCTCGAGTAGCACCGCCGAGTTGGTGACATCTGGATCTAGCCACCACGCCGCAGTGACCAGTTGGGCAGCCAGGAAATATTTATGGAAGTCGGGAAATGCAAGGCCCCCGAGAGGCCGGGCGCATCAGTGTGGTCCACCTGTATCTAGGGGATTGAGGGCCCCAGACAAAGGAGGAGAACAGTTTGTTAAGTTGGGTGAAAAAAGATTTTGGAATCCACTGTTGCGAGTGTCTAAAAAGGTAGGTGAATTTTGGCAATATCTTCATTAGGTTAATACGACCTAACAGCGATAAGGGTAGAGACTCCCATGCCTTCAGCTTCAATCGTACCTCCTGGAGTACCGGGGACAAATTTAGAGACATGTATTCGGTGGCCTTTCCAGAAATCTCAACTCCAAGGTAGCGAAACTGTTCCACCCATATGAGTGGAAGATCGGGGGAGGCCCCCGCCCGGGCCGCTGGGTCAATGGGGAACAGGAGGTATTTAGGCCAGTTCACCTTCAACCCAGTAATAGGGGAGAACGTAATCAATACCTGTAGGGGACCCGCTAACGATGGTCCTGCATCATTAAGATGGAGGAGGTCGTCCGCGTACAGAGCCACCCTCTCCTCCAGCCAGCCGATTCGAAGTCCCTTGATGTGTGGGGAAGTACGAAGAGCCTCCGCCACTGGTTCGATGGCTATGGCAAATAGGGCCGGTGAGAGAGGGCAGCCCTGTCGGGTACCCCTTGACAATGGAAAGGGATGGGAAAGACCTCCTCCCAGTTTAATGGCCGAGGTGGGCCTCTTGTAGATTGTTTGTAGCCATTGGATGAACAAAAGCGGGAACCCCATCCTGCGGAGGACCTCCCACAGAAAATGAATGTTGGTGTGCAGTCGTCTTAGGTTAATGTCTGTGGATCTATTGGCCATGAACCCGGTTTGGTCGGTCTCAATGATGGTGGGAAGTGAGGGTTGAAGTCTCATAGTAATCAGTTTGGTGAGGATCTTAAAATCTAGATTAAGGAGGGCAATCGGCCTAAAGGAGGCGCAGGATGTGGGATCTTTTGGTGGTTTGTGGATCAACACCACATGTGCATGATACATGGAGGGCGGCAGCTCCCCCGATTGTAGGCAGTGTGAGTAAAGGGAGGCCAAAATTGGTGCCAGATGACTCCCGTGAGTTCTATAAAAGTCCACGGGAAGGCCATCCGGACCCGGGGACTTTCCCGCAGGTAAAGACTGAATGGCCCCGAGGATCTCCTCTGGAGTGATCGGTTCCACCAATCTGGCACGTTCCTCGTCCGACAGCCAGCCCAGAGCCAGGGGATCAAGGTGGTCTGCGAGGCCTCCGGGGTCAAAGACTGCAGACAATGTGGAGGTATATAGCGAGCTATAAAAACTGCGGAAAGCGTCAAGTATATCCTGTGGTGAGGAAACCGAGCCCCCCGTGGGCAGTTTGATCTCTGGGATCCTAGTTAGTGGCCGGTCATGTTGTGCAAGCATTGCCAGTAGGCGCCCGTTGCGATCTCCTTGTTCGGAAATTTCTTAGTTTAGTGTGGTACAAGTCAAGTCTGGTGGCCTCTGTCACATGGAGATGCAAGTCTCCCTGTCTAGCGGGGAGCTCGTCAAAATTGGTCTCAGATGGGGCGGCAGCATATTCTGCAGAGGAGGAGTCAACAGCCTCCTGAAGGGAGGTCATCAGTTGTGCTCGTTCTCTACGGATCGCTGAGATAGATGAGATATAGTGGCCCCTGGTGAAGGCCTTGAAGGGATCCCACGTGACCTCTGGTGAAGAGGACCCCGAGTTGTGTTCCCAGTACTCCGTGAGGAGGGGGGGAATTTTGTCAACTATCTCAGGGTGGGCAATCCAGTGGGGCCCCAATCTCCACAGAGCAGAGCTGCGTGAGCCCCGGCGACGAATCGTAAGCTTCAAGGGGTTATGGTCGGAGAGGCCGCTAGGCAGGTAAATAGCCTCTAGCACATCAGACATTAGAAAGGGGTTAGCAAAGGCCAAGTCTATACGGGAGGCCGTTTTGTGTGTGGCAGAGAAGCAGGAGTAGGACCGATCAACGGGGTGTCTCCATCTCCAGACCTCCTCCACCCCCATTGCCTGGGCCCACACCCTCAGCTCCGTGGATAAGTTCTTGGGGGGGGGGTTGGGCCTATCTAGTCCCGGGTCTAGGATGGCATTGAAGTCTCCCATTAGAATCAACTTAGCCGGGCAATATGGAGCAACCTTGTCCATGATAGCATATAGTATCTCAGAGGAGAAGAGAGGGGGAATATACACACTCACCACCACATAACGTTGACTCCAGAGCTTCAAGACCACTAGCACGTATTTGCCCTGAGGGTCCGTGTGAACGTGATCCCAGGGAAGGGATTTGGAGATCAACACTGACACCCCACGGGCATAAGTTGAATAGGATGCATGAATCGCTCTGTATAGCCATGTTTTTTTAGGCGCCATCAGTTTTCTGCCCACAAGGTGCGTTTCTTGTAGTAGTATCAGGCTAGGGGAGTGAGATTTGAGGTAACGGAACAGCAGTTCCCTTTTAAATTTTGAATTCAGACCACGAACGTTCCAGGATAAGATGGTAAACGTGGGGTCATTGGAAGGTGTCATTGTAGCTGGGAACATAAATGAGCACAGTATGAGCAGTGGGAAACGTCTCAAGACCACTTGGGAGCAGCAAATACTGAGGGATCCAACACCAGGACATAGGACAGTAAAGCATGGAGCAAAAAAAATAAAACATAACATAACAAAAATATAACAGTGCAAACTGAAAACCCCTCGGCACCTGGGTGCCGTCCCTGCCCAGAACTGTGCACATCCCTCTACAACTAAGGAGGACACAGAGCGGGCCTAATCGCATAAACCGTAACTCTAAACAGGTGGATTGCAATAAGTATCTAAGAAACCTGAGAAAAACTGCTGTGAGGTCAGGGCATCTCGCAGACTAAGAGTCAGTCACTGGACGGGGGGGGGGGGGGAGGTATAGCAATAGCCCGCGGAGGGCTTCTGCCAGGGCTGCCCAAAGGCCAGGGGAGTGGGGAGAAGGGGAAAGGAAAAATAGTCACTAGTCCAGATCGCTTTGGCCAAAGGAGGTGATGCAACAGGACAAAAGTAAGAAGGGGAATAGCAGCAGCAAAGTCCAAGAGAAAAAATTAATAATAAAAAAAATGTAGGGGAAAAAACCTCGGGTAACACTCTGGAGCTCCACAGTAAGGAGGTTAAAACCGTAGTCCAGACTGCAATGAAGTATGATGGGGAAGTCTAGGCGGCTGCTGTAAGTGTCTGCCAGGCCGAGCTGGGGAGAGGGGGAAAGGTGTCCAGGCCTCACCGGATTAAAGCAGGGGAAACATTGGGAGAGGGTGGCATACTTAGCTGAACACGGTGAACCGGGCCGAACGATCATCCTAGGATAGGCATCTTCAGCGGGTGTCCAGCCACTCCGAAGCAGCCTCCGGCTTGTCGAAGAATTGGACGCGGTCTCCGTCGGTGACTCTCAGCCTGCTAGGGTACAGGAGACCAAAACGGATTCCCTTGTCCCAGAGCCTGCGTCTCACCTCCGTGAAGGCCTTGCGGCGGTGTTGCACCTCTTGGGAGAAGTCAGGGAAGAAAAACAGCTTGGCATTGTCATATTTAATCTCCGGCATGGTGCGAGCAGCCGCCAGGATAAGGTTGCTGTGGGCCCTCTCCACCATGACCGTGGGAGGGAGGTCAGCAAGGTTAAACAGGGTAGCCAGGAGCTTTTCAGTGAACTCTGCAGGCCTGGGGCCCTCAGACCTCTCAGGCAGGCCCGGTATACGGACGTTGTTGCGTCTCAAGCGATTTTCGGTGTCTATTGCCCTCTCCTGGAGTGCCTTTACCTGGATCTGCAGAGCTTTAAACTCCCTGGAGTCCGTCCAGACCGTGTCTTCCACCGTGGAGACCCTCTCCTCCACCTCTGAAATCCAGGAGCGGAAATTGTCCAGATCTTGGCGAATCAGGCCAACATCCACGGTCAGATAGTCTATTTTTGCCGTCAGTGAGTCCCTGCATGCCGTGATCGCGGCCAGAATCTCGGCTCCCGTGGGGGAATCAGCCGCTCCCAGCTCAGCGGAGGTCCGAGCGCTTGCCGCCATGACTGAGGATGGAGAGCTCGTGGTCAAGATGGCCGCCGGCGGAGGTGGGCAGGGAGCCTTCGGGCCTGGTTTAGACTTGCAGGATTTTGGGGGGCTCATCGGAACCACGATCTGGCGTCCAGGATGACAGCGGGAAGCGTTCAGGGGGAAGCCGATGTCTGGTAAGCAGGATAAAGGCCGTAAAGCGTCTGAGAATGATTGTCAGGATCGAAGCTCCAGTGAGGCACGTCTTTCTCCCTTCACATGCTGGCCACGCCCCAGTGTGGTCCGTTTTTAATAGGAAAGCAGAAGGGCTGGCAGGAACACCAGGGATTTCACACAAAGGAAGCAATACAAAGAGAACAGGATACTTTCTCATACAAGTACATGGTACAGCAGGCACATATCAGGAATATAAAATGTTGTGGTAACAAACCCTTTAAAAGATAGACCATGGGGAAATGTGCATGTATTTTATGGATGTACTGTATATTTTTCTTTTTTTTTACCCTGGCATATTTTACCATTATTATCACTATACCTTTAACCATACCATTGCCACCACAAATGTAATATTACAGTAACCAACAACAACAAGCTGTACTTACCTGGCTTATTAGGTCTAGCCATTGGCCCAGCTGCTCCCAATCAGTGGAATTAGTGATGTTAGATGAAGTAAAATCTAAAATAAATAATAGTTTAAAAATGCACTTTTCAACCTATTTAAATGAATAATTTCTATGTATTTTCAATATCATGGGAGAATACCCTCTATGTAAGAAGTGTTACTTACTTGGTGTCTGTAAAGTGTTCATGGTTGATTGTGTACCTGTACAATGGAAAAGGGAAAAATGATCTTTTTACACTTTTACTTATAAAACCTAATTTCTATATAAATATTACAAAAGTTTTTTTTTATTTTTTTATTGCAGTACCTGGACATTATTTTCATGAACTCACTTTAAAAGAAAAAAAAAATCCAAACTTTCAAATACAGCCTGAATAATTATTAGAACAAGGTTGCATTTTTATGAAATTATGTTTTTTAAGTGTCTCAAACATTGCCTTCAAGACATGAATTAGTAGGACGGTCCTTTGGAACCCCTAGTAATCCGCCATACAGCAATACTGTATATTGTGACCTTTAAAGAAGCAGAGCCCAGGGATGTCTACTCAGGGAGTAACCAAATCAAAAGCTGGGAATATATTATATATAGTGTGTAGGCAGGTGCAGGCTGCGGTATCTCTTCCAACCTGAAGGTAGCATTGCGCCATCTCTTTAGCTTGGTAGGAGCCCAGTGGGGAAATAATGTTTCCTATCAGAGGAGAAGATGATCCTTTTGGATGCTGAAGTTCTGTGAAATTTGGGTGCCCATCTTGATGGAGGACCTTATATACATAAGGGTCATTCCGGGCACCTGCAGTGAGGCAATAGGAAAGGCAAGAGCTCCGCAGTAGGTGGGAGAGGTTCTGACTGAGTAGGAACGTGTAGGCTTATTTTTCAGGGTGTTCATGCTGCTCCGGTCCAGCATCATTTAACGTTACCACAGTACCACCACCCCTTCTCTGGCACCATGGAATTGTACGTGGACCTTGTATCACTGTGGAATAAAGTCTACATCTTTACCAGTTGTAGCGGGGTGTTCAATTTAAGGGTAGTGTCTGAGTGGTAATTAGGACACATTGATTGTTAGGTTTAATGGACCATTTTTGTTAATGGGAGATAGTGTTGGTGCACAGTTCCCTGTGGCCTACAGGTGGCGCTGTCGCCATGGGCCAGGGTTGAACCACCAATCCAGGGCTGCACCTTTTGTGTCCCCTCTCGGCAGTAGTATGGCAGGGCGGGGAACCTGCTGTGCCTGTCGGGAGAGGGTTTAAAAGGGGGCGGACATCTTCCATTGGGGTTCGTTCGTCCACGCCCAGGCACCTTCAGCCTGGGTGTGTGTGGTTCGTCTGCGCCCGGGCGCCTTCGGCCTGGGCGTGAGGAGGGTCGTCTCCGGGTGCCTTAGGCCCGGAGGTGGAGTTCCTGTTCCATCCCAGACACCTTCAGTCTGGGGTGAGGTACTATTTGAAGGCCCGGGGCCCAGCAACCTTCGGCTGGGGTCCGCTAGGGAATCGAGGACTCCCAGGGTGCCGCCTTGCGAGGGGACCCGTATCTGAGATGAGGAGGCCAGGGAGGTAACCCTTTCCGAAGACCCAGCGCAGAGTCATGGTGACGGTGAGGGCCTCTGGTAACTCTCCGGAGGGATGGTTTTCTCCTTGACATGGGCCAAATACTTTAAGAAGGTAGTTCTTCAGGTCAGTGGCAGTGACCCTACTCGTTCAGGTCAGTGGCAGTGACCCTACTCGCTTCAAGTCAGTGGCAGTGACTTCATAGGGCATGGCCCTATTCACCAGGTCAGTGGCAGTGACCCGTCCTCCAAGTCGGTGGCAGTGACTTTTATTCACCCGGTCTGTGGCAGAGACCAACCTCACGGTCTGTGGCAGAGATCGTGCGCCAAAACTGTTTGTGAAACCTAAGTCTGAAGAAATCATTTGAGTTTGTTCCTGGACCTCCTCCCACCTAAGCTGTCCTGTGTCTTGTTCCAACCTGTCTGCTGTTAAAGAGACAATTTTTTATTACTGATACTGAGAAATAAATATAGAAGTTGGACTTTCAGTTGGTGTGGACAGTTACATTACTGGGGAAAAATAAAGACTTGCATCTATTCAAGGTGGAGGCGAAATCATTCTCGGGAGGATCATAACACCAGCCGCAGGCAGGCCCGAAAAACTAACACCGCTCAACCTCCTCACACAGGAGGGTACGGGCTTGTGGCGCGGTGTGCCTCTCTCTGCCTGCGAGGAGCCTAATTAAATGCAGGTAAAGACAGGGGTGTGTGCGCTACACGTGGGGGCTCGAGTCCGGGATGTGTCTGCGGTTGGAAAGTGTGAAGAACCCCCTAGAGTTTGAACTTTATTCCCCAGTGAAGTTCCGTGGAGGTCGGCCATATTGAGAACTGCGCTACAAGGAGAACCCTGACTGCGTAGTTCATGGGCATGCCAGAGAGAAAGCCCGCGAACGATGCAGGAGATGGGAGGAGTCTGGCCATGTGTGGAGCTGCACGTGGGGACTTTGGCGCGAAAGGGACAGTGCGCGATGGAACAGCGAATGGATAACATGGCTTCTCATGCCTCATGGGTTTCCGGCTACTACTACCATGAAGATGACTTCATTTGCTGCTCCCTTAACGGATACGGGGATTCAGCTCAAGCCCCGAGGATGTTTTGCCCTCTACGTTTGTAAAAATGTGGAGGCCCTCTGAGTGATTTGTCCCGGCTGCTCGGGACTGGTGGTTCACCTGAAGCCATTCGGGCGATGCAAGCTATGTAAGGAGTTCTTGTTTGAGGTGGAGCAACCTACAGAAAAGCCTCAAGCTTTCCACCTCAATTGCCTTACGGGCGCCACCACTCTGGAAGGAGGAATCAGAGCTTACACAGCCACCCCTGCGCGCACTGTCGGGACTTCGGAGGAAGTCACAGATGAGATTGTTCCAGAGATTGAGAGACCGGAGGATGCTGCTTCGGTCACCACAGAGTCCTTTCTCCCACCGTCTAAGAGGAAGATCGGGTTTGTGAAAGCTTCCCGCGGCCGTGGTGGAGCTACGCCCCAGCGCTTACTCAGAACGGATGCATCCGAAGGGAAAAGTCCCGGACATCCTGGTTCAGCTACAAGCCGAGGTAAGCAGGGGGAAGAGGCTCTGTCCAAGGTCCCAAGTGTTGGGGATTCACATGCCCGTGAATTAGTCAAAGGGGGTGACTCGTCTCTACCAGGAGTTACCTGCCTGCGGAGGGATACGACACCTCCGACTTGGAGTCCATCTCTGATGCGGGAGATGACACGGCTATAGATTAACTGTTCGAACGGAAGGGTTGGGATAAGATGCCCCTGTCCTTGTCCCGTAGCACTAGGGACCCACCCATGTCCACTGGGGAAAGTACACCCCGGGTGGTGGCCTCGAAGGCTGAGGAGGGATCTGTCCCCTTGTCTGCCCTTCCACTGCTGGAGACACCTGCATCAATCACTGAGACGGGACGGGTGTCACTGCGGGCCCCTGTGACTAGTCCGGAGGTTGTTAAAGTACCTCGGCACCCGGATGCCATCATCTTGCCTGGTACGGGAGATCATGCTACCATGCCACCATTGTCCCGATTACAGAGACTTTTCAACCAGAAAGTTGCCAGCGAGTATGGGTGGGAGTACCTGTACCTGCCCAAAGAACTGTTATTTGAAGTAGAGGCCTGTAGACACCGGTGGTACGTGGACTTTATATGGACACCCATTAAAGTACCCCAGGCCCGAAGATACTTTTCATGTTCACCTGCAGCTACCCAGAGATACAAAGACTGCAAAGCTGCCTGGATGCTTGGTCGGCTCATTTATGCGGACAAGGTACTCCTCTGCAGAAAAGACAAAGACAATGTTGAGTACCACATTGATACTTTTGACAAGCATTGGAAACCGCTGGTGTTGCCTGACCCACACTATTACCTTTAAGAGACAAGACTCTTTGTGTTTTTCTTAGTCTTTTTTCAAAGTGCATCCTCTGGAGCCCAGGAACTTTTGCCCCATTGCGAGGGTATTCTACTCATTGGAGGAGCGGGAGCTGTTGTTGTTTTTTTTTTGTTCTCCCCTCTCTCCCCACCGCAAAGATACAAGGACTTTGGGGTTGTAGATAGTTCAGGGCCACAGTCAAGAGGAAGGGGATTTGCTGACACCAGTGTCTTAATCGCAGCACTACCACTAGGTGGCGGTGTTGTGCAACTATTGCATTGACTAACAGAATTATGCAGTTTACTGCAAATAACAAATGTAATTTTAGGCATGTATGTTTTTTTTTTTCACTTTCTTCCCCTGCAGGCAGACGCCAAGCAAGACTACTGAGAATGGGGTGGATTTTAGCTATTGCAGGCGGGAGGGAAATGTAAATGTTTATTGAAGTATTTTATGTGACATTGAATGTTTTAATGTGCACATGTGTGATTTCTTCCTTCCCTTTTGTGTTTCACCTCCTTTCCCAATGTTAGGTTCCTGCACAAACAGGCATTTTTTTTTAAATTGTCCCTTTTTTAGTTTTTGTCTCTGGATTGGGCTTATGCTGACTCAGGCTTGAGAGGCATGGGTTTGCTCCAGACACTGGGGACCAGTGTGGGGGGAATGTGTAGCGGGGTGTTCAATTTAAGGGTAGTGTCTGAGTGGTAATTAGGCTCAGACACATTGATTGTTAGGGTTAATGGACCATTTTTGTTAATGGGAGATAGTGTTGGTGCACAGTTCCCTGTGGCCTACAGGTGGTGCTGTCGCCATGGGCCAGGGTTGAACCACCAATCCAGGGCTGCACCTTTTGTGTCCCCTCTCGGCAGTAGTACGGCAGGGCGGGGAACCTGCTGTGCCTGTCGGGAGAGGGTTTAAAAGGGGGCGGACATCTTCCATTGGGGTTCGTTCGTCCACGCCCAGGCACCTTCAGCCTGGGTGTGTGTGGTTCGTCTGCGCCCGGGCGCCTTCGGCCTGGGTGTGAGGAGGGTCGTCTCCGGGTGCCTTAGGCCCGGAGGTGGAGTTCCTGTTCTATCCCAGACACCTTCAGTCTGGGGTGAGGTACTATTTGAAGGCCCGGGGCCCAGCAACCTTCGGCTGGGGTCCGCTAGGGATCGAGGACTCCCAGGGTGCCGCCTTGCGAGGGGACCCATATCTGAGATGAGGAGGCCAGGGAGGTAACCCTTTCCGAAGACCCAGCGCAGAGTCATGGTGACGGTGAGGGCCTCTGGTAACTCTCCGGAGGGATGGTTTTCTCCTTGACATGGGCCAAATACTTTAAGAAGGTAGTTCTTCAGGTCAGTGGCAGTGACCCTACTCGTTCAGGTCAGTGGCAGTGACCCTACTCGCTTCAAGTCAGTGGCAGTGACTTCATAGGGCATGGCCCTATTCACCAGGTCAGTGGCAGTGACCCGTCCTCCAAGTCGGTGGCAGTGACTTTTATTCACCCGGTCTGTGGCAGAGACCAACCTCACGGTCTGTGGCAGAGATCGTGCGCCAAAACTGTTTCTGAAACCTAAACAGTCTGAAGAAATCATTTGAGTTTGTGCCTGGACCTCCTCCCACCTAAGCTGTCCTGTGTCTTGTTCCAACCTGTCTGCTGTTAAAGAGACTATTTATTATCCGTGAAAAATAAATATAGAAGTTGGACTTTCAGTTGGTGTGGACAGTTACATTACTGGGGAAAAATAAAGACTTGCATCTATTCAAGGTGGAGGAGAAATCATTCTCGGGAGGATCATAACACCAGCCGCAGGCAGGCCCGAAAAACTAACACCGCTCAACCTCCTCACACAGGAGGGTACGGGCTTGTGGTGCGGTGTGCCTCTCTCTGCCTGCGAGGAGCCTAATTAAATGCAGGTAAAGACAGGGGTGTGTGCGCTACACAGTATTCTGCAACCAAGTGCATCTCAGAGCTTTTTTACAGCCAAGATTGTATTGGACTGTTGTGCCTTGTTGGTTGACTATTGAATCATAAAAACTGTGCCAAGACAACCTCATGTGATGTCTCATGGTTCTTTCAAAAAGTTGAGTATACCACTTAGGTCCCGCCTACAATTGACCAATAAAAGATTATCTTTCTCCTTTTTTTTCTTTTACTTAAGTTTAACGTAACACATGTAATTTAACAGAAGAAATAATACACATACAGTACAGTGCAATTAAGGTGTCAGGAAAGGCATGTCTGTGCAGCAGGGATTGCGCGACAAACACGCGCGCCGGCCAGCACGCGTGCGCGTACGCGTGCTCGCGCGCGTACGCGTGCTCGCACACGCGCCTGTCACTAACGCTGGTGCCAAAGGGGCTATTTAAACTGAGTGCACCAAGGACTCTTTGCTGTTTGGTCTTCAGCTTCTGTGTGTTCTGACCTGTTACCTGTGCTGACCTCTGATCTTGTTCCAGCTTGTTCCCACTAATGCTGTCTGCTTGATACCCTGACCCCGGCTTGTTTTGGACTCCTCTTCTGCTTGCTGCTCTGCTTATCTGCCTGAATGTAACCGACCTGGCCTGCCTGACCCTGCACTTGCTCATCCAGCCCGCCATGGCCCAGCTCTGCCAATCGCATACGGTTCCTGCTCCTGCTGCTATTCCAGCCTGCCACGACTCTGGTTGGCCTAACCGTCACCAGCCAGCCTGCTGCACATCCGGCCACAGACAACCAGCTATGCTGCCTACTGGACTGATCTCAGGCACTTCTACATCACCGTGCTTTTGTGTTTGCTGTCTCACCTCCAGTGACCCACAAGCCGGTGTGGTACGAGAGGCTCTCCTCTACACGTCAGGCTCACATTGGTACGTGACATAAGGAAAGTTTTCTGGTAAACAATTTTACAAAGTTTCCATCATTGATAAAAGGCAATAAAGACAGCAACAAAACAATAAGGTATGACTTAGATGTGGAATATCAGCTGAAGACCCTTGCATAAAGAGTAAAGGATATTCCTGTTATGTAAGGACATCTAAACAGTTAACTACAATGAGAATCAACGGAGCAATTGAAACAATGTAATACCCCTTATTCCACAGCCATACTAACAGCAATGAAGCCTAAGGAATGGGAAGTGGGTGGCCATGGTCTGAGTTAGGCAGGAGGGCTCATCCATAGCTTCAAGAACCCAGAATCAGAGTGGAAGCAAGAGAAAGAAAGAGGAGAATGTCTAAGTAGAGAAGAAAGGAGAAAAGAAAGTAAAAAAGGGGGGAGAGGGGAGAAAGGGGTTGGGTATAGGGCATAATATACCCCAGGGACTCATATCTGCCCATTAAAGAATAACTATAGTTCTAGGAAGCGGGAGGTCATTTGAGATGGAGGAAAGTTGTGAGGCCAGGGTTGACAAACCTGTAGGAATTTGTCATGTGTATCATTAGGAACCCCTTTATTTTTCACTGAGGATGATTTACTAACAAGTACAGGTAATCACTTAGCAAAGTGTATGCCCATTTAGCTTAGCATATAGGGAGAAGCAATGTTCTATTTTCACATGAATACCTTTAACCTAAAATTGATGGCACAGTGTATTAAATGCACTCTCCATTAAATGTCTTGTGAGTGTCTATTTATCAGATAGGAATATCCTCTACAGTTCTCTGTAGTAAAATATTACTTACCCAGAGTCTCTGAAGTGTTTGTAATTGGTGTATCTGCTCAATGGAAAAAAATAAAAACAATTCAAGTCTGTTTTATAAATAAAATATTACTTACTTTCAGTTATTTATTATGTTGGGGACTAAAAATAAACATTTAACATATCTTTCAATTAGCCACTTTTTCAAATGTTTACCAAGTCTTAACTGTTTTCTATAAAAAATAAAAAATAAAAAATCCTGATGTTGATAGAGCTCAATAGCTTAAGTTAAAATATACACATCGCCTTCACTCTGCTAAAGAAAATTATTTATCAGCATCATTTTAAGAATGATTAAACTAAGGCTGGGTTCACACTAGTGCGACACGACATCTGTCCTACTTTGGATCCGACTTTGCCCTGCGACATGAAGCTGACATATGTCCGACTTTCAATGAACGGGGATCCGACTTGGATCCCCGCCAATAGCAGGCACTGTGTTTGGTATGAATCTTGAGGGGGAACTCCAGGCCAAATTTTAAATAAAAAACCGGCATGGGTTCCCCCTCCAGAGGCATACCTGTTCTGGGGCACATGGCACCGGAGCATGTGACTGTGACGTCATGGGAACATGTGACTGTGACGTCATGGGAAGCCTATATTAATGCAGAGCGGAGAGCCAGTATTACAGCGAGAGGAAGCGACGCGTCAACATCGAGAAGGAGAAGAGGGAAGAAGACGCCGACGGCGACGACGGGAAGACCGGCCCCTCCACTAGCAAAAGAGCTAAAGAAGTTAGTGGAGGGGCCGGCAGAAGGACAACGGAGAGCCGGACGAGACGACGGAGAAGACCGGGCCTCCGTTAGCAAAAGAGCTAAAAATAAGTTAGCGGAGGCCCGGCGGAAGAAAGAACCGGAGAGCAGGAGAAGAACCGGAGAGCGGGAGAAGAAGAAGGCGACCGAGAAGACTGGGCCTCCGCTAGCAAAAGAGCTAAAAAGAAGTTAGCGGAGGCCCGGCAGAAGAAAGAACCGGAGAGCGCGGCGACGACACCGGAGACCCCCGAAGTCGGAAGAAGACCCCTGGAGCTGTGCAATAAAATACTTTAAAAAGCTGTGTGGTTTTTTTATTGCAATTTTTTCCACCAGGTGAATGGGTAGGGGTACGATGTACCCCATACTCATTCACATAGGGTGGGGGGGCCGGGATCCGGGGGCCCCCTTATTAAAGGGGGCTCCCGGATTCCGATAAGCCCCCCGCCCGCAGACCCAGACAACCAACGGCCAGGGTTGTCGGGAAGAGGCCCTGTCCTCATCAACATGGGGGCAGGGTGCTTTGGGGTGGGGGGGCCGCAGGTCGCCCCCCTGCCCCAGAGCACCAAACCCCCCATGTTGAGGGCATGTGGCCTGGTACGGTTCAGGAGGGAGGGGGGGCCGCTCTCTCGTCCCCCCCTCTTCCCCTGCGGCCGGCCAGGTTGTGTGCTCGGATAAGGGTCTGGTTTGGATTTTGGGGGGGACCCCCACGCCGTTTTTTCGGCGTAGGGGCGCCCTTTCAAATGCAGACCAGACCCAAGGGCCTAGTATGCCTCTGGAGGGGGAACCCATGCCGGTTTTTTATTTAAAATTTGGTCTGGAGTTCCCCCTCAAGAGCAGTACAGCACAAGTCGCATGCCAAAGTCGGATCATACAAGACTGCGGTCCGACTTTGATCCGACTTTAATGATAGTCAATGGGCTGAAGTCGGATCAAAGTCGGACCAAAGTAGTACAGGGAGCATTCTCAAAGTTGGACCGACATGTGTCGGACCAGTTAAGACGGCTCCCATAGGGAAACATTGATTTTCACACGTCATGCGACATGAGCTCCCAATGTCGGAGCGTTTGTCGCCCCAGTGTGAACCAGGCCTTATGCCCCATACACACGATTGTTTTTCATGCCGTTAAAAATGCCATTTTAAAAAATGGCCATTAAAAATGATCGTGTGTAGGCTCCAGAGCATTTTTAACGACGTGAAAAACGGCCATTAAAAATTCCGGACATGCTCTCTTTTTTCACGTCGTTTTTCATGTCGTTTTTTTTAACGACGTGAAAAACGATAGTGTGTATGCTTTCACGACGTGAAAAAAAACGCGCATGCTCAGAATCAAGTATGAGACGGGAGCGCTCGTTCTGGTAAAACTAGCGTTCGTAATGGAGATAGCACATTCATTACACAGTAACGGACTGAAAAGCGCGAATCGTCGCTCAACAAACTTTACTAACATGAAGGGTGGCGCCATTCGAACGGAACTTCCCCTTTATAGTGCCGTCGTACGTGTTGAACGTCACTGCGCTTTGCTTGATCGTTTTTTTTAATGATAGTGTGTACGCAAGGCAGGCTTGAGAGGAAACATGAAAAAAAACGAGGAGAAAAACGTCGGTTTAAAAAATGACATTAAAAACGATCGTGTGTACGGGGCATTAGTGTTTATATGCTAATTGGCCACAGGAATGAGGCCTTAGTCTTTTTGTGTTACAGTGAGGTATTTGTGAGTGTAGAGGTTGCTCAACCTAATACATAGCATAGGCCCAAGATAGGGCAAAAAAAGGGAAATCTTTGTTTTGGGGTAGTATTATTTTCATAAAAGTTTTTTTACATAGCTGAAAACCATTGATAGGCTGATAGATTGAAAAATAATTAATCATACACTTCATTTTAAATCTAAAGAGTCTTTATTTTCATATTTGGTTTTTCTAACAGCCCTTATTTTAGATCCATACCACTTTGTAGCATAATTTAAAGATTTTTTTTTTTTCTTCTGTCTTCTTGCCTGGAAATGCAAATTGCAATGATAATGATAATGCTGGTGCTGATGCTGCTAACACTAAAAAAGGTATGCACCCCAATGCTCCCAGCAAAGCACAGTCTTTAGTGACACTGGAGAGCCATCAACAGAAGTTGTATAACTTACTTGGTGGTTGTGACGTGTTCATATCTGGTGCTGTAGCTGCACAATAAAATGACAAATATAATTTCTTTGGTATTATCTATGAAACATCACTCAAACTTTTATACAGTAGGTAACCACATCATCTATCGCTGTATTACCAAAAGTATTTAGGCACACCCTCCAAATGATGGATTTCAGGTGCTTTCAGTGAAGGATACTGTTTTTAGGCAATTGAGTGCTTCCAACCTACAACCAACAGTGCAGAGTTCGGGATTATGCTATGTACAGAGTGCAGAGTTCAGGAGTGCATTATGTGCAGGGTTAGGGGTGCACTATGTACAGGGTGCAGGGTTTAGGGGTGTGCTACGTACAGGGTGAAGGGTTCAGGAATGCGTTATGTACAAAGAGCAGAGTTAAGGATTACGCTACGTGCAGAATTCAGGAGTGCAAGGTTCATGGGCGCACTTTGTACAGAGTGCAGGGTTTAGGAGTGCACTAAATACAGAGTAAAGGGTTCAGGAGTGCGTTATGTACATAGTGCAGTGTTCAGGAGTGCGTTATGTGCAGGGTTCAGGAGTGCACTATGTACAGAGTGCAGGGTTTATGGGGACACTACGTACAGAGTGAAGGGTTTAGGAGTGCGTTACGTACAGAGAGCAAAGTTCAAGATTACGTTAGATAAGGCGTACGTTATGTGCAGGGTTCAGGGGCACACTTTGTAAGAGCAAAGTTCAAGATTACACTATGCACAGAGTGCAGGGTTTAGGAGTGCACTACATATAGAGTGTAGAGTTCAGGAGTGCGTTATGTACAGAGTGCAGTGTTTAGAGGTGCACTATGCACTGTGTGCAAACACAATTCTCCCCCAAGCTTCATTGTCTCTCTCTTTTACCAGGCCTGGCTCTAGTTCCCCCTGTGTAAGCTCTGCAGGGAAATCGTTCTCTCTCTCAGACTCCAAAGATCTATCCCCGCTGTGCCCTGCCGTGAGTGCAAGCAAATGTTTGTTCTGTTAGTCATGGGAGCAGCTGAAAGCAAAGCTTTTCTTTGTAAACACAGCAGGCTTCTGTGTATACAAGTGACAGAACAAAGCCAGAGTGGGAGCATAAGGTGAGAGCCGGAGGTGGCGAAATGGAGTTACGCCATGTTCAAGCTGAAAAGCTGTGTGCAAGGGCCACATGACAAGGACTGGCAGGCGGGATTCGGCCCACGGGCCTTGTGGCCTTGTGTACTGACATACTCGTTCACTGCTTTAGCTCTGAGGAAGAGGGTCCTCCCTCATAACGTGTAAGCCGTTTGTGATGCCATCTTGTCCCCCTTAACATCTGGTCCAGGTTGCAGGTGTTTAGAGGCATGGTTCCATTTGCTGGTGTACTGACTGCCTTTTTATCACATTTGTTTGTGAGTATGACTACTGCTGTTACAGTTTTTTAATACATTTTATCTTTGGTAATGCACAAGGTCGGTGCGCCCTCCTTTCTTCTTTATATGTTTCAGTTCTAAGAATACCCATTGTTCTGAGGAGGGCAGCAAGACCATTGACATTCCACATTTTAGCCAAAGGGTGTGGCAGGAGATTGTTTTTATGCTGCAGGTAAATGTCAGGAGAGGAAGAGGAAGGGAGAATAGCAGGAGGAGGAGCTGTGCCTGTCTGGTAGCAAACTGGACCGTGTGGCGGTGAGTTACTGCCAGGGGTAAAACAAATGTCGCTGGCAGGAGTAGGGACTCAAGGAACAGGAGATGCCACCAGAATGTGTATGCAGTGTGTAAGTAAGTTGTATGCATGTGTATGTACACCGATCAGCCGGGGGGTACGAGAGTCTCTCCTCTAAACGTCAGGCTCACATTGGTACGTGACATAAAGAAAGCTTTCTGGTAAACAATTGTACAAAGTTTCCACCATTGATAAAAGGCAATAAAGACAGCAAAAAAACAATAAGGTATGACTTAGATGTGGAATATCAGCTGAAGACCCTTGCATAAAGAGTAAAGGATATTCCTGTTATGTAAAGACATCTAAACAGTTAACTACAATGAGAATCAACGGAGCAATTGAAACAATGTAATACCCCTTATTCCACAGCCATACTAACAGCAATGAAGCCTAAGAAAGCCCATTCAAAGGGGGCCTGGCCAAAAATAAAAATACAAAAAGGGGAGTGTGAGGGGGGGGCGGGGGGGAATGGGGAGTGGGTGGCCATGGTCTGAGTTAGGCAGGAGGGCTCATCCATAGCTTCAAGAACCCAGAATCAGAGTGGAAGCAAGAGAAAGAAAGAGGAGAATGTCTAAGTAGAGAAGAAAGGAGAAAAGAAAGTAAAAAAGGGGGGAGAGGGGAGAAAGGGGTTGGGTATAGGGGATAATATACCCCAGGGACTCCTATCTGCCCATTAAAAAATAACTATAGTTCTAGGAAGCGGGAGGTCATTTGAGATGGAGGAAAGTTGTGAGGCCAGGGTTGACAAACCTGTAGGAATTTGTCATGTGTATCATTAGGAACCCCTTTATTTTTCACTGAGGATGATTTACTAACAAGTACAGGTAATCACTTAGCAAAGTGTATGCCCATTTAGCTTAGCATATAGGGAGAAGCAATGTTCTATTTTCACATGAATACCTTTAACCTAAAATTGATGGCACAGTGTATTAAATGCACTCTCCATTAAATGTCTTGTGAGTGTCTATTTATCAGATAGGAATATCCTCTACAGTTCTCTGTAGTAAAATATTACTTACCCAGAGTCTCTGAAGTGTTTGTAATTGGTGTATCTGCTCAATGGAAAAAAATAAAAACAATTCAAGTCTGTTTTATAAATAAAATATTACTTACTTTCAGTTATTTATTATGTTGGGGACTAAAAATAAACATTTAACATATCTTTCAATTAGCCACTTTTTCAAATGTTTACCAAGTCTTAACTGTTTTCTATAAAAAAATAAAATAAAAAATCCTGATGTTTATAGAGCTCAATAGCTTAAGTTGAAATATACACATCGCCTTCACTCTGCTAAAGAAAATTATTTATCAGCATCATTTTAAGAATGATTAAACTAAGTGTTTATATGCTAATTGGCCACAGGAATGAGGCCTTAGTCTTTTTGTGTTACAGTGAGGTATTTGTGAGTGTAGAGGTTGCTCAACCTAATACATAGCATAGGCCCAAGATAGGGCAAAAAAAGGTAAATCTTTGTTTTGGGGTAGTATTATTTTCATAAAAGTTTTTTTACATAGCTGAAAACCATTGATAGGCTGATAGATTGAAAAATAATTAATCATACACTTCATTTTAAATCTAAAGAGTCTTTATTTTCATATTTGGTTTTTCTAACAGCCCTTATTTTAGATCCATACCACTTTGTAGCATAATTTAAAGATTTTTTTTTTTTTTCTGTCTTCTTGCCTGGAAATGCAAATTGCAATGATAATGATAATGCTGGTGCTGATGCTGCTAACACTAAAAAAGGTATGCACCCCAATGCTCCCAGCAAAGCACAGTCTTTAGTGACACTGGAGAGCCATCAACAGAAGTTGTATAACTTACTTGGTGGTTGTGACGTGTTCATATCTGGTGCTGTAGCTGCACAATAAAATGACAAATATAATTTCTTTGGTATTATCTATGAAACATCACTCAAACTTTTATACAGTAGGTAACCACATCATCTATCGCTGTATTACGAAAAGTATTTAGGCACAACCTCCAAATGATGGATTTCAGGTGCTTTCAGTGAAGGATACTGTTTTTAGGCAATTGAGTGCTTCCAACCTACAACCAACAGTGAAGAGTTCGGGATTATGCTACGTACAGAGTGCAGATTCAGGAGTGCGTTATGTGCAGGGTTAGGGGTGCACTATGTACAGAGTGCAGGGTTTAGGGGTGTGCTATGTACAGGGTGAAGGGTTCAGGAATGCGTTATGTACAAAGAGCAGAGTTAAGGATTACGCTACATGCAGAGTTCAGGAGTGCAAGGTTCATGGGCGCACTTTTACAGAGTGCAGGGTTTAGGAGTGCACTAAATACAGAGTAAAGGGTTCAGGAGTGCGTTATGTACATAGTGCAGGGTTCAGGAGTGCGTTATGTGCAGGGTTCAGGAGTGCACTATGTACAGAGTGCAGGGTTTATGGGGACACTACGTACAGAGTGAAGGGTTTAGGAGTGCGTTACGTACAGAGAGCAAAGTTCAAGATTACGCTAGTTAAGGCGTACGTTATGTGCGGGGTTCAGGGGCAAACTTTGTAAGAGCAACGTTCAAGATTACACTATGCACAGAGTGCAGGGTTTAGGAGTGCACTACATATAGAGTGTAGAGTTCAGGAGTGCGTTATGTACAGAGTGCAGTGTTTAGGGGTGCACTATGCACTGTGTGCAAACACAATCCTCCCCCAAGCTTCCTTGTCTCTCTCTTTTACCAGGCCTGGCTCTAGTTCCCCCTGTGTAAGCTCTGCAGGGAAATCGTTCTCTCTCTCAGACTCCAAAGATCTATCCCCGCTGTGCCCTGCCGTGAGTGCAAGCAAAGGTTTGTTCTGTTAGTTATGGGAGCCGCTGAAAGCAAAGCTTTTCTTTGTAAACACAGCAGGCTTCTGTGTATTGTGAGGGGGTTAGCTCGGCAGCGGGTGTGTGGGACCCCCGGGATGGGCTCCCCACACAAAACAGGCCCAGCAAACGGAGGTTGTGGTTTTCAAAATCAAAAAAAGTGCGGTTTATTTTCTATTTACAGTGACAAAACACAGCAAAGCAAAAGAAACATAACCAAAATAAATCCTGGTCAAGTTGACCTCTGACTAAACATACAGGTTTCCTAACTAACAACTGGGATCAGCCTAGTGCTGTCCTAGTCCCTAAGTCCCTGGTTTTAAATGTCCAAGCAAATAGCCACACAGGCTTTGTCTCACCGCACAGGGGTTCACTCTCCCTAGACAGTCCACACAGGTCTGGTTCCAGGCATGAGCTAACATCTAATGAAGCTGGGAGTTCTTATAGAGGCCTAAATGAGCTGACAAGCTTCAGCTGGTCTCATCAACTCCCTGTCTGCACGACGCCCAGCCCTCTCCCTAGAGGTATGAGTCATCCATGAGCCCACTAGCCTTATACAACTCTCCACCTAGTTGTATAAGTCGGCGTAAAGCCTGAATCTGGGCGAAATATATCTACCCCCCTGGATGCAACCAGGTGACTTTACCTTCCTGCTGTCACATACCCCCCCCTCTTGTTTTAACCTTGGGGTTGGAACACCAGCAATCAGGCATTCATGTACTCGAGACAAAGCATCCACATTCCCCATTTGAACGCCAGGGCGATGCTTTACTGTGAAGTTGAATTCCTGGAGGGCCAGGAACCACCTATTCACTCTTCTATTTGTTTCCTTGTTTTGAGCCATCCACTTTAACGGAGCGTGATCCGTAACCATGTCAAAGTGCCTACCTAGCAGGTAGTACCGAAGGGAATCTAGAGCCCACTTCACCGCTAAACACTCCTTTTCAACGGTGGCGTAATTTACCTCATGGGACTTCAACTTCCTGCTGAGGTAAATGACTGGGTGCTCTTCCCCGTTCCAGACCTGGGACAATACTGCTCCTAACCCCACATCTGACGCATCACTTTGTACGACAAAGTCTTTAGAGAAGTCGGGTGAGTACAACACTGGCTGGCTACATAAGGCTTGTTTCAAGAATTGGAATGCTGCCTCAGCCTCGGGGGTCCATTTAATCATGACCGACCCTTTCCCCTTCGTCAGGTTGGTTAGGGGCACAGCCTTAGAAGCAAAGTGGGGAATGAATCGCCGATAATACCCAGCGATTCCCAGAAAGGCTCGTACCTGCTTCTTGCTGTTGGGACGTGGCCAACTCTGGATGGCCTCGACTTTGTTGAGTTGGGGTTTTATTACTCCCCTCCCAATGGTGTACCCAAGATATTTGGCCTCCTCCTGCCCAATGGTACACTTCTTGGGGTTAGCCGTAAACCCCGCTTCCCGAACAGAGTCCAGGACTGCTTGCACTTTTGGCAGATGTGAGGCCCAATCTGTGCTATGGACAATTACGTCATCCAGGTAAGCCGCAGCATACTTCCGATGGGGCCTCAGCATCTGGTCCATTTTCCGCTGGAATGTGGCCGGCGCATTCTGTAACCCGAACGGCATTCTTTTATATTGGAACGCCCCGTCTGGGGTTACAAATGCGGTTTTCTCTTTGGCCGACTTGGCCAGGGGGATTTGCCAATACCCTTTTGTGAGGTCAAGAGTCGTCATGTATCGGGCTGTTCCCAGCCGGTCGATCAACTCATCTATACGTGGCATGGGGTAGGTGTCAAATTTTGTAACTTTGTTCAACTGACGAAAATCGTTACAAAATCGCCAGCTCCCATCCGGTTTAGGCACCAACACGATGGGACTAGACCAATCACTTTGGGACTCCTCTATCACCCCTAAGTTCAGCATTTTCTGTACTTCCTCCCGTATTGCCTCCCGTCGAGCCTCTGGGATCCGATAGGGTTTTAACTTCACCCTTTCACCGGGCGGGGTAATGATGTCATGCTCTACCCCAGATGTTTGTCCCGGCAGCTCAGAGAATACCTCCTTGTTGCGAAGCACAAACTCCTTAACCTCCTGTTGTTGGGGTTGTGACAAGGTGGCTGCTATTCCAACCTCAGGAATCACGCAACCAGTTTGAGCTGGTGACCAAGTGTTTGCGACTAGGGACTCTCTATCCCTCCAGGCTTTCAACAGATTAACGTGATAGATCTGTTCGGGCTTTCGCCTTCCTGGTTGTCTGACCTTGTAATTCACTTCGCTCACTTTTTCCATTATCTCGTAGGGGCCTTGCCATTTGGCAAGGAATTTACTTTCAACCGTAGGGACAAGTACCAATATCCTATCCCCCGGGGAAAAGGTACGGGTCTTGGCTCCACGGTTGTACACTCTCTGCTGTGCCAACTGCGCTTGGGCCAAATGTTCCTTCACGATGGGCATTACCTGTGCAATTCGATCTTGCATCAGGGCGACATGCTCAATCACACTCCTGTGGGGAGAACTCTCACTTTCCCAAGTTTCCTTGGCAATATCCAACAGCCCTCTTGGGTGTCTCCCATACAGTAACTCAAAGGGGGAGAATCCCGTAGAGGATTGGGGCACCTCCCTAATAGCAAACATCAAATAAGGAAGTAAACAGTCCCAATCCTTTCCATCTCTATCCACCACTTTCTTCAACATTTGTTTTAGGGTTTTGTTGAATCTTTCAACCAGCCCATCGGTTTGGGGGTGATACACAGACGTACGCAATTGCGTCACTTTGAACAATTTACACAGCTCTTTCATAACCCGGGACATAAAGGGTGTACCTTGGTCCGTAAGCAGTTCTTTACAAATACCCACCCGGCTAAAAACAAGAGATAGCTCTTTGGCTATGGTTTTGGCCGAGGTATTTCGGAGAGGGATCGCTTCTGGATAACGGGTGGCATAGTCCATTATAACTAATATGTACTGGTGCCCCCTAGCGGACTTGATTATAGGACCTACCAAATCCATGGCGATCCTCTCAAACGGGACCTCAATGATGGGTAGAGGGACCAGCGGGCTACGGAAATGTGGCATCGGGGCCAACCTCTGACACACAGGGCAGGAGGAACAATAATTTTCTACGTCCTTCATCACCCCCGGCCAATAGAATCTCTGTAATACCCTCTCTCGGGTTTTCTCTGTCCCCAGATGACCTCCAAGAATGTGCCCATGGGCCAACTCCAACACCAACTTCCTGTAAGGTTTGGGCACCACAAGCTGCTCAACGGTTTCTTCTGCCCTTTTTGCCACCCGATACAGTAGGTCCTTCTCTACGCTGAAGTATGGGTAAGTGCAGGTATTATCTGGGTTCACTAACTCGCCATCTATTTTCACTACGTTTTCCCGTGCCTTTATTAGGGCGGGGTCTTTCAACTGTTCTGTGGCAAAGTTTTCCCTGTGAACCTCAAGATCAGAAAACTCCACAGACGGTAGGTTTTCGTCTGAGGAGGTGGGCTCCTCTCCAGTTTCTTGAGTCTCCCCTGCCAATACTGATAAGGGAAATTCCGGAGAGTCCTCACCACTCTCAGGGGAGTTCTGGCTATCACATTCCTGGTACATAGGGGCACCAGTGAGGGGCTCAGGATCATCCCACAGTTCCCAGAACTTCGGAAAATCCCTTCCCACAATGGCGTCATGCGGTAACTGAGATACTAAGCCCACTGGATGAGAGAGGGTACCTTTGGGGGTCTCGAAACACACTGTAGTCACTGGATACTCTCGGGTGTCCCCATGCACACAAATAACAGCTACCTTGCTATTCCCAGAGACCTCTGTTTTAACTAACTCAGCCTTTATCAGGGTCACAAGGCTACCTGAATCCAGCAATACCACAACATTTCTACCATTAACACACATTTTGCATAAATGTTTCTCAGTTCCTCGAATGGCAGTGCATGCGACTGTCGCACACAGCGACTGACGTCTGCCCGTCAGAAAGTCACACTGCATGGGTTCCTCCACAACCGGGCAATTGGCTGCAATATGTCCCGCTTGCCGGCAGCGGTAGCAAACGATCCTTCTTGCCGCCTCTTGAGCCGCTGATTTCCCAGGCTGTTCTCGCCAAACTTGGGGTAGAGCTCCCACCCTCTCACTCTCTCCACCCTCACCCCTTGGAATCCTCTTATCCGCCCCTGGGGATGGTCTGGTCTTAGGGTGGAAAGTCCGAGTGTCTCTGGAAGAGGCCGTCAGGTTCTCTGTAGCCAAGTATTTCTCCACACGATCCACAAGACCATCGGCCGTCTCTGGGTCTCCATGGCTTACCCACTTTTGGATGGCAGTAGGAAGAGCTCTCAAAAACCGATCCATTACAACACGTTCCACAATCTTTGGTGCGGACAAAGTCTCTGGCTGTAGCCACTTTCTGCTCAGGTGAATGAGATCATACATTTGAGACCTGGGGGGTTTTCCAAGCTGGAAAGTCCAGTTATGCACACGCTGAGCCCGGACAGCCTGGGTGACACCCAGCCTTGCCAATATTTCAGCTTTTAGCATCACATAGTCTTTTGCTTGGTTAGGCTCTAGGTCATAGTAAGCTTTCTGCGATTCACCAGTTAACAGAGGAGCCACCAGTCCAGCCCACTGCTCCTCAGGCCACTTTTCTCTTTCAGCGGTCCTTTCAAATGTGGTCAAAAATACCTCTGGATCATCCTCTCCAGTCATTTTTGTCAATAAACGACTCACCCCAAAGGACGCGGTATTAGTGGGACGGCTTTCCTCACTGGTCTGCGGACGTTGCTGCATTACTGCTTCCATCTGTTGTTGTAGTCTCTGCTCTTGCTTCTGCAACAGGTCTATGAAGCGGGCCTCAGATTGCTGCTGGGCTCGTTGCTGAGCCTCCAGACTCTGTTGCAAAGTTGCGTTTGTCTGCTGCTGGGCTGCAAGGCTCCTTTGCAAACCTGCATTTGTCTGCTGTTGATTGGCATTTGCTAGAGCCAGCTGCTTCAGTATCTCCTCCATGCTGGCTTAAAAAAAAACTGCCACTGGTTCTCCACCAACTGTGAGGGGGTTAGCTCGGCAGCGGGTGTGTGGGACCCCCGGGATGGGCTCCCCACACAAAACAGGCCCAGCAAACGGAGGTTGTGGTTTTCAAAATCAAAAAAAGTGCGGTTTATTTTCTATTTACAGTGACAAAACACAGCAAAGCAAAAGAAACATAACCAAAATAAATCCTGGTCAAGTTGACCTCTGACTAAACATACAGGTTTCCTAACTAACAACTGGGATCAGCCTAGTGCTGTCCTAGTCCCTAAGTCCCTGGTTTTAAATGTCCAAGCAAATAGCCACACAGGCTTTGTCTCACCGCACAGGGGTTCACTCTCCCTAGACAGTCCACACAGGTCTGGTTCCAGGCATGAGCTAACATCTAATGAAGCTGGGAGTTCTTATAGAGGCCTAAATGAGCTGACAAGCTTCAGCTGGTCTCATCAACTCCCTGTCTGCACGACGCCCAGCCCTCTCCCTAGAGGTATGAGTCATCCATGAGCCCACTAGCCTTATACAACTCTCCACCTAGTTGTATAAGTCGGCGTAAAGCCTGAATCTGGGCGAAATATATCTACCCCCCTGGATGCAACCAGGTGACTTTACCTTCCTGCTGTCACAGTATACAAGTGACAGAAGAAAGCCAGAGTGGGAGCATAAGGTGAGTGCTGGAGGTGGCGAAATGGAGTTACGCCATGTTCCGGCTGAAAAGCTGTGTGCAAGGGCCACATGACAAGGACTGGCAGGCAGGATTCGGCCCACGGGCCTTGTGGCCTTGTGTACCGACATACTCGTTCACTGCTTTAGCTCTGAGGAAGAGGGTCCTCCCTCATAACGCGTAAGCCGTTTGTGATGCCATCTTGTCCCCCTTAACATCTGGTCCAGGTTGCAGGTGTTTAGAGGCATGGTTCCATTTGCTGGTGTACTGAACGCCTTTTTATCACATTTGTTTGTGAGTATGACTACTGCTGTTACAGTTTTTTAATACATTTTATCTTTGGTAATGCACAAGGTCGGTGCGCCCTCCTTTCTTCTTTATATGTTTCAGTTCTAAGAATACCCATTGTTCTGAGGAGGGCAGCAAGACCATTGACATTCCACATCTTAGCCAAAGGGTTGGCTGTACCACCCCCCTATAGAAAAAGCCCCCAAGCGCAGGAGATTGTTTTTATGCTGCAGGTAAATGTCAGGAGAGGAAGAGGAAGGGAGAATAGCAGGAGGAGGAGCTGTGCCTGTCTGGTAGCAAACTGGACCGTGTGGCGGTGAGTTACCGCCAGGGGTAAAACAAATGTCGCTGGCAGGAGTAGGGACTCAAGGAACAGGAGATGCCACCAGAATGTGTATGCAGTGTGTATGTAAGTTGTATGCATGTGTATGTACACCGATCAGTTATAACTTTATGACCACTGACAAGCAAGGTGAATAACATTGGTTATCTTGTGACAATGGCACCTGATAGCCGGTGGGATATTTTAGGGAGCAAGTGAACATGTTTTCCCTGAAGTTGATGTGTTGAAAAAAATGATTTGAGTGACTTTGACAAGCTAGATGACTGGGTTAGCGCAACTCCAAAACTGCAGCTCTTGTGGGATATTCATGGTCTGCAGTGGTAAAGAAAAAAACAAAAGTGGTTCAAGAAAGGAAAACTGGCATCAGGGTCATGGGAAACAGTCAGGGTGTCCATGCTGACCTGTGTCCACAGCCAAACGTGCCTACAATGGGCACATGACCATCAGAACTGGAACATGGAGCAATGGAGGAAAGTAGCCTGGTCTTATGAATTCAAGAAGGGTTTGAGGAACACAACAACAAGTTCAAGGTGTTGACTTGAACTTGCATCGCAATCAAGCATCTGTGGGATGTGTTGGAAAAAGTCTGATCAATGGAAACCCCATCTCACAAATTACAGGATGTAAAGGACTTGCTACTGATGGCTTGGTGCAATAGGTCAGGGCTGTTTTGCTCTTTCAAATACCTGTGAGCGCCCTGAGTGTCATGTGTATTTGATATATATATATGTGTATATATATATATATATATATATATATATATATATATGTAGCGGACCCCCCAAATTTGGGGTCGCTATGCCTGAAATTTAGAGGGTTGCCTGAGCAATAGTTTGGCTCAGGCTGTTTAATTTCCTTAAATTGGACTCTGCTCTACTGTGGTGTTGCCTGGGTGTATAGTTCCCTTTTGACCTGTAGGTGGCATTGTTGCCCAGGTCTCGGGTCGAACCACAGGTGGCATTGCGGTGTGATTGGGTGTCCTCTCCCGGTGGTCGTGCAGTGGGCATGGTCTACCCACTGTGCATGCTGGGAGAGGATACATAAGGGGCAGACGCCATTGGGCGGGAGGCGAATCAGAGGACCCCTTGGTCCAGGAAGGATATACACGTACCCCACCTTCGGTGGCCCTCATGGCCAGGGGTGCGTGTGAATGTGCTGGGTCCCGGGCACCTTTAGCCCGAGGCTCCATTTTTCCAGTTAGGCCCAGTACCTTTAACTGAGGCCTACAACCAAGCAGCGGAGTCCCAGGGTGCCCGTGGGAGGGTGAGCCGCTCTGAAGGAGAGGCAACCAGGGGAGGACCTTTTTAAGGGGATCGGTGAAGGATGTCGCCATCTTGGGAGAGGCCTGGTTACCTGTCAGAGGGAAGGATACTGTGATACATCTTAAGCTCTTGTAAAGTGCCCCATTGGTACCTATGGTCTCTAGTTACAAGTGCTGAAAAGTTCGGGACTTAGGAGCCAAATGGTTCTGTGGCAGAGGATCTTCCTACTACGTCCCTAGGAGAAACAAAGTTAAAGTAATTGTTCGTGCTCCACTCCGGCTGCTAGGACCGTGAGAGGGAACTATCCGGGTGAGCAAAGCCCACTCAGGCCTGAGTGGTGACAAGGGTAAATAAGTACCGCGTGCCTGAACCTGCCTCCCTATCCAACTCTATTTCTATCTTCAACTTTTCCTACTAAGTTACTAGCAAAGAGAAAATAAACTCGTCTGTTGGAGTTTAACACTGTCTGGACATTGGCCTTCTTATTAGAGGAAATAGACTTTTCCCTACACTCTAGGGACAAGAACCAACGGAAAGTAACTCGCTGCAGGACCCAAAATCTATTAACACCGCTCACCCTCTACAAAGATGGAGGATACTGGGCATGTGGCATGGTATGTCCTATCCTGCAAGTGAAGGTAAGCAGGACAGGGATCTGTGTGCTACACGTGGGGGCTCGAGGAATTTGCAGCTACCCCTGGAAGTTGGACTATTTTTTCTCTCATATCTGTGTATTCTGTGAAGGTCGGCCATTTAGGAAAAGTTGGACTGCGTCACTTTATTAGAGAAAATGGAGGTCAGGCCTGTACTTTGATTTTCGTTCTAACTGCGTAGTTCGTGGGCGTGTCCTAGCTGAAGAAAAGCCCGCGAGCTACGTGCAGCAAGGGAAAAGGGGGAGGAGCCCCCGCCAACTGTGAGTTGCACGTGGCGCATTGGCGCCAAGGAACAGTACGAGCTGGACTAGTGAAGGAGAAGCAATATGTCTGCTAACCCATGGACTTTCATTGCACCGGGACCTCGGATGTTCCCAACTACCTCTACCATGGACATTGCTCCCCTCACTGCCCCCCTGATGGATACAGGGATCCAGCTCAAGCCTAGGGGCCGCTTCGTCCTTTATACTTGCAGAGATGCGGAGGCCCTGGGCGTGCTCTGTCCCAGATGCGGTAGTTTGACCGTACAGATACGGCCTTTCGGAAGGTGTTTGACCTGCGGGGAATTTCTGTTCGAGGTGGACCAGCCCACGAGTCACCCCGAGCCTACCAGGTCGACTGCATCACAGGAGCCCGTTACTTCCGAGGAAGACAATTATGCCCCTACAGCCGAGCCCACGCGCATCACCGCGGCTGCAACGGATGCCAAAGATGGAGTTCCGGCCACTATGGAGCCAGCGACGGATGCTACAGCGGATGCTGCTTCCGTCACCACAGAGACCTCCATACCACCCGCCAAGCAAAAGGTGGGCTACGTAAAGGTCCCCCGCGGCCGCGGTAGAAGCCTGCCCCAGCGCCTGCCTGAACCGGATCTCCGAAGCGGAGGGATCTCCGGGAAGTCCACGTCAGGGGACGGTAAGGAGGCTGGGGGAACTGTGATAGCAAGTGTAGCGGGGCTTTTAAATCTAGGGGAATGTTTGAGTGGTAGTTGTACTCAAACCCTTTGATTGTCAGGGCTTTGCTGGCCAATTTGTACCGCAGGTGGAATACTAGTGTATAGTTCCCTGTGGCCTGTAGGTGGCACTGTCAACTGGTTCAGTGCTGTGCCTTGGATGTCCTCTCTCGGCAGTAGTACAGTGGGTGTGGGCAACCTGCTGTGCATGCCGGGAGAGGATATAAAAGGGGCAGACGCTGCCTGTTTGGGGTCTTTGGTGCAGGGTTATACCCGTGTTCTGTCCTGGGGGAGGGGATCTTACCCCTGGGGACCAGGGTTGCTGTCCGGTGAATCAGTCCCAGGCACCTTTAGCCCTGGGGCTGCAACAAAAAGGCCTGGGGCCAGCACCTTCAGCTGGGGCCCACAAAGGATCGAGGAATCCCAGGGTGCTGCCTTGCGAGGAGGCCCGTATCTTAGATGAGGAGGCCGGGGGAGGACCGTTCTGAGGGACTGGTGAGAAGTCACAGTGAAGGAAGGGGCCCGGTAACTCTCTGGAGGGATGTCATCTCCTTAAAAGAGGCTTAAAATTGCAACCAAGTTCACCAGGTCTGTGGCAGAGACCCAAGTTCACCAGGTCTGTGGCAGAGACCCAAGTTCACCAGGTCTGTGGCAGAGACCCAAGTTCACCAGGTCTGTGGCAGAGACCCAAGTTCACCGGTTCTGTGGCAGAGTTTGTCCAGAGACTGTGTGTATCTAGTTCGAGCATCATTCTGGCTGCTAGCCTCCTCTCTGAGGGAGACTATCCAAATGGGCTAAGTCTACTTAAGAAGATAAGTAGTGAGACATATTTAGTTTGTGCCTGGACCTCTTCCACACCTTATGCTGTCCTGTTCTCCATCCAACCTTTCCTATCTAGAGACTGTGCTTTAAGAAAATAAACTCTACTTTGGAGTTGCAACTGGTGTGGACCTTGGAGTTATTGGGGGAAATAGAGACTTGTCTTTATTGTGCATGGAGATGAGAACCATTCTCTGGAGAACCTAGCTGTGGAGACCCGTTTCATAACACCGCTCAACCTCTTCACACGGGAGGGTACGGGCACATAGCACGGTGTGCTTTTTCCTGCCAGGGAGCCAAAAGCAGGTAAAGGGTTCGTGTGCTACACGAGTTTGCCGGGAAAGGGAAGGAAACCCATACCCCATGCTCCTGGGGATGTGTGGACAGCCAAACCCCGGGAACTTTTACCTTCTGGAGACAATGTGTCTGTGTCCACCAGAAGTTATTTACCGGCAGAGGAGTATGATACTTCTGATCTGGACTCATCGTCTGATGTGGGTGATGATGTGGAGATTGATGAGATCTTCACTAAGGGTTGGGACAAAATTCCGGTGACTTCACCCTTCAGCCTTAGAGAGGGATCGCCCATGGACTCCGGGGAAACTACACCCCGAGTGAAAGCCCCTGCTTTGGAGGAGAAGGTTGTTCCCACGCCCGCACTGCCCGCACCTGCATCGCCTGTACCCGCCACTACAGAAGGACGTTTGCCTTTGCGGTTGCCTTTGCCAAAGCTGGAAAGTGTGGCAGTTAAAAGGTCCTCGGATGGCATTGTTCTACCTGGAGCAGGGGACCGTGCGACTCTGCCACACATTGCACGGTTGCAACGGCTCCTAAACAAGAAGGTTGCCACGGAATACGGATGGGAATATCCTTATGTTCCCAGGGAAATCCTTTTTGAAATTGAGGCCTACCGAGAGAGATGGTACTCCGACTTTGTCTGGGATCACTTGGAAGTACCTAAAGCCCGCAGGTACTTCATATGTTCAACCGCCATGGCTGATCGTTTTAAAGGTTGCCGCCAGGAATGGAACTATGGTCGGCACATACATGCGGACCGGGTGGTGATCTGCAACAAGGAAAAAGAGGACGCTGTGTACTCTATAGAGACACTGGACAGACAGTGGAAGACTCTCATTCTTCCTGACCCTCACTACTACCTATAAAACAGGAACTTGTGTGTTTTATTTTTCTTATCCTGTTTTATAGAAACAGCCTGCCCTGAACTCATGAATTTACCCTCTGTTACAAAGGGGGATCTACTCAACTGAGGAACTGGAAAACTGTTGTGTTTTTTTTTCTCTCCCTCCTCAACTCCGCAAAAGAAAAGAAATAGTTTTTTTCTTGAACTGAACTTTGGGGTAAATCAGTCAGGGCCAAAGCAGGAAACCGTGTGGATCAAGATAGAAGGGTTTCAAAACAGAAAATCCATTTCCACGCGCATTTGTGGAGAGTGTAGTGACTTGTGCTGCCACCAGGTGGTAGTGGTTTGCAGAACTATAGTATATGCTCGGTGATGCTAGGCTTAGCAATTCATGCTTCCAGAAGATATTCATTTCTTTCCGGAGATGACTTGCTTCTGTATATGTTAGGAAGTAGGATGTGTTTATTGCATGTTTATTTTATTTTTTTCCCTCTGCAGGTGATCTGCTGGCAACTCCACCGGAGGATGGGTGGGTTAGATATGTTAGGAGGGGTGGAATTGTCAATTGTAATGTACTGTGTGTTTTATACAAACTGTGATGTGTATTGCTACATGTTTCTTCTTTCCCTGTCCCATTCCCAAGGTTTTGGTTCAGGCACCATTCAAAAAAAAAAAAAAAAAAAAAAATATATATATATATATATATATATATATATATAGTACTGTACATAGTTGGGAACGGATCAGAACCCACTCAGGATTGAGGGGGATTTTCTGATCTATTCCAGCCACTGGCGACAGTGGCTTATTCAGGAGGGGGTGTGTGTAGCGGACCCACCAAATTGGGGTCGCTATGCCTGAAATTTAGAGGGTTGCCTGAGCAATAGTTTGGCTCAGGCTGTTTAATTTCCTTAAATTGGACTCTGCTCTACTGTGGTGTTGCCTGGGTGTATAGTTCCCTTTTGACCTGTAGGTGGCATTGTTGCCCAGGTCTCGGGTCGAACCACAGGTGGCATTGCGGTGTGATTGGGTGTCCTCTCCTGGCGGCCGTGCAGTGGGCGTGGTCTACTCGCTGTGCATGCTGGGAGAGGATACATAAGGGGCAGACGCCATTGGGCGGGAGGCGAATCAGAGGACCCCTTGGTCCGGGAAGGATATACACGTACCCCACCTTCGGTGGCCCTCATGGTCAGGTGTGCGTGTGAATGTCCTGGGTCCCGGGCACCTTTAGCCCGAGGCTCCATCGTTCCAGGTAGGCCCAGTACCTTTAACTGAGGCCTACAACCAAGCAGCGGAGTCCCAGGGTGCCCGTGGGAGGGTGAGCCGCTCTGAAGGAGAGGCAACCAGGGGAGGACCTTTTTAAGGGGATCGGTGAAGGATGTCGCCATCTTGGGAGAGGCCTGGTTACCTGTCAGAGGGAAGGATTCTGTGATACATCTTAAGCTCTTGTAACGTGCCCCATTGGCACCTATGGTCTCTAGTTACAAGTGCTGAAATGTTCGGGACTTAGGAGTCAAAAGGTTCTGTGGCAGAGGATCTTCCTACTACGTCCCTAGGAGAAACAAAGTTAAAGTAATTGTTCGTGTTCCATTCCGGCTGCTAGGACCGTGAGAGGGAACTATCCAGGGGAGCAAAGCCCACTCAGGCCTGAGTGGTGACAAGGGTAAATAAGTACCGCGTGCCTGAACCTGCCTCCTTATCCAACTCTATTTCTATCTTCAACTTTTCCTACTAAGTTACTAGCAAAGAGAAAATAAACTCGTCTGTTGGATTTTAACACTGTCTGGACATTGGCCTTCTTATTAGAGGAAATAGACTTTTCCCTACACTCTAGGGACAAGAACCAACGGAAAGTAACTCGCTGCAGGACCCAAAATCTATTAACACCGCTCACCCCCTATAAAGATGGAGGATACTGGGCATGTGGCATGGTGTGTCCTATCCTGCAAGTGAAGGTAAGCAGGACAGGGATCTGTGTGCTACATATATATATATATATATATATATATATATATATATACAGTGGGGCAAAAAAGTATTTAGTCAGCCACCAATTGTGCAAGTTCTCCCACTTAAAAAGATGAGAGAGGCCTGTAATTGTCATCATAGGTATACCTCAACTATGAGAGACAAAATGTGGAAGCAAATCCAGACAATCACATTGTCTGATTTGGAAAGATTTTTTTTTGAAAATTAAGGTGGAAAATAAGTATTTGGTCAATATAAAAAGTTCATCTCAATACTTTTTATATATCCTTTGTTGGCAATGACAGAGGTCAAACGTTTTCTGTAAGTCTTCACAAGGTTGTCACACACTGTTGCTGGTATGTTGCCCCATTCCTCCATGCAGATCTCCTCTAGAGAAGTGATGTTTTGGGGCTGTCGCTGGGCAACACGGACTTTCAAATCCCTCCAAAGGTTTTCTATGGGATTGAGATCTGGAGACTGGCTAGGCCACTCCAGGACCTTGAAATGCTTCTTACGAAAGCCACTCCTTTGTTGCCCAGGCGGTGTGTTTGGGATCATTGTCATGCTGAAAGACCCAGCCACATTTCATCTTTAATGCCCTTGCTGATGGGAGGAGGTTTGCACTCAAAATCTCACTATACATGGCCCCATTCATTCTTTCATGTACACGGATCAGTCGTCCTGTTCCCTTTGCAGAGAAACAGCCCCAAAGCATGATGTTGCCACCCCCATGCTTCACAGTAGGTATGGTGTTCTTTGGTTGCAACTCAGCATTTTCTCTCCTCCAAACACAACGAGTTGTGTTTCTACCAAACAGTTCTACTTTGGTTTCATCTGACCATATGACATTCTCCTAATCCTCTTCTGGATCATCCAAATGCTCTCTAGCAAACCTCAGACGGGCCCGGACATGTACTGGCTTAAGCAGGGGGACACGTCTGGCACTGCAGGATCTGAGTCCCTGGCAGCGTAGTGTGTTACTGATGGTAGCCTTTGTTACGTTGGTCCCAGCTCTCTGCAGGGCATTCACTAGGTCCCCCCATGTGGTTCTGGGATTTTTGCTGACCGTTCTTGTGATCATTTTGACCCTACGGGGTGAGATCATGCGTGGAGCCCCAGATCGAGGGAGATTATCAGTGGTTTTGTATGTCTTCCATTTTCCAATTATTGCTCCCACAGTTGATTTCTTCACACCAAGCTGCTTGCCTATTGCACATTCAGTCTTCCCAGCCTGGTGCAGGTCTACAATTTTGTTTCTGGTGTCCTTTGACAGCTCTTTGGTCTTCACCATAGTGGAGTTTGGAGTGTGACTGTTTGAGGTTGTGGACAGGTGTCTTTTATACTGATAACAAGTTCAAACAGGTGCCATTAATACAGGTAATGAGTGGAGGACAGAGGAGCCTCTTAAAGAAGAAGATACAGGTCTGTGAGAGCCAGAAATCTTGCTTGTTTGTAGGTGACCAAATACTTATTTTCCACCATAATTTGCAAAAAAAATTCTTTCCAAATCAGACAATGTAATTGTCTGGATTTGTTTCCACATTTTGTCTCTCATTGTTGAGGTCATCTTTTTAAGTGGGAGAACTTGCACAATTGGTGGCTGACTAAATACCTTTTTGCCCCACTGTATATATATATATGTAGCGGGGTCTCTAAATTTAGGTGGGGTACACCTGGGTGGTAGTGAGGTCCAGGTGTGTAAAGTATGGGAGTAATTGGACCATTTGTATTCGTGGAGGATTGGGCGGTGTAATAATCTCCTTGGCCTGTGGGTGGCAGGTGCCCGCAGGCTCAAGGTAGATTTGCCGCCACAGTGCTGTCCTTTTTGTCCCTTCTCGGAGATGGTACGGCGAGGGCGGGGAACCTGCCGTGTCGTCATTGGAGGGGATAAAAGGGGGAGACGCCCTGGTCACGAGGTCTTGCTCTTTTGGAGGTCCTTCATCACGCACTCAGGCACCTTAGGCCTGGGTGTGGGCGGTTCTGGATTCCGGCTCAGGTGCCCTGGGCCTGACCGGAATGGAGTTGGAGTCCATCCCAGGCACCTTCAGCCTGGGGTGAGGTACTAAACAGGGAGGCCTGGGGCCCAGTGACTTCGACTGGGTCTCGCGAGGGTGGAGAAGTCAGAGGGTCCCTGAGGTGGATGGGGCCCAGGTCTGAGGTGAGGAGGCCGGGGAGGTTACCCATTCGGAGAGTCTGAAGCAGCATCAACCCAGTGACGGATGGGCCTCTGGTAACTCCCTTGGAGGGACATCTTCCCCTGACAATGGCCACAACGCAGCGAAGGTACTCCTATCTACGTTCTCTTGAGTCACTGGTAGAGACTCTCAAGTTCTAAGTCCTTTCTAGCCAAGGCTATAGTAACCGCTGGTGAGATCACAGTGGTTTAGCTGACAATCAGGACAGTGCCTCGACCTGCTCATCCCCTTGTATCAAATTGTTATGGAGTCCCAACCAGTTGGCTACTGAAGCACTGTTTATTGTGAGTTATGCAATAAAACAAGAGTTGGACTGTGATCGGTGTGTGGAACTCTGGTTAATGGGAGCAAAGGGAAGTGTTGGCACAGCAGGACTTAATCCTTGACAGAAGCACACAGGCCCGAGGAAATATCTGGTACTGGCCTTCACCTCACCCACAGCTATGGGGAGGACATGGGCCATAGCGCATCTCACCCTATCGTGTGTGATAGCCCTAGAAGAAAGAGATGGGGTGAGGTCGCTACATATATATATATATATATATATGTAGCGGCCTCCTCTCTCCCCTCTTTTCTATCAGCTCGTCTGTCTCTTGTCTAGGGGTACTTTAGAGAAGAGAGAGCGGGGTCACCACGCCAAGCCCTCACTGCAGATGTTTGTGTGGTGGAAGCAAAGTTCTTGTTTTACCTTCGGGTCAGTGTTCTGCACCTGGAACCTCCAAAGAGAGTTACCTTGAACAATATCTGCCAGAAAATGAGCCCCACACCATTAAAGTCCAACACTCCTTTATTCTTCTTCATGCAAAGTGAACACAGTCAGTTGGACTCCCTTAGAGAACAGAACAGACAAGGAGGTGTGGATGCGAGTAGGCCCAGACACAATGAACTCTCCACTTTCCTTCCTGAAAGTGGGTTGCGGTCTCCGAGCGAGGGGGAATTTCCTTCCAGGCGGTCTCCGATGGGAGGCTCACCTGTCACTGGCAATATGTTGCACCGGGTCTTCAAGCAAGTATCTCCCACCGGTCCATTACGCCTTCCGGATTCGGGTACCCACTCCCAGGGGTTCCCTAGGACCTCCTTCCCTCGCGGAACTCAGTGGTGGGCACTGAGCTCAAGACCTCCTCCCGAGTACCTCACCCCAGGCTAAAGGTGCCTGGGATGGAACACGACCTCCGAACGTCCTCTAGGCCTAGGCCGCCTAGGGGACCGACACGAACCACCGCCCTCAGGCTGAAGGTGCCCGGGACTCGACTCCCGCCACCAAAAATGGCCGCCCCCTTTATACCCCCTCCCAGCAAGCATGGCGGGTTCCCTGCCCCACCATACAACCACTGAGAGAGGCCAAAAGAGGTACGCCACCGCAACGATGGCTCAACCCCGGGCCCAAAGTGACAGCGCCACCTGGTGGGCCCCAGGGAACCATACATCACAGTTTCCCCACCAGATTAAAAAAAATAAGAAAGCATATACCCGCTACATATATATACACACATACACAGTATTTATACAGTGGGGAAAATAATTTAAATAATTATTTGATCCCATGCAGATTTTATATGTTTTCACACTAACAAGGAAATGAAGGGTCTATAATTGTTATCATATGTGTATTTTAAATGATACAGACAGAATATCAACCAGAAATCCAGAAAAATACATGAGACAAATGTTATAAATTGAATGTAGTTCAGTGAGTAAAATTAGATTTTGATCCCCTACAGTATGGGCTCATGTGGTACGCAGATTAGTTCTGTAAATTTAAGAAGGTGCTCCTAACAATAACTGTGTATAAAAGACACCTGTCCACAGAATCTCTTTCTTCTATTCAAACCTTACAATCATGGGCAAGACCAAAAAGTTGTCAAAGGACGTCAGGGACTAGATTGTAGACCTGCATAAGGCTGTAATGGGCTACAAGACCATCAGCATGGAGCTTGGTGAGAAGGAGACAACTGTTGAAGCGATTATTCGCAAATGGAAGAAATACAAAATAACCATCAATCACCCTTGGTCTGGAGCTCCATGCAAGGTTTCACCTCATGGGGTGAGGATGATCATGAGAAAAGTGAGGGATTAGCCCTGAACTACAGCTTGTAAATGATCTCAAGGCAGTTGGGACCACAGTCACCAAACAAACCATTGGTAACACAATACGCTGCCATGAATTGAAATTCTGCTGCGCCCACAACATGGCACATGTACGGCCCATCTGAAGTTTGCTGATGAACATCGAAATGATTCAGAGAAGGATTGCAGTGGTCAGGTGAGACCAAAATTGAGCACTTTCGCATTAACTTGACTCGCCGTGTTTGGAGAAAGAAAAATGCTGACTATGACCCTAAGAACACCATCCCAACAGTCAAGCATGGAGGTGGAAACATGCTTTGGGGCTGTTTCTCTGCTTAAGGTGCAGACCAACTTTGCTGCATTGAGGGGCCAATGGATGGGGCCATGTATTGTAAAATCTTGGATGAGAACCTTCTTCCCTCAGCCAGAACACTGAAGATGGATCGTGGATGGGTCTTCCAGCATGACAATGACTCAAAATATACCACCAAGGCAACAAAGAAGCACATTAAGGTCATGGAGTGGCCTAGCCAGTCTCTAGACCTTAATCCTATAAACAATGTATGGAGGGAGCTGAAACTTTGAGTTGCCAAGTGACAGCCAAGAAGCTTTAGGGATTTAGAGAAAATCTGTAAAGAAGAGTGGAACAAAATCCCTCCTGTGATGTGTGCAAACCTGGTAACCAACAACCAGAAACGTCTTACCTCTGTGCTTGCCAACAAGAGTTTCTCCACCAAGTCATGTTTTTTTCTGGACTTCTGGTTGATATTCTGTCTCTATCATTTAAAATACACCTATTATAGACCCTTCATTTCTTTGTTAGTGGGCAAACTTACAAAATCTGCAGGGTTGTTACACATCTTGGTACATTAAAAGGTAGGTTTTCAAGAACATTAAGAAGACTCTTTAGATTTTAAAACAGTCTTCATTTAAACCGTGAAAACGAATGCAACCTCCATATTTAATGGGGGAACTTCATTTAAAAAGTGAAGTCCCACTGGTTCATTCCCTCCCCCCAGATGTATTTGAGTTACAGATTTTTTATGGGGGGGTTGGGGGGAGGGGTAAGCGAGTACCCATTTTTATTGGTATCCACTCCCAGTTCCCAAAAGGAGAAAAGCAAACAAAAAACAAACTGAATTTCCTCTTTAAAGACTGGTAACCTATTACAATTTGGTTTTTGGTACACTTTAAACTAGCCTATGGAGATTAGATGATCATTGATTCTTTGCATCACTTACCTGGCATGGATGTGGTCACGCCACCCACAGGAACTGTGGTGCCCGTGTTCTGAAGATCAGATGATGCTGTTGGCACATTAGTATTAGGAACAGAGGTCAGAGCAATGGTGCTACCCAATATTCCTGTCTCTACTGGAGAACTTTGGGGAAGATTCTGGGCTGTAGTGACAGCGGGCACTGAGGTCTCAGCAGAAGGTGCTGTAGCCATTGTGGCTGTGTCAGTAGCGAGGGTTGTTGTGTCCAGTTGACCTCCTCTAATAGCTTCAGACTGTATAGTGCTACTACTGATGGTACTGGCTTTTAAACCTACAAACACACACAAAACTTTTATTACTATTGCTTCAAAGTAGAACTCCAGGCAAGCTACTAAATGTAATCTTGCATCACTGCCAATATTAAAATGGTGAAGACAACAAAAGCTACAGTCATTATTAAATTGATGCTTGTACTTATGTCTGAAAAATACTTCTCTTGAGCATTCACTGCATCCAAAGTCACTCATGCTTTTTTTTTTTTTACAGTAATGGATTATTTAGGACAGTGGTGTGCAACTTTCTTGATATAGGGGAGACTCAAGTGCAGCCCTTGATCATGAAAGGGTAGCAAATGATACTCAGTGATCTATATACTGAAAACAGCTGTCAGAGACTGCAGACATCAAACAGAAGATGCAGAGACTGCGAACATGCTTCAAAGGGTCAATTCACTTTTCTGAAAAACTGCCTGTACAGGTAAAGGGTAAATGTAGTTGAAAACAAACTGTGCAGCTTTACATAGTTACATAGTTAGTCAGGTTGAAAAAAGACACAAGTCCATCCAGTTCAACCATAAAAAAATAAAATAAAAAATATCGTACAATCCCATATACCCAATTCTATACCCACAGTTGATCCAGAGGAAGGCAAAAAACCCCAGCAGAGCATGATCCAATTTGCTACAGCAGGGGAAAAAATTCCTTCCTGATCCCCCGAGAGGCAATTGGATATTCCCCGGATCAACTTTACCTATAAATGTCAGTACCCAGTTATATTATGTACATTTAACCACTTAAGCCCCGGACCATTTGGTAGCTAAAGGACCAGAGGTGAATTCAGAATTTTGCACTGCGCTGCTTTAACTGTAAATTGTGCGGACATGCAATGTTGTACTGAAACGAAATTTGCGTCCTTTTCTTCCCACAAATAGAGCTTTCTTTTAATGGTATTTGATTGCCTCTGCGATTTTTATTTTTTGCGATATAAACGGAAAAAGACCGAAAATTTTGAAAAAAAATGATATTTTCTACTTTTTGTTATAAGAAAAATCGAATAAACTCAATTGTAGTCATACATTCAGGCCAAAATGTATTCAGCCACATGTCTTTAGTAAAAAAAATGTCAATAAGCGTATATTTATTGGTTTGCGCAAAAGTTATAGCGTCTACAAACTAGGGTACATTTTCTGGAATTTACACAGCTTTTAATTTATGACTGCCTATCTCATTTCTTGAGGTGCTAAAATGGCAGGGCAGTACAAAACCCCCCCAAATGACCCCATTTTGGAAAGTAGACACCCCAAGGAAATTGCTGAGAGGCATGTTGAGCCCATTGAATATTCTTTTTTTTTGTCCCAAGTGATTGAATAATGACAAAAAAAAATAAAAAATTACAAAAAGTTGTCACTAAATGATATATTGCTCACACATGCCATGGTTATATGTGGAATTGCACCCCAAAATACATTCTGCTGCTTCTCCTGAGTACGGAGATACCACATGTGTGGGACTTTTTAGGAGCCTAGCCACGTACGGGACCCCGGAAACCAAGCACCGCCTTCAGGATTTCTAAGGGCGCAAATTTTTGATTTCACTCCTCACTACCTATCACAGTTTCGAAGGCCATAAAATGCCAAAATAGCACAAAACCCCCCCAAATGACCCCATTTTGGAAAGTAGACACCCCAAGATATTTACTGAGAGGCATGATTAGTCCATGGAATATTTTATATTTTGCCACAAGTTGCGGGAATATGACAAACTTTATTTTTTTTGCACAAAGTTGTCACTAAATGATATATTGCTCACACATGCCATGGACATATGTGAAATTACACCCCAAAATACATTCTGCTGCTTCTTCTGAGTATGGGGATACCACATGTGTGGGACTTTTTGGGAGCCTAGCCGCGTACGGGACCCCAAAAACCAAGCACCGCCTTCAAGGTTTCTAAGGGCATGAATTTTTGATTTCACTCCTCACTACCTATCACAGTTTTGAAGGCCATAAAATGCCAAAATAGCACAAAACCCCCCCAAATGACCCCATTTTGGAAAGTAGACACCCCAAGCTATTTGCTGAGAGGCATGTTGAGCCCATTGAATATTTTTTTTTTTTGTCCCAAATGATTGAATAATGACAAAAAGAAAAAAAAAAGAAAAAATGTACAAAAAGTTGTCACTAAATGATATATTGCTCACACATGCCATGGTTATATGTGGAATTGCACCCCAAAATACATTCTGCTGCTTCTCCTGAGTACGGGGATACCACATGTGTGGGACTTTTTGGGAGCCTAGCCGGGTACGGGGCCCCAAAAACCAAGCACCGCCTTCAGGCTTTCTAAGGGCGTAAATTTTTGATTTCACTCCTCACTACCTATCACAGTTTCGAAGGCAATAAAATGCCACAATAGCACAAAATCCCCCCAAATGACCCCATTTTGGAAAGTAGACACCCCAAGCTATTTACTGAGAGGCATGTTCAGTCCATGGAATATTTTATATTTTGCCACACGTTGCGGGAATATGACAAACTTTGTTTTTTTTGCACAAAGTTGTCACTAAATGATATATTGCTCACACATGCCATGGGCATATGTGAAATTACACCCCAAAATACATTCTGCTGCTTCTCCTGAGTACGGGGATACCACATGTGTGGGACTTTTTGGGAGCCTAGCCACGTACGGGACCCCAAAATCCAAGCACAGCCTTCAAGGTTTCTAAGGGCATAAATTTTTGATTTCACTCCTCACTACCTATCACAGTTTTGAAGGCCATAAAATGCCAAGATGGCACAAAACCCCCCCAAATGACCCCATTTTGGAAAGTAGACACCCCAAGCTATTTGCTGAGAGGCCTGTTGAGCCCATTGAATATTTTTTTTTTGTCCCAAATGACTGAATAATGACAAAAAGAAAAAAAAAAGAAAAAATGTACAAAAAGTTGTCACTAAATTATATATTGCTCACACATGCCATGGTTATATGTGGAATTGCACCCCAAAATACATTCTGCTGCTTCTCCTGAGTACGGGGATACCACATGTGTGGGACTTTTTGGGAGCCTAGCCGGGTACGGGGCCCCAAAAACCAAGCACCGCCTTCAGGCTTTCTAAGGGCGTAAATTTTTGATTTCACTCCTCACTACCTATCACAGTTTCGAAGGCTATAAAATGCCAAAATAGCACAAAATCCCCCCAAATGACCCCATTTTGGAAAGTAGACACCCCAAGCTATTTACTGAGAGGCATGTTCAGTCCATGGAATATTTTATATTTTACCACAAGTTGCGGGAATATGACAAACTTTGTTTTTTTTGCACAAAGTTGTCACTAAATGATATATTGCTCACACATGCCATGGGCATATGTGAAATTACACCCCAAAATACATTCTGCTGCTTCTCCTGAGTACGGGGATACCACATGTGTGGGACTTTTTGGGAGCCTAGCCACGTACGGGACCCCAAAAACCAAGCACTGCCTTCAAGGTTTCTAAGGGCATAAATTTTTGATTTCACTCCTCACTACCTATCACAGTTTTGAAGGCCATAAAATGCCAAGATAGCACAAAACCCCCCCAAAATGACCCCATTTTGGAAAGTAGACACCCCAAAGAGATTGCTGAGAGGCCTGTTGAGCCCATTGAATATTTTTTTTTGTCCCAAGTGATTGAATAATGACAAAAAGAAAAAAAAAATGTACAAAAAGTTGTCACTAAATGATATATTGCTCAAACATGCCATGGTTATATGTGGAATTGAACCCCAAAATACATTTGGTTGCTTCTCCTGAGTACGGGGATACCACATGTGTGGGACTTTTTGAGAGCCTAGCCGCGTACGGGGCCCCGAAAACCAAGCACTGCCTTCAGGATTTCTAAGGGCACAAATTTTTGATTTCACTCCTCACTACCTATCACAGTTTTGAAGGCCATAAAATGCCAAAATAGCGCAAAACCAAAACAAATGAGCCCATTTTGGAAAGTAGACACCCCAAGCTATTTGCCGAGAGGCATGGTGAGTATTTTACAGCTTTCATTTGTTTTTGAAAATGAAGAAAGACATTTTTTTTTTCTTTTTTCAATTTTTAAAACTTTGTGACAAAAAGCGAGATCTGCAAAATACTCAACATACCTCTCAGCAAATAGCTTGGGGTGTCTACTTTCCAAAATGGGGTCATTTGGGGGGGTTTTGTGCCATCTGGGCATTCCATGGGCTCCGAAACTGTGATAGGCAGTGAGGAGTGAAATCAAAAATTTACACCCATAGAAATCCTGAAGGCGGTGCTTGGTTTTCGGGGTCCTGTACGCGGCTAGGCTCCCAAAATGTCTCACACATGTGGTATCCCCGTACTCAGGAGAAGCAACAGAATGTATTTTGGGGTGAAATTCCACATATAACCATGGCATGTTTGAGCAATATATAATTTAGTGACAACTTTTTGTAATTTTTTTTTTTTTTCTTTTTGTCATTATTCAATCACTTGGGACAAAAAAAAAAATATTCAATGGGCTCAACATGCCTCTCAGCAAATAGCTTGAGGTGTCTGCTTTCCAAAATGGGGTCATTTGGGGGGGGTTTTGAACTGTCCTGGCATTTTATGCACAACATTAGGAAGCTTATGTCACACATCATCCACTCTTCTAACCACTTGAAGACAAAGCCCTTTCTGACACTTTTTGTTTACATGAAAACATTTTTTTTTTGCAAGAAAATTATGTTGAACCCCCAAACATTATATATATTTTTAAAGCAAAGGCCCTACAGATTAAAATAGTGGGTGTTGCATTTTTTTTTCCACACAGTATTTGCGCAGCGATTTTTCAAACGCATTTTTGGGGGGAAAAACACACTTTTTTTATTTTTAATGCACTAAAAAACACTATATTGCCCAAATGTTTGATGAAATAAAAAAGATGATCTTAGGCCGAGTACATGGATACCAAACACGACATGCTTTAAAATTGCGCACAAACGCGCAGCGGCGAGAAACTACATTCATTTGTAAAAGTATTTAAAAGCCTTTACAGGTTACCACGTTAGATTTACAGAGGAGGTCTACTGCTAAAATTACTGCCCTCGATCTGACCTTCGCGGTGATACCTCACATGCATGATGCAATTGCTATTTACATATGCCGCTAGACCGACGCTTGCGTTCGCCTTTGCGCAAGAGCAGGGGGGGACAGCGGTGCTTTTTTTTTTTTTTTTTTATTATTTATTTTGCTTTTTTATTTTATTTTTAAATTGTTCCTTCCATATTATTTTTTTTTTATCATTTTTATTGTTATCTCAGGGAATGTAAATATCCCCTATGATAGCAATAAGTAGTGACAGGTACTCTTTTTTTGAAAAAAAATGGGGGGTTAGACCCTAGATCTTTCCTCTGCCCTCAAAGCATCTGACCACACCAAGATCGGTGTGATAAAATGCTTTCACAATTTCCCAATGGCGCTGTTTATATCCGGGGGGGGGGGGCATTCCCTCCCACTGCTTGTAAAAGCAGTCCAGAGGCTAATTAGCCACTAGGATTGCTTTTACATGAAAGCCGGCCGCTGGCTGAAAAGAATGATACCCGCAGGCATCAATCTGGTATAACCATTCAAAGTCCAGCAACATACCAGTACGTTGCTGGTCCTTGTTGGACATGTATTGTAATCTTTTTTTTTCATGCAGCCTGTTGGCTGAACGAAAAAAAGAGATTGATCGGTGGGTATGCCCACCATTAGAATACCTCCCTTCATCCACCCACTTCTAATGATGGGCATATATGCCGAAGCATGGGGGCATCCTCCCGCAAAAAAGTTATGCCGCGTACACACGGTCGGACTTTTCCACGGGCAAGCCTTCGTCGGAATTTCGACCGTATGTACGCGGCATAAAAGGTTATGCCGCGTACACACAGTCGAACTTTTCCACGGGCAAGCCTCCGTCGAAATTTCGACCGTATATACGCGGCATTAGGAGCAAAATCGCTCCTCCGCCCCTGCTGCCCCCATGCTTCGGCATATTTGCTCTTTTTTTAACTGTGGTGGTGAAATCACCTCCTACAGCGTTGGAGTCACGGCTTTATGTATCGTGGGAGCAAACGCTGTTGCTGTCAAGATAAATAAATCCGCGATGCAACTGAATGGCGTACCTGCTAAGCAAATGATGGTTAACATTAAAACAAAGTAACATTACAGTACAACAGTAAGACCTTACCATACCATACCTGCAAAACAAATACCAAAACAAAACCTAGTAAAAAATAAAACATTTTTTTAACGCAACCTGTGCTTAAAATATATATATGCCGAAGCATGGGGGCATCCTCCCGCAAAAAAGTTATGCCGCGTACACACGGTCGGACTTTTCCACGGGCAAGCCTTTGTCGAAATTTCGACCGTATGTACGCGGCATAAAAGGTTATGCCGCGTACACACAGTCGGACTTTTCCACGGGCAAGCCTCCGTCGGAATTTCGACCGTATATACGCGGCATTAGGAGCAAAATCGCTCCTCCGCCCCTGCTGCCCCCGTGCTTCGGCATATATGCTCTTTTTTTAACTGTGGTGGTGAAATCACCTCCTACAGCGTTGGAGTCATGGCTTTATGTATCGTGGGAGCAAACGCTGTTGCTGTCAAGATAAATAAATCCGCGATGCAACTGAATGGCGTACCTGCTAAGCAAATGATGGTTAACATTAAAACAAAGTAACATTACAGTACAACAGTAAGACCATACCATACCTGCAAAGCAAATACCAAAACAAAACTTAGTAAAAAATAAAACATTTTTTTTAACGCAACCTGTGCCTAAAATATATATATGCCGAAGCATGGGGGCATCCTCCCGCAAAAAAGTTATGCCGCGTACACACGGTCGGACTTTTCCACGGGCAAGCCTCCGTCGGAATTCCGACCGTATATACGCGGCATTAGGAGCAAAATCGCTCCTCCGCCCCTGCTGCCCCCATGCTTCGGCATATATGCTCTTTTTTTAAACTGTGGTGGTGAAATCACCTCCTACAGCGTTGGAGTCACGGCTTTATGTATCGTGGGAGCAAACGCTGTTGCTGTCAAGATAAATAGATCCGCGCTGCAACTGAATGGCGTACCTGAAAACAAAAAATTACATACCTGAAAAGCAAGCATGATAAAACATTGCAGAATAGAATACAGTAAAAAAGAGCAGAACAATAGAGAGAAAATAGAGAGAGCGAGAGAGAACAATAAAACGACAACTATTTTTGGTTTTTTTATTTTATATTTTTTTTGTGTTTTGTTTTTTACGTTTTTTTTTTTCTTTTTTACACTTTTTTTTGTAACTTTAACAACTGTAATGGTTCGGGTCTCTCAAAATGTAATGGCATCTTGGGAGACCCTGTGTAAGTGTGTCCTAGTCTGTGAAATGCTGTACCCTACGCTAAAACTTCACTTTTGAGTGGTAGCGATCAAAACATTCACCAAGGCAAAGACCAGGTTTGTCAGGACAGAGTGGACAAAAAACACGGGTGTCACGCCTAAATCCGCGCTTGCTACAGACACGACATCTTTTTTGGGGGGTTCGTTGGGTAGGGGTACTCGGGAGGGCATACGGATAATGCCTCTCATGCAGCCGGCTTACTGCATTTGGTAGGGGATGGTGATGTGCAGAACCGCCTGGATACAGGAGTTCTGTGACTATCTCATTCTGGAATTTTAGAAGAGATAACGTCCCGCCTGAAGCTCTGTATAGCACATGAGCATTCAGCAAAGCCAATTGGAATAAGGATAGAGACACTTTTTTGTACCAGCGTCTCGCCTTACGGTCAATTCGATACGGCGCCATCAACTGGTCGTTGAGGTCCACCCCTCCCATATTTTTGTTATATTCGTGGACACAGAGGGGTTTCTCCACAACACCAGTCGCCGTACGAATTTGGACTGTCGTGTCTGCATGAAGGGAGGTAAGAAGGAAAACATTCTTATTGTCCCTCCACTTCATAGCGAGCAAGTTATTACACTTCACGCAGGCTCTCTCCCCCAGCCTAAGACGGGCATCTACAAGCCGCTGGGGAAAGCCCCAGCGATTAGGTCGCACGGTGCCACATGCTCCAATCTGATGATCAAACAAGTGACTAAACAGTGGCACGCTCGTGTAATAATTGTCCACATACAAGTGGTACCCCTTTCCGAATAAGGGTGACACCAAGTTCCACACTATCTTGCCAGCGCTCCCTATGTAATCCGGGCAGTTCGTTGAAGTGGTTTATGAGGGGCCGAATTTTATAGAGCCGGTCGTACTCAGGGTCCCCACGTGGACGACAAAGTTCATTGTCGTTGAAGTGCATGAACCGCAAAATCTGCTCGTATCGTGTCCTGGGCATGGAGGCAGAGAACACGGGCATGTGGTCAATTGGGTGCGTGGACCAATAAGCACGCAATGACGGGAATTTATGTGTGCCCATGTTGAGGGAAAGGCCCAGAAAGGTCTTAAATTCGGAAACCGTAATTGGTTTCCAATCTTTGGCAATTTTAGGCAACTGGGGGTTAGCGGCAATGAATTGACCAGCATATAAATTACTCTGGTCCACAATAGATCTATAGAGATCTTCCGTGAAAACCAGCGAATAATAATCGATTGGCATAAAATCAGCTGTTTCCACCTGAATACCGGGTTGGGCAGTGAATGGGGGAAGTACGGGTTCTGCAGAAGTGGTGGGGACCCAATCAGGATAGGCGAATTCTGCAGGAAGGGCACTATGGGCACGACGGGCCTGCCTTTGTCTTCTTGGTGGCAGCGGGACACTACTTGTGCTTGCCACCTCGCCAGCTTGAACTGCACTTATGGGACTCGCCACGTCACCACGTGATACTGCAGTGCTGGATGTACGCCCAGGCTGTACTAGGCCGCTGGTGCTTGCCAATTCACCAGAAGGAATAGCGGCGCTTGTACTACTCTGCTCCATGATACGAGAGCCCTGCGGTTCTTGCTCCTCAACAACCTCAGAAGATCGGGATCGGGTACACCTGACCTTAGCAGGGACCTCAACTTCGTCGTCAGAGCTATCTGACGTGGGGCCGCTGACATCACTGTCTTCTACGGGAAGATATTCTGAGCCTGAATCTGACAGATACGTGACCTCCTCTTCACTATCTGTCATGCTCAGAATCTCGTAGGCCTCTTTACTAGTGTACCTTCGTCTTGCCATTTTGGGCTCTAAATTTAGGGGTACACTAGTAAGATTCACAGGAAAAAAAGCACCTGACTGTCACCAAATGTATCAAACGCTACCAAAAAAACTGTTAGCGATCGCAGGGATCAGGACTGTCTCTGCGAACGCTGCAGTTATGTGTGTTGTGTTTGGTAAGTGACAGTGATCGATCGATACTGCACTTGGGTGGGCTGGGCTGGGCTGGGCTGGGCGGAGGGGCTAAACGCACGTACTAGCAGGTATCTGGGCTGATCCCGCTAACACTGCGTTTTTGGGAACCCTAAACCGCTGGGGACGCTAGTATAGATCTGATCAGATACTATACCACTAAGGGAGGTGTATGCTTTGCGCGTGGGTGTTAGCGTTACTGGCACTAACCTAAAGCTGCCTGGGGCGACGCAGACCCTCTCTGGCGCTAAAACCTAATTGATATCACCCGCCGGGCGATCAGGGGGTTAAACCTTTATTGGGTTATATACGGCGGGTGCCCTGATGCTATAAAAAGCAAACTAACCAACCAGTGTCACCCGTAACCTTTATATGGTGATCACTGGTGAAAGGGTTAACTAGGGGCAATCAGGGGGTTAAAACCTTTATTAGGTTAAATATGGGGGTACCCGACGCTATATAAAAACCTGACGGGTTACCTAAATAACGAAATAACTCACTGGGTAACCAGTGTCACCAGTGACGCTTATACGGTGATCACTGGTGAAAGGGTTAACTCTAGGGGCAATCAGGGGGTTAAATTAATATATAGGGGTACCTGACGCTAATAAAAACCTGCGGCGAACCTAAAAATAATTAACTGGCTATCTAGGACACCAGCGACAAGAAAAAAGCGATCGGAAAAACGATCGCTTAGTGACGCTGGCGTTAGGGGGTGAAAGGGTTACCTGGGGGGCGATCAAGGGGTTAAACCTTTATTAGGGGGGGTTAGGGGGCTACCCTGGACCTAAAGGGGCCTAAACCTAACTGCCCTGCAACTTTTTACAGTTACAAATGACACTGATTGCAGTGATCAGTAAAAAAAATGATCACTGCAAACGGTGCACTGTGACTGGGGGTACTGGGGGTGATCTGGTGGGTGATCTGGGGGTGACTGGGGGGTGATTTGTGTGCCTACGTGTACTGGTGTCAGTGGGCTGTTGGTGCACTTACTGTGAGATGTCTTCACTCCTCGCGCCGGATCGAAAAGACCGACACGAGGAGAGATGACATCACTTCCTCCTGTCTGTGTTTACATTACAGGCAGGGGAAAGCTCTCTCATTCGCCGGGAGCGATCGAGAGGGGGTGGCCGGAATCGAACGGCCGTCCCCTCATGCCGGATCGCTCCCGAACACTTAACCACCGCTCACTGTAAAGAAGGGGGGTCCGATCGGACCCCCCAACTATACAAAGGCGATCACGTACATATACGTGATTCTGCCTGTCGGTGCCATTCTGCTGACGTATAATTACAGTGGGCGGTCGTTAAGTGGTTAAGAAAGAATCCAGGCCCTTCTTAAAGCAATCTACTGAGCTGGCCAGAACCACCTCTGGAGGGAGTCTGTTCCACATTTTCACAGCTCTTACTGTGAAGAAACCTTTCAGTATTTGGAGGTGAAATCTCTTTTCCTCTAGACGCAAAGAGTGCCCCCTTGTCCTTTGTGTTGACCGTAAAGTGAATAACTCAACACCAAGTTCACAATATGGACCCCTTATATATTTGTACATGTTGATCATATCCCTTCTTAATCTCCTCTTCTCAGGAGTGAATAAATTCAGTTCCTCTAATCTTTCCTCATAGCTGAGCTCCTCCATGCCTCTTATCAGTTTGGTTGCCCTTCTTTGCACTTTCTCCAGTTCCCCGAAATCCTTTTTGAGAACTTGGGCCCAAAACTGAACTGCATATTGCAGATGAGGTCTTACTAATGATTTGTACAGGGGCAAAATGATATCTCTCTCTCTGGAGTCCATACCTCTCTTAATACAAAAAAGGACTTTGCTCGCTTTGGAAACCGCAGCTTGGCATTGCATGCCATTATTGAGCTTATGATCTACCAAAACCCCCAGATCCTTCTCCACTACGGATCCCCCCAGTTGTACTCCCCCTAGTATGTATGATGCATTCATATTCTTAGCCCCCAAGTGCATAATTTTACATTTATCAACATTAAACCTCATCTGCCACATAGTCGCCCAATTAGACAGAGCATTGAGGTCGGCTTGTAAATTGGCGACATCCTGTAAGGACATTATTCCACTGCATAGCTTGGTGTCATCTGCAAAGACAGAAATGTTACTTTTGATCTCAGACCCAATATCATTTATAAAGATCTTAAAAAGTAAGGGTCCCAGCACTGAACCTTGGGGTACACCACTGATAACCTTGGACCATTCAGAGTAAGAATCATTAACCACTACTCTCTGAATTCTGTCTTTTAGCCAGTTTTCTATCCATTTACAAACTGATATTTCCAATCCTATAGACTTTACCTTGCACATGAGCCGTGTGTGGGGAACTGTATCGAACGCTTTTGCAAAATCCAAGTATACCACGTCCACAGCCACCCCTCTGTCCAACGTTTTACCTACCTCTTCATAAAAAGAAATCAGGTTTGTCTGACAACTTCTGGTCTTTCATGAATCCATGCTGTCTGTTGCTTAAAATATTTTTTTCCAGCAAGAACTCATCTATGTGGTCTTTTATTAATCTCTCCAGTATCTTCCCAACTATAGAAGTTAAACTAACTGGTCTATAGTTACTTGGTAAAGACTTTGTTCCCTTTTTAAATATACAGAAAAAAAGGAAGGAAAGGAAAAAAGAGCTGAGCAAACCTGTATACAGTGAATATACAATCTAACAATAATCTGGAAATATTGTGCAATAACTATAACTTAATATAGTGACAAAAAAATAGTGACAAAAATATAATAATGTATGGTATGATATGATAAACCGACACATTAATCGAGTTTGACCCCAAAGGAATAACGGTTAATCATATAAATGTCCATATAAAAGTCCATTTAAATTCTGAACATAAACGAATTGCAATGCAAATTGGAAGAAGGGTGAACTCCTAAATTGCACCAAAAGAATGCACACGTGCACCACCACCAAAATAATGTGCTTACCAGAGGAAAGCTATTGGAATGCCAAACTATGAATCACTCGCTTCCTTGCAGTAGATGAATATCCAAGGATGGAAAGGAACTCTTGCGATATTGGAACTCAGTATTCACCAGTCATAAAAATGAGAAGGGGAAACATGGGAAGAGCCGGCCGGCATGCAGTCTCCCATTCAGCGATAACATCAGCGCGTCAACCTCCCAACGTACGTTTCACTATAGGTAGCGTCGTCTGGGGAGACTACGCTACCTATAGCGAAACGTACGTCGGGAGGTTGACGCGCTGATGTCATCGCTGAACGGGAGACTGCATGCCGACCAGCTCTTCCCATGTTTTTATGCCTGAATTTTACCTACTTGATGTAAGTTACCACCTTTTTATTTGAATAAATGCTGTTTGGACGATATACACTATGTGGTTTCCCCTTCTCATTTTAATGACTGGTGAATACTGAGTTCCAATATCGCAAGAGTTCCTTTCCATCCTTGGATATCCATCTACTGCAAGGAAGCAAGTGATTCATAGTTTGGCATTCCAATAGCTTGCCTCTGGTAAGCACATTATTTTGGTGGTGGTGCACATGTGCATTCTTTTGGTGCAATTTAGGAGTTCACCCTTCTTCCAATTTGCATTGCAATTCGTTTATGTTCAGAATTTATATGGACTCTTATATGGACATTTATATGATTAACCGTTATTCCTTTAGGGTCAAACTCGATTAATGTGTCGGTTTATCATATCATACCATACATTATTATATTTTAATATTATTGCACAATATTTCCAGATTATTGTTAGATTGTATATTCACTGTATACAGGTTTGCACAGCTCTTTTTTCCTTTTTTTCTGCATATTGGTGTTTGGTCTACACGTGTGAGTTTGCTGCATTTTTAGGGTTTATCAATCTATTCATTCAATCATTTTTTATTTCTCTTTATCCATTTAAGCGCGGTATATCCTCCTTCCCATATTGCTTTTTAAATATAGGCACCACATTGGCCCTGCGCCAATCCAGTGGTACTATTCCCGTCATTAACGAGTCCCTAAAAATTAAATACAATGGCTTTGAAATTACAGAGCTCAGTTCTTTTAGGATCCGTGGGTGTATGCCATCTGGTCCAGGTGGTTTATCCACCTTTATTCTGTCTAAATATTTCTGGACCATATCCCCTGTGAGCCATTGTGGATTTGGGGCTGTGTCACTACCACCCCCATTTTATAATGAGCTCCCCCATGCTCCAGGGCTGAAGAAAGTATTTAATAAATTAGCCTTCTCTTTGTCCCCAGTCACCCACTCTAGATTATTTTGTAAAGGGCCTACATGCTCAGACTTGACCTTTTTACTATTAATATATTTAAAGAATTTTTGGGGGTTTGTCCTACTATCTTTTGCAATCTGTCGTTCATTTTGAATTTTTGCATCCTTGATTTCCTTTTTACATATCCTGTTATATTCTTTGTAACATAGCAAAAAAAATTTGTAGCGCTAAACGTGATAAATCAGAAATGCGTGACACCCAAGTGACTGAGTGAAAAACAATATTAATGTCAATCAGAATTCAACACTAGACGTGAAGAATAGATACAAAAAAAAGAAAGTCTCTAATAATGATCCTGTGATAAATAAACAATCCAATATGAACTTGTAATCTTCAAAGAAAATCAAGTGACTGTAAGATGACCACCACCGAACGGAAAGGAGGCTTACCGGAATGAGTGGACCCGATAAACGTATATCTATGGGGTCAACTCAGGCGTTAAATGTGTGTCCCCGTGGAGATAGAATCCTTGACTGGGAGTCCCACAAATAGATGTTCCACGATTTAGAACAGATGATTGTACCAAATCTCCAAGCCAGGTATAGCAATGATGGTGGCCCAAGGTGAAACCATATCAGAATGAAAAAGAAGGAGGGCACATAGCGTGATACAGTTTAAAGAACTTTTAATTAATGTAGGTAGGAACACTTACATTACATCAGTAGATAAGCGCTTTGGATATAATCAGTGGCAGCAGTGGAGTCTCCCGACACGTTTCGCAATAGTTTGCATCGTCTGGGGTATCTTCTTTGTAACATTTAAATGACACTAGTGTTCCCTCATTTTTATATTTTTTAAAAGCTCTTTTCTTATAGTTTATAGCTTTTTTAACTTTGGCCGTGAGCCACATAGATTTTATTTTTAGCCTTTCAAACTTATTGCCCATGGGGATATACTTTGCAGTGAGTTCACAAACAGTCTTTTTGAAGAATTCCCATTTCTGTTCTGTGCCCATTGATGCCAATATTCCCTCCCAGTCTAAGCCCTGGAGAGCAGCCCTTATCCTTGGAAAATTTGCTCTCTTGAAATTAAGTGTTTTTATCTTTCCCGTATGTGATTCTGCTTACAACTAACATCAAATGAAATCATGTTATGGTCACTGCTACCCAGGTGTTCCTTTATCTGAACTTTAGTAATACGCTCTGCATGGTTTGAGATTACCAGGTCCAACAGAGCATCATTCCTAGTTGGGGCCTCAATAAACTGGACCATAAAATTGTTCTGCAATAGGTTTGTACATTTTTGGCCTTTAACTGTCCCAGCAGTGCCATTACTCCAGTCAATTTCTGGGTAGTTAAAATCCCCTATTATTATCACCGTCCCAGCCCTTGCAGCCCCTTCCATCTGTGCAAGGAGCTGAGTCTCCACCTCCTCATTAACATTGGGTGGTCTATAACAAACTCCAATGATTAACTTTGAACTACGCACATCTGTATGCAGTTCCACCCATAATGCTTCAGACTCATCCCACTCTCCATCCACCAGGTGCTCTTTCACACTCGCTTTGAGATCACTTCTCACATAGAGACAGACCCCTCCACCTTTCCTTTTCACCCTGTCTTTCCGAAAGAGTGCAAAGCCAGGAATATTATTTGCCCAGTCATGTGAGGAATGAAGCCAAGTTTCAGCAATACCAATTACATCATAGCTCTCCTCATGCACCAGAGCTTCCAACTCACCTATTTTGCTTGGCAGACTTCTGGCATTGGTGAACAGACACTTTAATGCATTAATATGTTTTGACCGGTCACATACTATCCTCTTGGGTGTTCCCAGATTTCAACTAGGACTTGCTACTATACTTACCTTGGGTTTATGTGCTTTGGTTACCCTACCACTAATACCCCTTATACTACCCTCTGGAATATGTTCCATGCTGACTCTCACTATCTCTGGACCCTCCCCCCCATCGCCTAGTTTAAAAACCCCTCTAACTTTTTGCCCATCCTTATTCCCAGCTGATCTGCACCCTCCTCATTTAGGTGCAGTCCGTCCCTTCTATAGTACTGGTTATTGACTGAGAAGTCAGCCCAGTCCTCCAGGAACCCAAACCCTTCCTTAATACACCAGCTCTTTAGCCACTTGTTCACTTCCCTAATCTCCCTCTGCCTTTCTGGTGTGGCTCGATGTACCGGTAGTATTCCTGAGAATACTACCTTGGAGGTCCTTTTCCTCAATTTAGCTCCCAAGTCCCTAAAATCGTTCTTTAGGACACTCCATCTGTCTCTGACTTTGTCATTGGTGCCAACATGCACCATGACAGCTGGGTCTTCCCCAGCCCCTCCCAGTAATCTGTCCACCAGATCCGTGATGTGCCGATCAAAGATAAATATTGCCCTTGCACTAGGCACTGGCCTTTTACATACCTTTCGAACCCGGACCTAAAAAAACTACCAGAGATGACATTACCCTATCCTGCCTTGTTGCGAGGATGTTACTAAGACACTCCCAGCTGGTTCAAACCCCCTCGCATGTGCTCTCTCTTCCCTGTTGCAGTAGCTCACTGATGCTGGGATGGAGGAGATAGTGGACCACACTCGTGCATGGGTTTAAGAGCTCGCTCCTGTGATGTTGGGGGTGAGCATGACAATAATGATAACTTTGATTTATATATTCCAGACTAGATCCACAGGCAAAATGGGAAATTCATTAAAGGATATACAGTAATACCTTTGACTGCAAGCATTAGTTCCTGAAACATGCTTGTATCGAAATCAGTGGCGGCTGGTGTCCAAATTTTTTGGGGGGGCACAAACAAACTGAAAAAAACCCCCATCAATTGCAGCCACTGTGCCCATCAAACGCAGCTACTGTGCCCATCAATTTCCGCCACTGTGCCATCAAACGCAGCCACTGTGCCTATCAAACGCAGCCACTGTGCCATCAGACGCAGAAACTGTGCCATCAATTGCCGCCACTGTGCCCACCACTGTGCCCATCAAATGCAGCCACTGTGCCCATCAAACGCAGCCACTGTACCCATAAATTGCTGCCACTGTGCCCATCAAATGCAGCCACTGTGCCCATCAAAGGCAGCCACTTTGCCATCAATTGCTGCCACTGTGCCATCAAATGCAGCCACTGTGCCCATAAATTGCCGCCACTGTGCCATCAAACGCAGCTACTGTACCCATCAATTGCTGCCAGTGTGCCCATAAATTGCCACTACTGTGCCCATCAATTGCTGCCAGTGTGCCCATCAATTGCCGCTACTGTGCCCATCAATTGCTGCCAGTGTGCTCATCAATTGCTGCTACTGTGCCCATCAATTTCCACTACTGTGCCCATCAATTGCTGCCAGTGTGCCCATCAATTGCTGCTACTGTGCTCATCAAATGCTGCTTGTGTGCATCCCCCGCCCGCCCGGCACTTACCTTGTCTCGGTGGGGCAGCGGGTCACTGCGGTGTCCTCCACGCTCCTCGATGTCTTCTCCCGTCCTCTCTTCCCATCCTCTGCTATGATTGGACGCCTGATAGGCGTCCAATCACAGCACCTGTCGTTTCAGCCAATTAGGTGGCAGGAAACAGACCCGAGCACCTGATTGGCTGAGAGGAGGTTAAGTGTTAGGAAAGCGAATATTCATTAACTGTGAGTGCCCAGCATGGTGCCCGCTGTTCACCTTTTTGGACACCTATTAGAGCCTATGGCTCTAATCAGGTGCTCTCAAAAAACACCCTGCCGCCGAAAAGGGGCCGTGCACCTGAGTAGGGGGTGGCAGCAGTACCCCCAGATAGATTCATGCAATGCATGAATCTATCTATGGTGATAGAGTGGTGGCAGGAGAGAGGGGGCGATGCCCGTACACCCCTTATAGACACACCGCCACTGATCCAAAGGACTCTTATATCAAAGCCAATTTCCCCATAAGAAATAATGGAAACTCGGATGATTTGTTTCACAACCATTTATTCATTTATTCAACCATTTATTTAAGTCCTTCAGTTTATAGTCCATATAAAAAGATTATATCAATGTGATTGGTTGTGTAACCATAAAATTTCCATCCACAAACGGAAGCCTTCACAACGGGATTAGAAGCAAACTCCAGCAGGAGCTACAGAGTATAAAAGAGAAGAGAGACGTCTCGAAGTGTAGCAATATGGTTACATTTAATGAAGGTGCAACATTTAGTAACTCACAAGGTTGGTGATAAAAAGAGGCTCCTCTAAGTATGCAGGCATAAAGCTGTCCACATAGACTATACACCACACTGTCGGCTCTTACCGCTGTCAGTCTGCAATTGTGAATGGGATAGACTACCCTGCAGTAGAGCGATCTGAAAGCGAGACTTGAAGAGCTTGTGGAGCGCAGCGTTGAAGGGATGATATCGATGGCGGTGCGAAGAATGGTCTATGTGGACAGTTTTACCCCGGATGCCTACATACATAGATGTGCATGTTGCTAAATGTTGTACCTTCAATAAATGTAACTATATTGCTACACTTAGAGGCATCTCTCCTTTATACCCAGTTGTGACATGGCGCTACTCTTATATCAAGACATCGCTTGTTTATCAAGTCAAAATTTATAAAGAAAATGTTCCTTGTCTTGCAAAACGCTCTCAAACCAAGTTACTCTCAATCCAAGGTTTTACTGTATATAGACCTTTATTTCATATTTTCTTTGTTTATGTCAGGACTAAAAAATTTAATTACAAAATGTTTGTCTCTATTTTATTTAATATTGAATATTGCAAATGATTGAAGATAGCAAACTGGGCTCCTTTTCACACATTTCCCCATAGCTTTAACTGTTCTTTTCACTTGTTTACATTGTTCAAAAGCTCAAATTTACAAGCACTGAGTCTGAGGAGTGATTTGCAGTCTGAGCAGTGGCTCAGCCCCCTCTCTTCCTCTGGCTCTTGTCACACATCAGAAAGAAGAAGAAAGACTCTGAAGGCAAGTAGCTTTTACTGTACCCTCTGTAGAAAACCCACAATTCATTGTTATACTATCGCCCTGAGTGCACTCTGTATTAAATATACATTTTTGAAAAACATATTTTATATAAAAAGCAGTTATAAAATATCAGAAAGTTTTTAAAAATGTAATTCAAAGTGATTCCAAACTATTATAGTTTCCATTTAAAGATCTAAATCCAAAAACACAAATAGCATAGAATATATTGTAGCCTATCTGTCCCATTAGTGGCTGCATTCATTTTTCTTCAGGATTTTTTTCTCATTATGTAATTCTGTGAATAACACTCTTCCTGCCCATTTTTGGAAACACCACTGTATTTTTTTTGAGAGTTTTGAATACCTCTATTGGTCCTTATCTTTATGTATAATTTTTTTTCAGATTCTATGCATCTGCTCCTGATGAGGCATTACAGTCGCCGAAACGCGTCGAGCCAATGGCCTTGTCAACCTATAGGCTACCCTAGATGCTTGATGTTATAATATATGATGTGATGTAGCTATTTTAATCATTGCTGTTAACTTATATCTCTATATGGAGCCCGCTGGCCGAGATATTTGTATAACTTGTGTTTATTTATTAAAACTTGTCTTTTCAAGTGATTTTTTGTTCTACCTATGTGCCTCATTTAAAGTCCCGAACTTCCTCCCCTCTTATTATAAATTAATTAGGGATAAAAACATTTATCTAGGGTGTCTCATTTAAAGTCCCACTTTTCCCCTCCCCCAATTCCCCCCTTTATGAATATTTAATTAGGGATGGAGGCACATAGGTGGATAATTTGCAAAATATTTTTCAAATTTTGTATTTACTTAGATAATTAATTTTTATTTTTATAATACAATTTTGGGTTATTTTAATCCCCTGCCCACCTATTTCTGTTTTTGACCCATTATTTTTCTCTGGATGTTCCCTCTTTTTTATTTCTGCTACTCTTTTCATTTTTCTACAAATATATACCTTTTTATTTTTATTTTTTCTGTTAGCTTGCACTAGGTGGCGCTGTGTCAGCTGTTTTCGTCTTCTGTCTCTGAATGTCCGGGAGCTGCGATGCGTCCCTGGCGCCTTCCCTCCTCCCCCCAGCTGGGTGCTGGTTTTATAGGGGGTGGGCGGGCTTGTCCAGTCACTAGAGTTGAGCGGACACCTGGATGTTCGGGTTCGACGGGTTCGGCCGAACTTCGGAAAAAAGTTCGGGTTCGGGACCGAACTTTAACCCGAACCCGGACCCGAACCCCATTGAAGTCAATGGGGACCCGGACTTCTAAGGACTAAAAAGGCTCTAAAAAAGTAATGGAAAGGGCTAGAGGGCTGCAAATGGCAGCAAAATGTTGTTAAGAGCATGGCAAGTGCTCTGCAAACAAATGTGGATAGGGAAATAACTTAAAATAACATTAAAAAAATAAAAAAATAAAAAAATATGCTGGAGGCCCCCTTTTCAGCAGAAGAGGTACGGGAAGTCATTGAGAACCTCAGAAACTCAAAGGCACGATGCCACACATATGGTGGGAATGCCCCAGAATACGCCCTTTCTGGAATAAATTATTCAATTTAATGGATAAGCTAGTGGGAAAATGAAATACTTTGAAATAAAAATGTAGCGGGGTGCTAAATTTAAGGGAAGTGTTTGAGTGGTAAATAGGCTCAAACACCCTAATTCTGTAGGATTCATGGACCATTTTGTCCTCGGGGGACAGTATTGGTGTGCAGTTCCCTGCGGCCTACAGGTGGCGCTGCCATGGTAGGCTAGGGTTGAACCGCCGATACAGTGCTGTGCCTTTTGTGTCCCCTCTTGGCAGTAGTACAGCGGGGCGGGGAACCTTCTGTGCATGCCGGGAGAGCATATAAAAGGGGCAGACCTTTGGCCTGGGGGCTGATGTCCAGTGGGGTCCACGCCCAGGTGCCTTCGGCCTGGGTGCATGTGTTCCTGTTCCATCTCGGGTACCTTTAGCCCGGGGTGAGGTACTATCCTGGAGTTCCTGCTGCCCTGGGTATGGAGGCCTAGGTGCGGGAGTAAAGCCTGGAGTCCAGAGCCTTCGTCTAAGGGTCGAGGAGTCTTAGGGTGCCGCCTCGTGTAGGGGACCATGTTCCAGGGAAGGGAGGATCATTCTGATGGACCGATGCGGGAGTCACGGTGAAAGAAGGGTCTGTTGACTCCCTGGAGAGATGTCTTCCCCTTGATATGGGCTAGGTTCATAGAAGGAGAAGCTCAAGGTCATCTTGACTGTATCAGAGTCCTTATTCACCCGCCCCGTGGCAGGGGCCTTATACACCCTGGTCTGTGGCAGAGACCAAAGTTCTCCAGGTCCGTGGCAGGGGCCTTGTACACCCGGTCTGTGGCAGAGACCAACCTCAAGGTCTGTGGCAGAGACCGTGCACCTAAAACTGTTTGAGAAACCTAAGCAGTGAAGTGAATGTGCTACGTTTGTGCCTGGACCTCCTCCACACCTTAAGCTGTCCTGTTTCTTTGCTCTAACCTTTTCTATCCGAGTAGAGTTTATTTTGCCATGAGAGAATAAGAGTTGTAATTTCAGCTGGTGTGGACATTGACTTTACTGGGAATTAAAGGACTTGCCTCTACCTACAGTAGAGGTGAGAATCATCCTCTGGAGGAGTTTTGACTCCGGCTGTGGACACGGCCCGTCAAGTACACCGCTCAACCTCTTTATATAGGAGGGTATGGGCTGGTAGTGCGGTGTGCCTTTCTCCCTCCTGCGAGGAGCCAACAACATAAAGGCAGGTAAGGCGGAAAGGATCTGTGCGCTACAAAAAAATAAAATAAAAATTATAATCTTGACCTAGGAGGACGAGGTCCATATGGAGTAGGAGGTTGAGGTGGCGGTGGATGTGGCTGTGTAGGTGGAAGCGGCGGTGGAGGAGGACGAGGTAGCCAACACTGGTTCAAAAATACAACAATGGCTGGGTAAGGCCGGTGATGTGTCGAATTCTGTCCCCCGTCAAATAGTGTCCACCCTGTACTGCGCTTGCTCAGTATGTAGGACAAGGGGATTTCTAAAATCTCCCAAGACGAACGGCGCCTGCTTGGTGAGTTCAGGTGAAGGCCACACCATCCGTGGTTCAAGCCGAGCCAAGTGAGGCCGTGCCCGAAGCGTGGCGATCAAACTGAGCCCATGAGGGGCCCTGTTACTATGTGCTACCGTATGTCCACTTGGATGGTGGGGCTTGAACCTGCACTCACAGCGCAGGCGCCGTTCATCTTCGGAGATTTTGTGAATCTCCTTGTCCTCTGTACTGCGCAAGCGCTGCGCCTTCGCAGTATGGGCCAGACACAATCCGATGGCCGGACAGTTTTTGTCAGAACACCGGTATACATGTCTATTCTGCACAAGGTACGGACAAGTCCTGTGGGATCCATGCCTGGTTCATTTTAATGAACGTGAGCTTGTCCACATTGGCTCTGGACAGGCGGCTGCGCTTGTCTGTGATAACGCCCCCTGCCGTGCTAAATACACGTTCAGATAATACACTGGCTGCAGGGCAGGCCAGCACCTCCAAGGCATAAAGGGCAAGCTCAGGCCATGTGCCCAATTTGGACACCCAGAAGTTAAAGGGGGCAGACCCGTCATCCAGTACGTGTAGGCCTGTGGACACATACTGCTCAACCATGTTGGTGAAATATTTATATTGCTGTGATTCAGCGCCAATTAATATATACAAAATTATGTGAAAAAAAAAAAATTATATATAAATAAATATACAAATTATATATAACGGCTGCTCCCCTGCGGATGGAGTCTTAAGCTCCTATCTGAATGAGTGTATATATAAGAAAAAGGGGGCGCTCAAATACTCTTACCAAACTTAATTAATAAGTGATAACTTATCTAATAAATGATTGTGTGAATAATTCTTAAATATAAACACCAACACAATCCTGTGATGCCTATATACAAAAAGGTGAATTGAAAGTCACCATATATAAATCGATTAGTCCCAATCGTAATAAAAGCGTGCTGTCAAGCCCACAACAATCAAAGAAATCTATAACACTCAATTAAGGTTAAGTTAATGAAAAATCAAATGTGTAACAAATCCAAAAAGTGAAAAATTATTTCAACAAATAATGTTCATAATATATTGAGGTTAATTTCTTCAGAATAGTGCAAAGAGTTAATCCTTCACCAAATCTTCATGTGAAGCTAGAACAAATCTTCAACAAATAATGTTCATGATATATTGTGATTGTTTTCTTCAAAGTAGTGCAAAGAGTTAATCCTTCACCAAATCTTCATATGAAGCTAACACCCGAAGTGCACAAATAATAGATTGCGCTTACCAAAGGATGTGGACCTCTTTAGTTAAAAAGAAGGTCTTTAACAGCTTGAGCAGGATTGTGCCTGCACACATATGGACAATTCTGGTAGAGAAATGTTGGAAACGCCACCCTGAAGACGTAATCAACACGAAACGTACGTCGGTCGGCGCAGCCTGGTCACGTGGTATACACACGCAGCGCTCCATCCTGGGTCCCTGACTGCAGCGAACGGTGGCTTCGGTGCACGCCGCTTCTAGGAGTCCATGAGCCGTGAGCTCCCTATTGTCTGCCTGCAGCCCCAGTGCCGGGATGGGCACTTTTTAATGTAAGAGGCCACCTAGGCCACATACGTTTTTTACATTATTTTTATTGCCTTTTTATAAATAAATACGAGTTACACTATGGAGTTCTTTTGCTTGTATTTCACATGTTCCGCCTAATTAACCGAGGGAGGAGTTTCCAACATTTCTCTACCAGTATTGTCCATATGTGTGCAGGCACAATCCTGCTCAAGCTGTTAAAGACCTTCTTTTTAACTAAAGAGGTCCACATCCTTTGGTAAGCGCAATCTACTATTTGTGCACTTCGGGTGTTAGCTTCATATGAAGATTTGGTGAAGGATTAACTCTTTGCACTACTTTGAAGAAAATAATCACAACATATTATGAACAATATTTGTTGAAGATTTTTTCTAGCTTCACATGAAGATTTGGTGAAGGATTAACTCTTTGCACTATTCTGAAGAAATTAACCTCAATATATTATGAACATTATTTGTTGAAATAATTTTTCACTTTTTGGATTTGTTACACATTTGATTTTTCATTAACTTAACCTTAATTGAGTGTTATAGATTTCTTTGATTGTTGTGGGCTTGACAGCACGCTTTTATTACGATTGGGACTAATCGATTTATATATGGTGACTTTCAATTCACCTTTTTGTATATAGGCATCACAGGATTGTGTTGGTGTTTATATTTAAGAATTATTCACACAATAATTTATTAGATAAGTTATCACTTATTAATTAAGTTTGGTAAGAGTATTTGAGCGCCCCCTTTTTCTTATATATACATGTTGGTGAAATGCTGCCTCCTGCTAAGACGTTCCATCTCAGCTGGTGGTGCTGGTTGTTGTGGCGTGCTGACAAAGCTTTTCCACATTTCAGCCATGCTAACCCTGCCTTCTGAGGTGCTGCCGGTGCCCCGGCTGCGTTGGCGACCTCTTCCTCCTCCTCTGCCTTCGCCTTGTGCTTCCACCGTACGCCCGCTGTCAGGTGGGAATGCCACCAGCAGCGCGTCTACCAGCGTGTGCTTGTACTCGCGCATCTTACGATCCCGCTCCAGTGAGGGAATTAAGGACGGTACGTTGTCCTTGTAACGGGGATCCAGCAGGGTGGCCACCCAGTAATCAGCACCAGTTAAAATGTGGGCAACTCGGCGGTCATTGCGGAAACACTGCAGCATGTAATCGCTCATGTGTGCCAGGCTGCCCAGAGGCAAAGAAAAGCTGCCTCTGTGGGAGGTGTATCGTCTGTGTCCTCTGTATCCCCCCAGCCACGCACCAGTGATGGCCACGAGCTGGTCTGGGTGCCACCCTGCTGTGAAAATGGCTCCTCCTCCTCCTCCTCCTCCTCCATCTCCTCCTCCACCTCGTCATCCTCCAGAACTGTGCCCTTTCTGCCGGACAATTGTGTACCTGCCGTTTGTTGGTGCAGGAACCCACCCTCGTAGCCACTTGTGAAAGACTGCCCTGAAAGCCTTTGAAAATGATCCCGCTTCCTCCTCCTCCTCCTCATCCTCCTGTGCCACATCCTCTTCCATCATCGCCCGAAGCGTTTTTTCAAGGAGGCATAGAACTGGGATAGTAACGCTAAGAATGGCGTCATTGGCACTGGACATGTTGGTGGAGTACTCGAAACAGCGCAACAAGGCACACAGGTCTCGCATGGAGGCCCAGTTATTGGTGGTGAAGTGGTGCTGTTCCGCAGAGCGACTCACGCGTGATTGCTGCAGCTGAAACTCCACTATCGCCTGCTGCTGCTCGCACAGTCTGGCCAGCATGTGCAAGGTGGAGTTCCACCTTGTGGGCACGTCACATATGAGGCGGTGAGCGGGAAGGCCGAAGTTACGCTGCAGCGCTGACAGGCGAGCAGCAGCAGGGTGAGAACGCCAAAAGTGCACACACACAGCCCGCACTTTCTGCAGCAGCTCTGGCATATTGGGGTAATTTTTAAGGAACCTCTGGACCACTAAGTTCAGCACATGCGCCAGGCAAGGGATGTGCGTCAAACCGGCTAGGCCCAGAGCTGCTACGAGATTTCGCCCATTATCGCACACCACCAGGCCGGGCTTGAGGCTCACTGACAGCAACCACTCATTGGTCTGTTGTTCCATGTCACTCCACAACTCCTGCGCGGTGTGGGGTTTTTCCCCCAAACAGGAAAGTTTTAAAACTGCCTGCTGTCGTTTACCCCTGGCTGTGCTGAAGTTGGTGATGAAGGTGTTACGCTGACCGGATGAGGAGGCGGTAGAGGATGAGGAAGCGGAGTAGGAGGAGTTAGCAACAGGAGGCAAACTGAAGCGCCCTGCAATCCTCGGTGGTGGAAGGACATGCGACAAACTGCTATCTGCCTCAGGCCCAGCCGCCACTGCATTTACCCAGTGTGCTGTTAGGGAGATATAACGTCCCTGACCGTGCTTACTGGTCCACGCATCCGTAGTTAGGTGGACCTTGCCACAGATGGCGTTGCGCAGTGCACACCTGATTTTGTCCCCCACTTGGTTGTGCAGGGAAGGGATGGCTCGCCTGGAAAAATAGTGGCGGCTGGGCACGACGTACTGTGGGACAGCCAATGCCATAAGGCTTTTAAAACTCTGCGTCTCCACCATACGGAATGACAGCATTTCAAAGGCCAGGAGTTTTGAAATGCTGGCATTCAGGGCCAGGGATCGCGGGTGGCTAGGGGGGTACTTCCTCTTCCGCTCCAATGTTTGGGAGATAGAGAGCTGAACGCTTCCATGGGACATTGTGGAGATGGTTGGTGACCCAGGTGGTAGTGTTGCTGGCAGATCCTCTGTTTGCGGGGTGGCAGGTGCCACTGTCACTACAGAGGTGGATGAAGAGGCTGAGACTGCAGCAGAAGAGGAAGCAGGAGGAGCCAGAGACCTTTCTTGGTTTTGGAGGTGTCTACTCCACTGCAGCTCGTGCTTTGCACTTAGATGCCTGGTCATGCAGGTTGTGCTCAGGTTGAGAACGTATATGCCTCGCTTCAGCCTCTGATTGCACAGCCTGCAAACCACTCGTGTCTTGTCATCAGCACATTGTGTGAAGAACTGCCACGCTAGGGAACTCCTTGGACCTCGCTTTGGTGTGCTCGGTCCCTTGCTGCGTTGGGCAGTAGCAGACATACTGTCTAGGGGACGGACGCTCCGCTTTTGCACCCTGCTCCCTCTTCTGCTGTGCTGGTGGCTCTGTGCGACCACTGCCTCTTCCTCCAAACTACACTGGTCACCTGCATAACGTTCATTCCATGTGGGGTCGAGGACCTCATCGTCCTCCACATCATCTTCCACCCAGTCTTCACCCCTGCCCTCCTTGTCTGTCTGCACAATTGCGAAAGCAGCAGCAGTTGGCACCTGTGTTTCGTCATCATCCGAGACGTACTGCGATGGTCCTCCCATGTACTCATCATGAAACATAAGTGGTTGGGCATCAGTGCACTCAATCTCTTACACTTCTGGGGCAGGGCTGTTGTGGAGATTTTTATGGAGATGTATTTAATATGTATTGTCATAGTGTCACCCAGTGTTAGTACTTCCGCAACCCGCTCTAAAAGAGCTGATTGGGGTAGTCTGAGGCTGGTTGAATCCCGTCTGATAGGGGAAAACGTCTTGAGGTTGGAGTGTGATGCTTGCAGGGGACGGATATGTCCACCGATGGGGGGCCCTCTGTGCATTAGCATGGACGATCATTGAGGAGGGGGTATCCTCGCTCTGCAATGACATCATTGGTTATGGGCAAATGCGCGCTCTTGTCTCGGCTGTGTCTGAGCAACATTGGTTGAAATTCGTAGCGCGCGTCTGCAGATAGCCTCCCTCCCCCATTCAATAATAGTATAATCTGAATATGCGATATTCTATGGAATGGCGCAGAATAAGGATTTCTATCAGCGGTGACTTTAGCCATCATACGTTATTGTATTCACTGTATGTATTATTGTATTGAATCCTTTTATTTCCTGTTGGAAGGATGTCCTTGTATGGTCATTCTCCTGTGTGGAACGGACATCCTGTGATGTCCCCTCCCATGGGGGGAGGTGACTGGTTGCTGCAACCATTCACCTCCTGTCTTGAGATCTTTTGAGTTTAATAAAAGCCTATGAGTAGGCGTCGGCTTAACAGTCTTTGCTGGAATGGCCTGATAAGAAGACCTGTGTTGGTGGTTTCCTTGATTGAATGATGGAATGAACGGTGAGTGGACTTTAGCAAACTTAACTTAACGATAGCATTACTTCAAGAAGATGAAATCTGATGTGTGCTTATAGAGCACAGGAATTATAGGCTGTCTGCTCTGCAAACAGCAGCCTAAAATTCCACGACAGTAATGGCGACTCACGGTTGGGACCAATTGCGGCCTCTTTGAGCATCAGATCAGCAGAGGGGGGAGAGTGGACCTGCGATGTGATGTGTAAAGAGGCTGTACTTTGAAACGAAAAAAAAAAAAATTGTCTTTTTGAAATAATGTTTCAAGTTTGCAGCGTGTGTATGTGTGCGTGTGTATGTCTGCGAATCGCATGTGTGTGTGTGATTTTGTCATGGATCGTATGCCTGTGAATTTGATTGTGTGTGGGTATGCCTGCATGTGCCTGTGTGATTAGATTGTGCGATCTATTGAGCAGTTGGCTGCCAGCAATGGCTGCTGCATTGTTCTGGTCCTTGAGCCATGAGGTTTAGTGGGGGTGGGGCAGGAAGCATCTCAGTTACAATGGTGAAAGTTGGTGACTTTCTGTAAATAGCATGCAGGAGTTTTGTAGTGGGAGGGCCCTGAGAGAGGATCTGATGGAAACTGTGGGCTGTAAGAGTGTAACTAAGCGAGAAATATAGACTGTATATTGTGTATGAAATGAAGGTATAGATGTGGTATTTAGTGCACTGAGAAGTTTGTAAAGTAGATTGCTTGGCTGCCATGTGCTTGAATGGGGGAAGGGCTTGCCCACTGTTTTGTGTTGCAATGGCTGTGCCCTGAGGGAAAGACACTCTAAGCAAATGTTACAAGCAACTGTATGTGTGTGGTGTTTGTGATTTCTATGAAAAATAGAAATGGTTAGATTGTGATTTTTGCCTTTATAGGGGACAAAGACACATGTCCCCATAAGTGTAAAAATATTAAGTGTTTGGTTTTTGAGTTGAAAGTTCCTGCCAAGTGGCCAGGCTGAGGCCACTGTGTGTGTGAACTTTAGGTAGAGACGTGGTGAATATCTCAGAGTATATGAACTTAGAGAAATGAATATGTTTTTAATATTGTCATGTAACTCACATTTATTGAATGTGCTGTTTAGTTGGCCAAAGGGAGGCTAAGTTTGTAAGTGTACATGTGGTCCTTGTAGAGTGTAGCTGACACCTTTTTCAGTGGATTTTGATGATAATTTAGAAAAGTTTCAATGGTGTAGTCAGTCTTTGTGGAGAAAAACATTTTTGATTTTCTTTTAAAGAGATGCTGGTTTTGGCGGGAAAAAGCAATGGCGCCATTCTTGGTTTTTGTTAGCCTTGCAGGTTTGTCTGCCATTTTGAGGCACAGTTTTTCTTGGCACCTTCCCTTATAGGATACTCACAGGCTAGACACCTTTCTTTTGGGCACTATACCATGTGGCATTCGTCAGCTATGTTGCTGATAGAATTTCTCAGTTTTTGATGTTTAGTGCGAATTGGGTAGTGCGGCCTTTTTAACCTGCTGGAGGCCATTTGTGTTTGTCTTTGTGTGGGGGAACCCATGTGGTGTTCATTGTGACGCCCCATGCGGGTTATTGGTGGGAAAAAATTGCATGCGTCAATGGCGCAATTTTTGTTGTCCATGAGGTGCTGTGGTGGGTCATCCACCATTTTGTAGTCCTGGCTTGTCGGCCATTTTGAGAGACGTTTACAGTTTGAGATAGGAAGTTCCAGTTTAGCAAACACGGCCCCTGAATATGCTGTATTGGCATTTGTTGATTGGCGCAATTTTGTCCTGTTTTGTGCGCTTGCAGTTTGACCTGTGCACTGCTGGGGAGAGTGCTGGGACGCCAGAGTGACATACTGAGGATGGTTTTGTCTCTGGTTTAAATTGTTTTTCTAAGCATCGCCTTTTGAGTTGAGTGGTATCTTAAAATAGTGCGGTCTTACCCTGAGGGGCCACGACGCGCTTGCGGACACACGCACATGCTGGGGCCTATTTATGGATAGGATCTGGCTGACCTACCAGCAGTTGGAGTGTGGGAGGAGGCCAACGCAGAGACAGGGAGGACATGCAAACTCCATGCAGATGGTGTTAGGAGGGGGGATTTCTCTGTTTTCATTTAAGTAGATGTAAGCTATTGCAGGGTCGGCTGGCTTTGCAGTATATGAAAAACTTCACTTTACACTGAATTTTGATGGATTGTAAGACTAACAGAGTTTTTGTACAATGATGTGTTTTTATGTTTAAATATTTCCTTCCCAGAAGGCAATTCATATGTTTTGAAGCTTGTATTGTATAGCCTGTAGAGGAGGAGTGGGGGTTTTGGTCGAAACCCCTAGAGCCATCTTTTTGCAGGAGTTTTGCATTTGAGTCAACTTGTGGTTTTGCTTGCAGGGGATGTTTGGGTCAGGACCCTCCCATTTGCAAAGGGGGGTTTTATTCCATCATTTCCTTGACAAGGTTTTAAATTGTTGAAATATATAATGTGTAGCCATGGATTTTTTTGGAGTCTTGATAGACACAGCAATGTGGCTGGGCTCCCCCCTCCCCCTCCCTCTTCCTGAACAATTGATATGTAAATAAACCAGTTTGGTTTTTTTTTAAGAGCTGAGCATAACCGGAAGTTTCTTTTCAGCATTTATATATCAGCAGAAAGTTAGTGGGAGGAGCTTGGGGTTTTTAAAGGTGAGAAATGAGATTTGTGTTTGGAAGGAAAATGGAAAGCATTTTGGCGTTTAAAAGTGTTTTATATTTTGTTCCAGTTTTGTGAAGTTTTGGACTGTAATACAGTTTTGGGTAGAGAGAAAAACAGGGGGTATCACCATTATTCTATCATCTAGATACAGAGAGAAGCCACATTGTTCTGCAGGTGGTAAACTGGCGTAATTGTTCTGTGTGGTTTAGTCTGACAACGCAGTGTATGGGTGTATAGCGGAAAACGCTTGTGTATGCATACACTGTGAGGGGTAGAGGCCTAATTCGGGGGTTGATCTGTGGTTGTTGCTGTAGTTCCAAAAGTGTTGGGACAACAAGCCATAGTGTTGACGCCTCGGTTAGGGTTTCTAGTTGGAGGACTTGACCATATAGTGGTTGTAGTTCTGCAATTCACCGTATAAGAAGACACCGGGCGGTGATCTCCGAAAATGGGTGCAACGGTTTAACCTGGACACAGGTTTAAGACGATAAGCCGATTCGAATCGCCATGGACACAAGGAGGTCTGTGCAAAGGGAAGGAATGGAGGCTTCCCATAGTCAGACGGTCACACAGTGCACGAAGCCTAGTTTTGGGGCAAAGGCCTTTGAACCCCAAAAAGATTAACATAGGTGGTCCAAGGATACTATTTTGGGTATCCCTCTGGAATGGATGTAGTTGAGCTGCGGCTTCAGAAATCTGTAATGATGAGGAATGGTGGCTCATGCCCGTTTGTTTGAACCTTGTATGGCTGGTCCATGCAAGCTTCTCGAGTTGCTCTCATATTCCCATTGTATTTTTTTCCTATTGCTGAAAGAGTGAAGGTAGAATCCTGGCTGTTTTTGTTTTTTTCATTTGTGGTTTTGGAAACTGGGAAGTATTTCCCCCACGTTTGTATCGGAATGTTTGTATGTAGTAACGTGAATATGTTCGAACTTACCGCGGCGATCCTTCAATGCGTCGCGGCTGTTGTATGTTTGTAGGAACGGGAAAAGTAAGGGTTACAGAGGGTTTTGAAAGAATGTCATTGACAATTTACCAATGTACAGGAATGTCATTATTGTTTTACCATTCTTTGCAGGTTAAATATGAAGGATAGAGTAATGATTTTGCTTATAAGTATTTTTCAGGTCCAAGGAGTTTGTACACAGAGAACAGGTGTATGTAGACAGCGGTACATATGGATAAATATGAGTCTAAGGCGGTAAAAGTATCATAGGCTATTTCATTGTTTCTTTTTTCCTGCACCACGCATTTCTTCCTTCAGTCTGTAATGAGGAAGAAAATGGGGGAGAATGATAAATGTAAGAGTGACAGTTTTTATTTTTGTCAAACTAATAATAACCTCTGTAATTCTAACCAAGTTTGTGCCAAGACTGTCTTTCTTTAATAGAATTTGAATCGGCAAGCAGCAGTCTGGTGAAGTAGGTTCCCATCCCAGAGGCTAAGAACCTTGTCAATGGTTTCAGGTATTGTAAGCCACGCACAGGTTATGCAGTGACCACAGTCCCGATGTCTGGGTTATTGTCATATGAGGGTTGTTTGGAGGTCAATCAAAATCAGGGTCGTACTCTCCTCATTAGCTGTCACTTATATTCTCGGCTGCGATCACTGTAACATGAACTTCAAAATGTCCACCACAGGGTTCACGAGTCCCTCCTGGACCCTGACTTAATAATCAGTTTACATTCTTTCCAACCAGGTGACTGGGTCGTTGTAAAGAAGCTTGAGGGATGAGACCACGCCAGCCACTGCAAGAAGCGGCTCAACCACACCAAAGAATGAGGAGTATCTTTGTTTATTTATATTTTTGTTGTTTAGTAAATTTTAGCGAGGGTAACGGTGAAAAGCATCCCAAGTTATTATTTAAAGTGTATGTCCTGACTAGCTCAGAAAGCGAACAGGACCGATGGTCTGTTCTGAGTCTTCACCGAGTTTTAGTCCCCAGCGATGACAGCGGTACATGCCATTTATGATGTTATTATGGGTATGAGGAGTTTTAGTCCCCAGCGATGACAGCGGTACATGACATTTATGATGTTATTATGGGTATGAGGAGTTTTGACAAACTAGTGAAGACTCCAGACAGACACTTGTCAATGGAATCTAACGATGTATTCTTAGAGGTGTGAGGGGGTTAACTCGGTAGCGGGTGTGTGTGACCCCCTGGATGGGCTCCCCACACAAAAACAGGCCCAGCAGACGGAGGTTGTGGTTTTCAAGATCAAAAGGTGCGGTTTATTTCTCTATTTACAGTGACAAAAACACAGCAAAGCAAAAAGAAACATAAACAAAATAAATCCTGGTCAGCTTGACCTCTGACTAAACATGCAGGTTTCCCTAACTAACAACTGGGATCAGCCTGGTGCTGTCCTAGTCCCTAAGTCCCTGGTTTAGTAAATGTCCAAACAAATAGCCACACAGGCTTTGTCTCACCGCACAGGGGTTCACTCTCCCTAGACAGTCCACACAGGTCTGGTTCCAGGCATGAGCAAACACCTAATGAAGCTGGGAGTTTTTATAGAGGCCTTAAACGAGCTGACAAGCTTCAGCTGGTCTCATCAACTCCCTGCCTGCACGACGCCCAGCACTCTCCCTAGAGGTATGAATCATCCATGAGCCCACTAGCCTCAGCTGGGCTTCATCAACTCTCTCCCTAGTTGTATAAGTCGGCATAAAGCCTGAATCTGGGAGAAATATACCTACCCCCCTGGATGCAACCAGGTGACTTTACCTTCCTGCTGTCACATACCCCCCCTCTTGTTTTAACCTTGGGGTTGGAACACCAGCAATCAGGCATTCATGTACTCGAGACAAAGCATCCACATTCCCCATTTGAACGCCAGGGCGATGCTTTACTGTGAAGTTGAATTCCTGTAGGGCCAGGAACCACCTATTTACTCTTCTATTTGTCTCCTTGTTTTGAGCCATCCACTTTAACGGAGCGTGATCCGTAACCATGTCAAAGTGCCTACCTAGCAGATAGTACCGAAGGGAATCTAGAGCCCACTTCACCGCTAAACACTCCTTTTCAACCGTGGCGTAATTTACCTCATGGGACTTCAACTTCCTGCTGAGGTAAATGACTGGGTGCTCTTCCCCGTTCCAGACCTGGGACAATACTGCTCCTAACCCCACATCTGACGCATCACTTTGTACGACAAAGTCTTTAGAGAAGTCGGGTGAGTACAACACTGGCTGGCTACATAAGGCTTGTTTCAAGAATTGGAATGCTGCCTCAGCCTCGGGGGTCCATTTAATCATGACCGACCCTTTCCCTTTCGTCAGGTTGGTTAGGGGCACAGCCTTAGAAGCAAAGTGGGGAATGAAGCGCCGATAATAACCCGCGATTCCCAGAAAGGCTCGTACCTGCTTCTTGCTGTTGGGACGTGGCCAACTCTGGATGGCCTAGACTTTGTGGAGTTGGGGTTTTATTACCCCCCTGCCAATGGTGTACCCAAGATATTTGGCCTCCTCCTGCCCAATGGTACACTTCTTGGGGTTAGCCGTAAACCCCGCTTCCCGGATAGAGTCTAGGACTGCTTGCACTTTTGGCAGATGTGAGGCCCAATCTGTGCTATGGACAATTACGTCATCCAGGTAAGCCGCAGCATACTTCCGATGGGGCCTCAGTATCTGGTCCATTTTCCGCTGGAATGTGGCCGGCGCATTCTGTAACCCGAACGGCATTCTCTTATATTGGAACGCCCCGTCTGGGGTTACAAATGCGGTTTTCTCTTTGGCCGACTTGGCCAGGGGAATTTGCCAATACCCTTTTGTGAGGTCAAGAGTCGTCATGTATCGGGCTGTTCCCAGCCGGTCGATCAACTCATCTATACGTGGCATGGGGTAGGTGTCAAATTTTGTAACTTTGTTCAACTGACGAAAATCGTTACAAAATCGCCAGCTCCCATCCGGTTTAGGCACCAACACAATGGGACTAGACCAATCACTTTGGGACTCCTCTATCACCCCTAAGTTCAGCATTTTCTGTACTTCCTCCCGTATTGCCTCCCGTCGGGCCTCTGGGATCCGATAGGGTTTTAACTTCAGCCTTTCACCGGGCGGGGTAATAATATCATGCTCTACCCCAGATGTTTGTCCCGGCAGCTCAGAGAACACCTCCTTGTTGCGAAGCACAAACTCCTTAACCTCCTGTTGTTGGGGTTGTGACAAGGTGGCTGCTATTCCAACCTCCGGAATCACGCAACCAGTTTGAGCTGGTGACCAAGTTTCTGCGACTAGGGACTCTCTATCCCTCCAGGCTTTCAACAGATTAACGTGATAGATCTGTTCGGGCTTTCGCCTTCCTGGTTGTCTGACCTTGTAATTCACTTCGCTCACTTTTTCCATTATCTCGTAGGGGCCTTGCCATTTGGCAAGGAATTTACTTTCAACCGTAGGGACAAGTACCAATATCCTATCCCCCGGGGAAAAGGTACGGGTCTTGGCTCCACGGTTGTACACTCTCTGCTGTGCCAACTGCGCTTGGGCCAAATGTTCCTTCACGATGGGCATTACCTGTGCAATTCGATCTTGCATCAGGGCGACATGCTCAATCACACTCCTGTGGGGAGAACTCTCACTTTCCCAAGTTTCCTTGGCAATATCCAACAGCCCTCTTGGGTGTCTCCCATACAGTAACTCAAAGGGGGAGAATCCCGTAGAGGATTGGGGCACCTCCCTAATAGCAAACATCAAATAAGGAAGTAGACAGTCCCAATCCTTTCCATCTCTATCCACCACTTTCTTCAACATTTGTTTTAGGGTTTTGTTGAATCTTTCAACCAGCCCATCGGTTTGGGGGTGATACACAGACGTACGCAATTGCGTCACTTTGAACAATTTACACAGCTCTTTCATAACCCGGGACATAAAGGGTGTACCTTGGTCCGTAAGCAGTTCTTTACAAATACCCACCCGGCTAAAAACAAGAGATAGCTCTTTGGCTATGGTTTTGGCCGAGGTATTTCGGAGAGGGATCGCTTCTGGATAACGGGTGGCATAGTCCATTATAACTAATATGTACTGGTGCCCCCTAGCGGACTTGATTATAGGACCTACCAAATCCATTGCGATCCTCTCAAACGGGACCTCAATGATGGGTAGAGGGACCAGCGGGCTACGGAAATGTGGCATCGGGGCCGACCTCTGACACACAGGGCAGGAGGAACAATAATTTTCTATGTCCTTCATCACCCCAGGCCAATAGAATCTCTGTAATACCCTCTCTCGGGTTTTCTCTGTCCCCAGATGACCTCCAAGAATGTGCCCATGGGCCAACTCCAACACCAACTTCCTGTAAGGTTTGGGCACCACAAGCTGCTCAACGGTTTCTTCTGCCCTTTTTGCCACCCGATACAGTAGGTCCTTCTCTACGCTGAAGTATGGGTAAGTGCAGGTATTATCTGGGTTCACTAACTCGCCATCTATTTCCACTACGTTTTCCCGTGCCTTTATTAGGGCGGGGTCTTTTAACTGTTCTGTGGCAAAATTTTCCCTGTGAACCTCAAGATCAGAAAACTCCACAGACGGTAGGTTTTCGTCTGAGGAGGTGGGCTCCTCTCCAGTTTCTTGAGTCTCGCCTGCCAATACTGACAAGGGAAATTCTGGAGAGTCCTCACCACTCTCAGAGGAGTTCTGGCTATCACCTTCCTGGTACATAGGGGCACAAGGGGGGGGGGGGCTCAGGATCATCCCACAGTTCCCAGAACTTCGGAAAATCCCTTCCCACAATGGCATCATGCGGTAATTGAGATACTAACCCCACTGGATGAGAGAGGGTACCTTTGGGGGTCTTGAAACACACTGTAGTCACTGGATACTCTCGGGTGTCCCCATGCACACAAATAACAGCTACCTTGCTATTCCCAGAGACCTCTGTTTTAACTAATTCAGCCTTTATCAGGGTCACAAGGCTACCTGAATCCAGTAATACCACAACATTTCTACCATTAATACACATTTTGCATAAATGTTTCTCAGTTCCCCGAATGGCAGTGCATGCGACTGTCGCACACAGCGACTGACGTCTGTCCGTCAGAAAGTCACATTGCATGGGTTCCTCCACAACCGGGCAATTTGCTGCAATATGTCCCGTTTGCCGGCAGCGGTAGCAAACAATCCTTTTGGCTGCCTCTTGAGCCCCCGACTTCCCAGGCTGTTCTCGCCAAACCCTGGGCAGAGCTCCCACCCTCTCACTCTCTCCACCCTCACCCCTTGGAATCATCTTATCCGCCCCTGGGGATGGTCTGGTCTTAGGGTGGAAAGTCCGAGAGTCTCTGGAAGAGGCCGTCAGGTTCTCTGCAGCCAAGTATTTCTCTACACGATCCACAAGTTTACCGGCCGTTTCTGGGTCTCCATGGCTTACCCACTTTTGAATGGCGGTAGGAAGAGCTCTCAAGAAACGATCCATCACAACACGTTCCACAATCTCCGGTGCGGACAAAGTCTCTGGCTGTAGCCACTTCCTGCTCAGGTGAATGAGATCATACATTTGAGACCTGGGGGGTTTTCCAAGCTGGAAAGTCCAGTTATGCACACGCTGAGCCCGGACAGCCAGGGTGACACCCAGCCTTGCCAATATTTCAGCTTTTAGCATCCCATAGTCTTTTGCTTGGTCAGGCTCTAGGTCATAGTAAGCTTTCTGCGATTCACCAGTTAACAGAGGAGCCACCAGTCCAGCCCACTGCTCCTCAGGCCACTTTTCTCTTTCAGCAGTCCTTTCAAATGTGGTCAAAAATACCTCTGGATCATCCTCTCCAGTCATTTTTGTCAATAAACGACTCACCCCAAAGGACGCGGTATTAGTGGGACGGCTTTCCTCACTGGTCTGCGGACGTTGCTGCATTACTGCTTCCATCTGTTGTTGTAGTCTCTGCTCTTGCTTCTGCAACAGGTCTATGAAGCGGGCCTCAGATTGCTGCTGGGCTCGTTGCTGGGCTGCGAAGCTCTTTTGCAAACCTGCATTTGTCTGCTGTTGATTGGCATTTGCTAGAGCCAGCTGTTTCAGTATCTCCTCCATGCTGGCTTAAAAAAAAACTGCCACTGGTTCTCCACCAACTGTGAGGGGGTTAACTCGGTAGCGGGTGTGTGTGACCCCCTGGATGGGCTCCCCACACAAAAACAGGCCCAGCAGACGGAGGTTGTGGTTTTCAAGATCAAAAGGTGCGGTTTATTTCTCTATTTACAGTGACAAAAACACAGCAAAGCAAAAAGAAACATAAACAAAATAAATCCTGGTCAGCTTGACCTCTGACTAAACATGCAGGTTTCCCTAACTAACAACTGGGATCAGCCTGGTGCTGTCCTAGTCCCTAAGTCCCTGGTTTAGTAAATGTCCAAACAAATAGCCACACAGGCTTTGTCTCACCGCACAGGGGTTCACTCTCCCTAGACAGTCCACACAGGTCTGGTTCCAGGCATGAGCAAACACCTAATGAAGCTGGGAGTTTTTATAGAGGCCTTAAACGAGCTGACAAGCTTCAGCTGGTCTCATCAACTCCCTGCCTGCACGACGCCCAGCACTCTCCCTAGAGGCATGAATCATCCATGAGCCCACTAGCCTCAGCTGGGCTTCATCAACTCTCTCCCTAGTTGTATAAGTCGGCATAAAGCCTGAATCTGGGAGAAATATACCTACCCCCCTGGATGCAACCAGGTGACTTTACCTTCCTGCTGTCACAGAGGGTAAAATTGGTTTTAGTTTTAATGGCTCTGTCTCTTGTCGGTTTGGGTATCTAGGCAGCCCACAAGTGTGTTTGAACTTTAGTTTGGTATTTATGCGGATCTGCAGCTTATAAAGGTAATTCCCCCAAAGCAAGAGGTACATGCGTGATGAAGCTGTCCCAACATTTTAGGTCGCGGCCGATCGCGAGGATCTGATGGCGCAGGAAATTAAGAATGGCAGGGACAGCTAGTAGGGATTTGTTCACCAATCCCGACCAGGTCTGGGCATGGGGTCCTGGAGTACAAGGTGGGGGCGGCTCAGGCTTGGGATACAATTGAACAATTCTCATCCGTTAAGGATAGGGTTCTTCATGTAATTGTTGAAGCCAGAGCTGTAGCTAAGTGAAGGTTGGGAGTCCTTTTTAAGGGTCTGGGAATCTTTGGGGATCTAATTTTTTATTTTACAGCGGATCGTGGTTAAAGGAAGTGGGAATATATATACTCATGTCGTTTTTATTTCTATTCTTTCTATGTCGTGACGAGGTGCTCCTGTTGCCTGATTTGACGCGTGACCAGAGTTTCCTTGATGAGACGCCCCGAAGCTGGACCCACATACAAGACACAGAGGATCACAGACGGATCAGCGATTACTACAGCTCACCATGTCGTGTCCTCCTTTATAAGTCATGCCCCTGAAGAACAGAGTCTACATGTCAAGCCGTGTTTTCCTTTTTATGGACTAAGAACTGATTCATTTCCGGGTATAAGAAGCATATCAAATTTCATTGATGGACATATGGTGCATATGACAAAAAAGGGAGGACTGTTGTGGAGATTTTTATGGAGATGTATTTAATATGTATTGTCATAGTGTCACCCAGTGTTAGTACTTCCGCAACCCGCTCTAAAAGAGCTGATTGGGGTAGTCTGAGGCTGGTTGAATCCCGTCTGATAGGGGAAAACGTCTTGAGGTTGGAGTGTGATGCTTGCAGGGGGCGGATATGTCCACCGATGGGGGGCCCTCTGTGCATTAGCATGGACGATCATTGAGGAGGGGGTATCCTCGCTCTGCAATGACATCATTGGTTATGGGCAAATGCGCGCTCTTGTCTCGGCTGTGTCTGATCAACATTGGTTGGAATTCGTAGCGCGCGTCTGCAGATAGCCTCCCTCCCCCATTCAATAATAGTATAATCTGAATATGCGATATTCTATGGAATGGCGCAGAATAAGGATTTCTATCAGCGGTGACTTTAGCCATCATACGTTATTGTATTCACTGTATGTATTATTGTATTGAATCCTTTTATTTCCTGTTGGAAGGATGTCCTTGTATGGTCATTCTCCTGTGTGGAACGGACATCCTGTGATGTCCCCTCCCATGGGGGGAGGTGACTGGTTGCTGCAACCATTCACCTCCTGTCTTGAGATCTTTTGAGTTTAATAAAAGCCTATGAGTAGGCGTCGGCTTAACAGTCTTTGCTGGAATGGCCTGATAAGAAGACCTGTGTTGGTGGTTTCCTTGATTGAATGATGGAATGAACGGTGAGTGGACTTTAGCAAACTTAACTTAACGATAGCATTACTTCAAGAAGATGAAATCTGATGTGTGCTTATAGAGCACAGGAATTATAGGCTGTGTGCTCTGCAAACAGCAGCCTAAAATTCCACGACAGGGCTAGGTGGATGGCCCTGGGAAACCCTGCTAGGCTGCTAACAGAGTCATCGAAAAGCAGAAGAGACTGCTGCATGATTTGGGGCTCAGACTGCTTGGCTGATTTGCAAGGGGGTGAGGTGAAAGACTGATGGACATGGGTTTCAGGTGCCAACTCTGATCTTTCATCAGAAGAGTGCGTGGGAGACAATGTGAAGGAACCCGAGGCACTGTCAGCAACCCAATCTACTATCGTCTGTACTTGTCCTGGCCTAAACATTCGTACAGCCTCATTAGGCGCGACAAAATACCGCCGCAGGCTCGGTCGCCTACTCGCACCTGAGGAAGGTGTTTCACTTGTGCGTGTATCTGGCACAGATCCACCACGTCCTCTCCCTGCAACAGGAGCTCCACCAGCAGCACCACGACCGGGGCCACCACGTCCCTTTAACCTTCTCCTCATATTTTCCAAATTTAGGATGTTGCCCTAAATGGGTGTTTTTGGAAGAGCAGAACACACCCACAGTACGTAACCGCTGAATCGCACAGCTACAGAACTGCAGAAAATGCTATTAAAAAAAAAATTTTTTTTTTTAGTATAGCACAGTAGGAGAAAACTATATAGAAATTGTTTATTTCACACACCTCCAAATATGAATAACACACTGCAAACTATTTGTTGTGCCCCTAAACGGCGTTTTTTGGAAGAGCAGAACACACCCACAGTACGTAACCGCTGAATCGCACAGCTACAGAACTGCAGAAAATGCTATTCAAAAAAAATGTTGTTTTTTTAGTATAGCACAGTAGGAGAAAACTATATAGAAATTGTTTATTTCACACACCTCCAAATATGTATAACACACTGCAAACTATTTTTTGTGCCCCTAAACGGCGTTTTTTGGAAGAGCAGAACACACCCACAGTACGTAACCGCTGAATCGCACAGCTACAGAACTGCAGAAAATGCTATTCAAAAAATTTTTTGTTTTTTTAGTATAGCACAGTAGAAGAAAACTATATAGAAATTGTTTATTTCACACACCTCCAAATATGTATAACACACTGCAAACTATTTTTCTTTCTCGTACATCACGGGACACAGAGCGACATAGTCATTACTAATGGGTTATATAGTTACCGTCAGGTGCTGGCACTGGCAACTTCCAAAACCGGAAGTACCCTCCCCTATATAAGCCCCTCCCATCCGGGAGCACCTCAGTTTTTTGCCAGTGTCTAAGGTGTTGGCCAAGAAGAAACATGTGTTTTTCACTGAGCTTGCGTACAGGTTCTTTTGGGCCTCAGTAAGCTATTCCGGATCCGACCAAAAAAGCTTCATAGCTAAACGGTCGGTACCCGGGCCTTGCAAAGAGAAGAGCAAGGTTCTGCCTGTAATGCTTCTCTTAGGAGAGCTGGACCCTGGGATCCAGAGCTCTGGTCATACCCACGACCAAGATGTTTTCTGTGCAGGGTGCTATACAGGTCCAGGGGAGTGGAATCCTTGGGAACCCGGTCCCTGAAGGTTTGATTACAATGCCTGCCGTGATAGGTGAAGTTTGGGCTTTTGTGGACCAAACAAAGTCCTGCGGCGAGGAACAGGTAAGTGGGGGCCCCCAGGAACTTGGTTCTATTGGGGGACCCCCAAGCCTAATTTGTCTTTCTGTCTGTTACCTAATGGTATTCCCGCAAGATTCTGTGCATGCATGTAACTACTAAAAAAATTTAATAATTTTTAATGGTGGTCAAGAAAAAAAAAAAAAAAAATGTTTTTTTATATATATTTAGTATATTAGACTGCGGTACCTGTGTTTGTCCACTAGAGGCCGCTGTGGAATGTTTTCTTGTCATGTGGACTAGTTTCTTCTCAGAGAGCAAAGTCCAGGCAGTTGGTGAGTTCTCCTATAGGAAACTGCTTCCTCTGCCATGTTGCAGTGCTCGTCCATCCCCCGGCCTGCGGCAAAGAGGGGCCCTGGCTCCTGTCCCTGGTTTCCATGTTTGAAATTAGCGCCGAGGGCGCACGTGGCCGCGCGCGTGCGCGTGCACGCGCCTCTATATATAGAGGTGAGCCGGGAAAGGGGGCGGAGCCTGGGGGATGACGCTCTGTGCGCGCCGCAGCGCTTCTGCGCATGTGCGGGCGTCCCAGCAGGTTTTAAAAAGCCACAATATTGTAGTAAGCTGGCTATGAAGTACAGAGACAGAGCTGGCAACATTTAAAGGCATACAGCAAGCGGTTGATACAGGCATCCCCTAGAAAGGCACATTAGTAGACACCAACTGTTTATTATAGCAGCATTTATGCTAGACTATTATCAGTAACTGGTGTATTTCGGCTGGAATACCTCAGCTTTGTGGCTTAGGAATATGCCGTCTAAAAACTCCGGGACTAGAAATTCCAGGAGGAATAGGGGGTCTCCATCGGGCTCTGAGGATCTTGGGCATGCTTTGGCTGCACCAGTCTCCCCTGAAGAATCAGAGGTTAGTGACCGTAGGGCACCCCCAGGAGTACCTGGTACTGTGGCTGTCCTCAGTTCACCTGCTCCTGTGTATGTAACAGAGGAGGTTTTTTCCTCAGCTCTGGGAGGACTGGAAGAGAGATTGTCAGCATTAATCGCTGCTTCCCTGTCACAGGAGAAAAGCGCTCGATCTCCGTCTCCTCCCTCAGAGTGCCTGTTAACAGAGCAACAGTCCCATACAGAGGTCGACCTACCTGAGGGGGATCAGGATGAGGTTGATTCGGTTGTAGAGGAATCAACAGTGGAAGAGCCGTTCTCAGCATCACATGCTGAGAGGTTATGGGTTCAGTCCCTGACTAATATGGTCCGATCAGCATTTAAAATGCCACTTGCGGAGCCATCCTCCACTTCTGTCTCCTCGTTGGGGTCGCTAAAAGCTCCCCAGACTGTTTGTTCCTTTCCGATCCATCCTTTACTGGAGGGGCTCATTTACCAGGATTGGGAGCATCCTGACAAAATATTTACTCCCCCCAAGAGATTTCCGGTGGTCTATCCCATGGAGGATAAGTTCATCAGAAAATGGAAGGTCCCTACAGTGGACGCAGCCATCTCTTGTGTGAATAAATCACTGACATGTCCGGTGGAAAATGTCCAAATGTTCAAGGACCCAATAGATAAAAAATTGGAGTCATTATTGAAATCTGCTTTTTCTACAGCAGGATTGGTGACACAACCAGCAGTGGCAGCTATAGGGGTCTGCCAAGCAGTGAAGGATCAGTTGAAACAGGTCTTAAGAGACTTGCCGGATCAGCAGGCTCTTGCCCTAGCTGATCTACCTAGAGCCTTATGCTTTGCGGTGGACGCTATAAAGGATTCAATCCATCAGGCCTCCCGCCTTACGCTGTCTGTAGTACATATGCGCAGGCTTCTATGGCTCAAAAACTGGTCTGCTGAAGCTCCCTGTAAAAAATTGCTGGTCAGCTTCCCATTTCATGGGGAGCGCTTATTCGGGGAAGACCTGGACAAGTATATCCAGAGAATTTTCAGCGGTAAAAGTACACTTTTGCCGGTTAAAAATAGAGTTAGAGGTCCCTCCTTTAAGAGGCCGGCTTCTCCAGTCCCTAGGACATCGGCTGTGAAACAGTTCCGACGGCCTCCCCGGTCAAATCCCGGAGGTAAAAATCAGGGACAGTTGCAGGGTAACAAGAAGCCCTGGAGCAGGAGAGGTACAAAACCTCCCCCAAAGTCAAATGCATGAAGGGTTGCCCCCACCCAATCGGGTGGGGGGAAGACTTCAGTTGTTCACAGAAACCTGGCGGGACACGATCCGAGACAGATGGGTGCTCTCCGCAGTAAATCTGGGATACAAATTGGAGTTAAAAAACTCCCCTCCTTCCCGCTTTATAAGGTCAAACGTGCCAAGGGATCCCCAGAAGAGAGGATCCCTCCTGTTGGCACTGGAACAATTATTGCTTCAAGCAGTAATTATAGAGGTTCCCCTGGAAGAATGGGGGTTCGGGTTTTACTCAAACCTCTTTACAGTTCCGAAGCCAAACGGGGACGTGAGGCCCATATTAAATCTAAAAGGGCTAAACAAATTCCTACATATCAGGACTTTCCGGATGGAGTCGATCCGATCGGTAGCCACTGCCCTACAAGGGGAGGAATGGTTAGCCTCGATCGACATCAAAGATGCTTATTTGCACATCCCCATCTTTCAAGCCCACCAAAAATTTCTACGCTTTGCGGTAGAAGGGCGCCATTTTCAGTTCAGAGCCTTACCCTTCGGTCTGGCCACAGCACCAAGAGTGTTCACAAAAATTCTGGCCCCATTATTGGCCAATCTAAGAACACGAGGTGTAACGATAATGGCATATCTAGACGACTTGTTGCTGATAGACCACTCAGTGGAAAAACTAGAAGTGGTTGTTCACGAGACAATCAAGTATCTGGAATATCACGGTTGGATTATCAACCGAGACAAGTCAGCCCTAAAACCAGTCAAAAGTCTGGAATACTTGGGGCTAAGGCTGGATTCAGACCAGAGAAAGATTTTCTTGCCTCAAGAAAAGGGGTCGTCTTTGAGAGATTTGATCCACTTAGTGGGTTCAAAAAGACAGCCATCCATACGCCTGTGCATGAGGCTGCTGGGAAAAATGGTGGCATCATTCGAAGCAGTACCCTACGGTCAATTCCATTCAAGGAAGTTGCAAAGGGCCATACTGTCAGCCTGGAACAAAAAAGTTCAGGCTCTGGACTTACCAATGTCCTTGTCCCCTTCCGTTCGCAGGAGCCTCCGCTGGTGGTTGGTTCCCCAGAATCTGGAAAGAGGGAAATCCTTCAGTCCGATTTCCTGGAAGGTGGTCACTACAGATGCCAGCCTTATAGGCTGGGGAGCAGTACTGGAGCAATGGTCTCTCCAGGGCAGATGGTCGGATGCGGAAAAGGCCCTGCCCATCAATCTCTTAGAGATACGAGCAGCCCGGTATGCCCTAGTAGCATGGACATCCAAACTCCAAGGGTCCCCTGTCAGAGTTCAGTCAGACAATGCCACAGCAGTGGCATATATCAATCGTCAGGGGGGCACCAGGAGTCGTGCAGCCCAAAGGGAAGTAAATTACATCCTGAGATGGGCAGAAAGATATGTCCCAGCCATATCTGCGGTATTCATTCCAGGGGTGGAGAATTGGAAGGCGGACTTTCTAAGTCGCCAACAATTATGCCCAGGGGAATGGTCCCTTCATCCCGAGGTTTTCCGGACAATATGTCAGCGGTGGGGAACACCGGATGTAGATCTGCTAGCATCCAGATTCAACACAAAAGTGGACAGGTTTGTCTCTTGGGCAAGGGATCCCCTAGCGTGCGGCTCGGATGCCCTAGTGTTCCCTTGGGATCAGTTCAAGCTGATATATGCATTCCCACCGCCACAATTGTTACCTCGATTACTCCGCAGAATCAGGGTAGAAAAGAAACCAGTGATTCTGGTGGCTCCAGCGTGGCCCCGAAGAGCATGGTACGCGGAGATTGTAAAAATGTCTGTGGGGAGTCCTTGGACCCTCCCACATCGTCCGGACCTGCTTTCGCAGGGACCGATATACCACCCTTCCTTACCAGCCCTAGGTTTGACGGCCTGGCTATTGAAGCCCACATTCTAAAAAAGAGAGGGCTCTCTAATGCTGTGGTATCTACCATGATCAATGCCAGGAAGCCGGTATCCAGGCAGATCTACTATAGAATCTGGAAGGCGTACATCGCCTGGTGTGAAGCCAAGAAATGGCATCCACGTAAATACGTAATAGGTAGGATTCTGGACTTCCTACAATGGGCTGTAGATAGGAAGCTTGCCTTGAGTACTATCAAGGGTCAGATTTCGGCCTTGTCAATATTTTTTCAAAGGCCCTTGGCTTCGCATTCACTAGTCAAAGCCTTTATACAAGGAGTGATGCGTATTAGTCCTCCGGTTAATATTCCCATATGTCCATGGGATCTAAACTTGGTTCTGTCGGTTCTACAGAAACAACCATTTGAACCATTACAGCATATTTCCTTAGTGCTTCTCACCAGGAAATTGATTTTTCTAGTAGCCATTTGTTCGGCTAAAAGAGTATCGGAATTAGCAGCTATGTCCTGTAAGGAGCCATATCTGGTTATCCATAAGGACAGAGTAGTGTTACGTCCTCATCCAGCCTTTCTTCCTAAGGTGGTATCGAGTTTTTTTTTAGTATAGCACAGTAGAAGAAAACTATTTAGAAATTGTTTATTTCACACACCTCCAAACATGTATAACACACTGCAAACTATTTTTTGTGCCCCTAAACGGCGTTTTTTGGAAGAGCAGAACACACCCACAGTACGTAACCGCTGAATCGCACAGCTACAGAACTGCAGAAAATGCTATTCAAAAAAAATGTTGTTTTTTTAGTATAGCACAGTAGGAGAAAACTATATAGAAATTGTTTATTTCACACACCTCCACATATGTATAACACACTGAAAACTATTTTTTGTGGCCCTGAATGGCTCTTTTTGCAAGCGTACATTAAAGTGCAAATTTTTTTTTTTTTTTTTTGCCCTAAACGGGTCTTTTTTTTGCACGAGCAAAATAAAATGCTAATTTTTTTTTTTTTTTTTTTTGCCCTATGGGTCTTTTGGAAAAGAGCACTATAAAGTGCCTTTTTTTTTCCCCTAAAAGTTAGATTTTCTCTGACACTCATGGGCTCATGGCAGTGTAAAAATACTGCACTGCAACACAAACAGGTAAACCTATGCAGATCGCTGATTTTAATCTCTGAATCTGGACTCCTATATAATATTCTCTCTCCCTGAAAGCACCAACAGGAACCTGGCCCTACACTACACTATCTCTCTATCTTTCCCTCAGATTGCAGAATCAGGACTACCTCATGTATTTTACAATCTCTCCCTATTAGCAACAGCAGCAGCCAAGATCCTCTCCCTATCTATTCTGAAGCAGAGTGACGTGTGTGCTGTGTGCCTCTAGCTTATATAGAAGCTGGGTCACATGTTGCACTGACCAATCACAGCCATGCCATTAGTAGGCATGGCTATGATGGCCTCTAAGGGCACACCAGCTAATCAAAAGGTGATTGGCTGGCCCCTGAAGCATTTCTAAATGCGTAATTAGATTGCCGAACCCGAACCCGGACTTTTGCGCAAAGTCCGGGTTCGGGTTCGGGTTCGGGAAAAAGCTAAAGTTCGGTACGGACCCGAACTTTACAGTTCGGGTTCGCTCAACACTACCAGTCATGCATCGGCGCCACGCTTGGACGTCCTGCGTGTGACGTTGTCTCCAATGCCACTACGCCAGCGTCCCACTTCCACCTAATGGCTGTGCATTTGGGGAGGTTGACCGCTTGCCTATATGGGCGGCGTTGCCGCTCAAGGTGGGGGTCCCTCTCCTTCCAGCCACGCCAGCGTGACGTTGGGGGCGTTGTCCATGGGGTGAGCTGGGTTCCAGCGGGGCTCCCCGTGTGGTTTTGGCATCCTCATTCCTCGCTGTTCATTAGCTGCCGGGTCCACCATCACACCTCACTATCCCAGTAGTCTGTCGGCACATACCAGGTAACTATTATTTGGTTCCCTCTTTGTAGTTAGTGACCCCTGATTGATCCTTTTTCTTATCATTCACCTCACATACATTTTCGTTCCAGCTCCTTCATGTGCCTCTCATTCCTCATATATTTTCACTTTTCAGCCTTACCTTTATTCTTATCTCTTTCCTTTTCTTTTTCTCTTTTTCTCTTTTTCTTCTTTTTTCCACTCTTGCTTTTCATCCCCTTTCATACACTCCTTCCCCCTCACACCACTACCTCAGTGTTCTTTCCTTAGTCCACTACACCAACATGCATTTTCCCATTCCCAGCACTTTTTCACTAAATAATTCCTCACTAATTTCCCTAGGTTTCCTTCCGGCATCGTGCTAATGTGGGCGTTGTCTTCCCGCTGGAGGCCCATGTTGGTGTCCCTCTCCCTTTGGGTTCTTCGTCCCCTCAGCTCCCGGCAGAGATATGTGATGTGCACTGCTGGTTCATTCTGTGCGCACTGTGTAAGTAGGAGGCTGGTCAATTCCTTCCTCCATACCCCCTTATTTTTGATCTCTTCATACCCATTTATATGTTTTTTCCTTTTTTTTTTTTTTTCTTCTTTTTTTGAGAGTTTTGAATACCTCTATTGGTCCTTATCTTTATGTATAATGTTTTTTCAGATTCTATGCATCTGCTCCTGATGAGGCGCTATAGTCGCCGAAACGCATCGAGCCAATGGTCTTGTCAACCTATAGGCTACCCTAGATGCTTGATGTTATCATATATGATGTGATGTAGCTATTTTAATCATTGCTGTTAACTTATATCTCTATATGGAGCCTGCTGGCCGAGATATTTGTATAACTTGTGTTTATTTATTAAAACTTGTCTTTTCAAGTGATTTTTTGTTCTACCTATGTGCCTCATTTAAAGTCCCGAACTTCCTCCCCTCTTATTATAAATTGATTAGGGATGGAGACATTTATCTAGGGTTTTGTTCTTCCTATGTGCCTCATTTAAAGTCCCGCTTTTCCCCTCCCCCAATTCCCCCCTTTATGAATACCACTGTATTTATAGTGGGAGCCATGGTTGTCAGACAGGTTAGACTTCCAACATATTTGCATTGCTCATCTACATACTATTAGAGTTATAGGATTGGGCGATTACGGAAGAAAGATAACATTGTTATTGATGTCTTTTCCGTTCACAGGAAGTGACAAGAACACTGCATTTCTGGTAAGATCAACAGGTATTTTCAGTGCTCACTTAGGCTGGGTGCACACTATTGCGAATTGGATGCGGTTTCTCTGCATCTAATTCGCAATAGCAGGAGATTTTGACCAGCTCTCTATGGAGTCAGTGATGTGAAGAGAAATGACCCCCGTCGAATAATGCTCGCCCTGTACTGCGCAGGCGCAGCCCTTGCGCAGTACAGAGCACTACGGGGACGCCGAAAGTCTCCGAACATGAACAGCTGTACACGGCGCCTGCGCAAAGAACACGATATTGTGCCACACACTCCCGATGCTCGTGCAACTCTGCAAGTGGTGGGTGTGTTATTGATAGAACTCTGCAAGGGGCGGATGCCTACAGAAGAGGCCGTATATTTCTCAAAGGGGCGGATGTATTATTATTCTAAAATACGGCCTCTTCTGTAGGCATCCACCCCTCACACGCTTCAATCAATACTACATCCACCCCTTTGAGAAATACACCCCCATCGTATCAGCTCTGCCCATCATGATACAATACGGCCTCTTTTGTAGGCATCCGCCCCTTGCACAGTTCAATCAATAATACACCCGCTCCTTGCAGAGTTGCACGAGCATCGGGAGTGTGTGGCACAATATCGTCTTCTTTGCGCAGGCGCCGTCTACAGCTGTTCATGTTTGGAGACTTTCGGCGTCTCCGTAGTGCGCAAGCGCTGCCCCTGCGCAGTACAGGGTGGGCATTATTTGACGGTGGTCATTTCTCGTCAGAACACCAGTTCACATATGTCCGCTGCAGCTCCGGTGCAAATTTGGTCCGTTTCAGGTCCAAATTCAGGCAAAAATTCAGGCTGAAATTGGACCTGAAACGGTGAACGGGGCGCACCGGACCCCTGCTATGCGAAGATACCCATGCGAAGATAGTGTAAACCCAGCCTTAAAGACTAGTAAGCTGCAATATATTACATTTTAATTTTGGGGTTTAGATATATTTTAAGTGAGCCTATGGCAGTTAGTTGATCATTGATTCTGTGCTTCACTTACCTGGTATGGATGTGGTCACTCCGCCTGCAGGAACTGTGGTGGTCACATTCCGAAGGTCAGATGATGCTTTTGACATATTGGTAATAGGAACAGAGGTCAGAGCAGTGGTACTGCCCAATGTCTGTACTGAAGCATTCTGGGTAAGAACATGGGTTGTAGTGACAGTGGGCACTGGGGTCTCAGTGGAAGGCACTATGGTTCTTGTAGCTGTTGCAGTAGAGAGTGTGGTTGTGCTAAGTAGACCTCCTGTAGATTGTACGGTGGCACTAATGGAAGTACTTAGTTTTACACCTACAAACACACATAAAACTTCTATTATTATCACTTCATCTCCAATTCTAAGACTATTTTAACAAAGTTTTATAAGAATGTTGATGTTACATCCACACCTTGTGAGTGTTTACAGGTAATATTGAAGAGTTTTTTCTGTTCTTTTTTGTGCATTTTTCAGGCTTAAGTGTTTTTGTTTTAACACATGGGAAACTAGAAACTGGTACAATTAGGAGCTGGTTGTTTCAGCCTTAAAGGGGTTGAAAGGGTTTGTTTTTTATTTTCTAAATAGGTTCCTTTAAGCTAGTGTATTGTTGATTCACTTACCTTTTCCTTCAATTTCCCTTCTAAATGTTTTTTTTCTTTGTCTGAATTTCTCACTTCCTGTTCCTCCTCAGTAAGCTTGCCCCCATCATCCGAGCCGTTCTGGCTGAGGGTTAGTCAGCGTGCTCGCCCCCTCCCTTGGGACTACTTCCCTGCGGGGAGACGCTGTTCACAGAGTATGTAGTCCCAAGGGAGGGGGCAAGCATGCTGGCTAACCCCCAGCCAGAATGGCTCGGATGATGGGGGCAAGCTTACTGAGGAGGAACAGGAAGTGAGAAATTCAGACAAAGAAAAAAAAACATTTAGAAGGGAAATCAAAGGAAAAGGTATGTGAACCAACAATGCACTAGCTTAAAAGAACCTATTTAGAAAATAAAAAAGGAACCTTTACAACCCCTTTAAAAAGAAAAGAATTAAGACATTTTTCAGATGCTACTATTGAAGTGAAAACACCTAATTCTTCCTCAAAGTAGCTCATGTACCTTTTTGAGTGCCAGGCATTGAGGTACAGATACCTGGGTGCTCATATTTGAACGGACACAATTTAAAAGCCTGGTTGTTGAGCATTTTGGAGCTTTGATCTTCAAGTTATAATATACTCAGGTGTGAATCGGGGCTAAAACAAGGAAAGGCAAAACACTGGACAGGATGTCTACACATAAACTTACAGTTTAAAGGACCTGTCCTTTGCTCAATTCAGGGTGGTCTGACCAAATGTTTCTGGATTTCGTCCCAGCCTACAACCCTCTTATTAGTAGAACTCAAACCTGCAGTAGGCCTGTGTACAAGATCATAAGTTGGGCCTTCCTGCCCAATAAAAAGAAAGTGAGGTAGGGTATTCACAGGTGTAGTAAGTGGTGCAGAGTTCTGAGGTCAGTAGTAAGTGACATAGAGTTCAGGGGTCAGAAGTAAGTGGTGCAGAGTTCTGAGGTCAGTAGTAAGTGACATAGAGTTCAGAAGTCAGTAATAAGTGATGCAGAGTTCAGAGGTTAGTAGTAAGTGACGCAGAGTTAAGGGGTCAGTAGTAAGTGATGCAGGGTTCAGAAGTCAGTAGTAAGTGATGCAGAGTTCTGAGGTCAGTAATAAGTGACATACAGAAAAGCCCGGAGCAAGGAATGCAATGAATGGGTGAAGGGCGAACATGACTAGGGAAACAGGGACTTATGTGAAGGATTAGGGGATTGGTGGGGTAAGGCTGAGGAAGAGGGGATACGATTGGTGGGTTAATTTGGGTGGGAGGGGGCATTGAGTGTATAAAGGAAGACTCCGCCCCCTCCTCGGATAACATGCGGCGCTGAGAAAGTTCAGGATGGCAGACTTGGAGCAGCTCCTGGCCCAATTGCGGGCAGAAACAGCGGCGCGAGGCCCGCAGTGGGCCCAGGAACATTTAGGGCCTTTGCTCGGGCGTCCGTTGGAGGAAGAGATTAATGGGGGGAGAGTGTCAGTGCGAGCTCGGCAGTCCAAACCGCCGGAGCGCTTCTCTCCTGACCTCTCCTCCGGAGCTCGCAGACAAATAGGGAATCCCCATTCGCGGGCCCCTTCGGGTCCTCCCGCGAAGCGAGCTGCTGTCGCCGGGTTGGACGCCGGAAGGAATCCCCGGCAGAGTCGGAGCTCCGCGGGCGGCCGTTCCGGGAGTTCCGGAGCGGCCACCAGGCCCGCACGGCGATGGGAGTCGGAAGCAGCGGGCCCCGCCCCCAGAGTGATGTCACCGGGGACGGCGCCTCGGCGGGGGAGATCAAGTGTGGCGGTGGCCGGGCCTTCCACTGCGGCGGCCGGGGACCTTGCGGCGGAGGAGCAGAGGGAAGAGGCAGCGGACGTAGGCGACAGGGCTGGACGGAGCCCCCCCGGCCTGGGCAAGGCAACGAAAAAATCGGTGGGCGGGTCCAGAACACGAAGAAGGAGTCGGTGTGGAGCGGGACCCTCGGCATCCAGGGATCCTTCTCCTGGAGGGCTTGCATCGGGAGCGGAAGGGGAGGAGCAACGGTCGGACGGTGCAGGATCGGAATCGGAGGCGGAACGTGAGCCTCTCGGAAGGTCAGCATCGATGGAGGCGGGACGGTCGGCTGGTGGGTCGCTTCCTAGGCAGCCCGGTAAGTTTGTTTTTCCTTTATCTTCACTGGGTCAGTCACAGGTGTGGGGTGCTGGGGGCTGCAGTGGTAGGGGTGATGCTGGGACGTCCGGGTGGGGGTACTCGGCTGGGGATGGTGATTTGGCAGACCGGGGTCAGAGGTCGGTGGTAGGGATGGATACAAGTATGAGGGGGTTTTTAGCAGGGATCAAGGAATTGGTGGACAGGTTTGAAAATTCAGCAGGTGGGGCGCCATGCCCGTCAGAGGCATGGGTTCCCCCGGTGGGGGGGATGGCAGGAGCGGGGTGGCAGGGGCAGCGGTGGTGGTGCCACAGCAGGGGGGGACGGAAAGTCCTCCGGTAAGGAAGGAGGGGGTTGATACGCCCGCGGCAGTGGGGGAGACGGGCAGGCAGGACCTGGTAAGGTTGGCTGATGCGGCGATGTGCGAGGTCTATATCTGTTTTGAGGGACCGTTGGGAGCGCATTTAAAGGTGGAGGTACGTGACAAGATTTGGAAAGGTGAGTATGTGGAGATATTTTCACTGCTGCCGTTGGGGAAGTTCAACTTGGACAGAGTCAAGCCGGATGACTCCAAGAAGGAAGATGAGGAGAAGCGTAGGTATCGCCTTATCCCTCGGACATTTACAAATTGGCTGCAGGCATTTGGCATTTTGGCAAGTGTGATAGGGGTAAAGAAGCCGGAGTTCTGCTCTGCTCTGTTTTGCTACCAGGATGCGATAGGGGAAGCATACAGAACCTTCGGGGGCACGGCTTGGTTGAGGTACGATGAGCAGTTTCGCCAGAGGATGGCGATGCGGCCGGAGTTAAGATGGGACCACAAAGACATTAGTTTGTGGATGCGATTGATGACTTCGGCGAGGGCCCCGAATCAGTTTTTTCAGGGGGGGGGGGGGGGCGGTGGATCGTCTTCCCCTGGACAACCGGCCGGTAAGGCAAAAGGGGTTTGTTGGCAGTTTAATTCGGGTACATGCAAGTTTGGAGGAACGTGCCGTTTCAAACATGAGTGTTCCGGATGCGGGGGTTCCCACCCCTCGTCTAGATGCTTTAAGCAAGGGAAGAACCGTTCCGGAGAACTTACGAATAAGAGGGAAGACGCCGGTGATGGTGGAAAGGATGCAGCCGTTTCTAGGTAGGTATCCGGACAGGGAGGCTGCGCGGTTGTTGGAAAGGGGGTTTGCGGAGGGTTTTCGTATTCCATGCTCGTTGAGGGAGGTTCCCCCCGTGCCGCGCAATTTGCGATCTGCGTTGCTACATGGCGACGTAGTTTCGGAGAAACTACGAAAGGAAGTGGCGTTGGGCCGCATGAGCGGCCCATTTACAGTTCCCCCGTTAAAGGATTTGGTGGTCTCTCCGCTGGGTGTGGTGCCAAAAAAGGAGCCGAATACATTTCGGCTCATTCACCACCTTTCTTTTCCTAAAGGGGGGTCGGTTAATGACGCCATTGAGCCGGATGCTTGCACGGTGAGTTACACATCATTCGATGCAGCAGTGGTTTGGGTCCGGCATTATGGAAAGGGGGCTCTCATGGCAAAATCAGATGTGGAGGCGGCCTTTCGGCTTCTTCCGGTGCACCCGGATAGTTTTAGATTATTGGGGTGTCATTGGAACGGGGAGTTTTATGTGGACCAGTGCCTGCCTATGGGCTGTTCCATATCGTGTGCATTATTTGAGGAGTTTAGCTCCTTTCTGGAATGGGTGGTCAGGGACGTGGCAGGGGTAAATTCGGTCATACACTATCTGGATGACTTCCTCTGCGTGGGCCCGGCTTCATCCAGGGATTGTGCGATTCTGTTAGCAACGCTGGAGCACATGGCGGATCGTTTTGGCGTCCCATTGGCGCCGGACAAGACGGAGGGGCCAAGAACGGTCATTACGTTTTTAGGGATAACGCTGGATTCAGAAGCCATGGAATGCCGTTTACCGGAAGATAAGCTTGCGGATCTGAAAAGAGAACTTAAGCTGATGTTGGGTTTGCGCAAGGTACAGCTGCGAACGCTGCAATCTTTATTGGGGAAGCTGAATTTCGCCTGTCGCATTTTGCCGATGGGGAGAGCGTTTTGCCGACGGTTGTCGGCAAGTACGGCGGGGGTGCAGTCGCCTCGACATTTTGTTAGGCTGGTACGTTCACACAGGTTTGATCTGCAGGTCTGGCATACATTCTTGGAGTCCTTCAATGGTAGGGCATTATGGATGTCGGGCCCGGTCAGCAACTTTGATATGGATTTGTTCACAGACGCTGCGGGCTCAGCAGGTTTTGGGGCTTTTTTCCAAGGCCGATGGAGTGCGGGTTCGTGGCCACAGAGTTGGGTGGAGGCAGGCTTCATAAAGAATATGTTGCTGCTGGAACTGTTTCCAGTAGTATTGGCGGTGGAACTATGGGGCGAGGCTTTCCGGGATCGGAAGGTGCGTTTTCACATCGACAACATGGGAGTGGTGCAGGTGATTAACAGAGCATCGGCGGCATCGCCGCCGGTGGTTCGCCTGCTACAACAGCTGGTGTTGAGATGCCTACAGTTAAACATCTTCATGTATGCTGTTCACCTTCCGGGAGTGGACAATGTGGTGGCTGACGCTTTATCTCGCTTTCAGTGGGACAGGTTCCGAGAGTTGGCACCGGACGCGGAGCAACGAGGGGTACCTTGTCCAGACTGGCTGTGGAAGATTGCGTTAGATTAGTCGCCGGATGGATCAGCAAGTCGGTGAGTGAGACGACGTGGGCTGCATATCAGAAAGTTTGGTTGGAATGGGCGGATCTGGGTAGAATGACGGGAGTTGAGATTGAGGGTCCGGAGGTGAGGTTGCTAGTCTTGTACTTTATATCCAGGAGCATGGAAGCGGGGGTGTCGGTATCCGCGCTGGATAAAAAGGTTGCTGGATTGGCATTTTTGTTTAAATGGCAAGGTTTGCCTGATTACACGAAAGACTTCTGGGTTCGACAAGCGCTCAGAGGTTATAGGCGGGTTAGGCCGTTTAAAGACACCAGACGCCCTGTGTCCTTTGGGGTCCTAAAGGGGGTGTTGGCTAAGCTACGGGAGGTTTGCACCTCGGAATACGAAGCTGCCTTGTTCCGAGTGGCATTTTCCTTGGCATTCTTTGGGGCGTTCAGGATTGGCGAGCTGGTTAGCCCGTCTAAGAAAGTGCACAGGGGGATTGGGGCTAATGAAGCGCGTTGCCAGGAGGATAGAGTGTCCTTGTGGTTACGTAGATCAAAAACGGATCAAAAAGGGAGGGGCAAGAGAGTTCAGATTTTTTCATTGCCGGGCTCACCGCTTTGTCCGGTTGGGGCCGTTCGGGGCTTTCTGGTGGTACGCCCAGGGAACGTGGGGTCCTTTCTGATACATGCGGATGGGTGTCCGTTGTCCAGGTTTCAGTTCATATCGGTTTTCCGAAAATGTTTTGGGTGCCTGGGTTTAGAGGCGAAAGAATTTTTGTCACATTCGTTCAGAATTGGGGCGGCTACGGAAGCGGCTCGGAGTGGGTTGGATAGTGAGTCGGTCAAGCGCATTGGGAGATGGGAATCAAGGAGATTTTGATCTTACATTCGCCCTCACTTAGTGGTAGGGGTGTGAGGAGAATAGGAGGAAGGGTATGAGGAGAGAAGGAGTGGGGCTGATTGGAGTTTAAAAAAAAACAAAAAAAAAACATAATAATGAGGTTAAGTTGACAGGTTTGGCTGTGGTTACGGTGGATACATGTTTTTCTCTCTTTCAGGTGTGGCGCCGGCGTTGGTCTGGATACTGGGGCACTCTTACGTGTACAGGGGGGGTAAGAGGGCTGAGGCAAGGCCGGAAGGTCGGCAATTGGGGTTTCCGAGGCAGGAGGCCCGGATTCGCTGGCTGGGAATTCCGGGAATGTTATGGAGTAGGACGGTTCCAGAAGTGCATCGTTATGCGCGACTGGACCGCCCACCTGACGTTTTAATTTTGCACGTAGGTGGGAATGACTTAGGTGTTAGATCTATGCTGGATGTGACGAAGGATATCAAATTTGATATTCTTCGTCTTCGTATGGCATTCCCGGAAATGGTGATAGTGTGGTCCGACATGGTGGCTCGCACTTCATGGCGGACGGCTAGATCCATAGAAGGCATCAATAGGGCGCGGAGGAAAGTTAATCGGGATGTGGCCAGGTTCATGGTTAGGAATGGGGGTTTGGTGATACGCCATTTTGAGCTGGAGTTGGAGACATGGCGGTACCTTCGGGATGATGGGGTACACCTCAGTGATGTGGGTATAGACCTATGGGCGTTAGGATTACAGGATGGTATACAGAGGGCTCTCAGGGTGTGGAGGGGCACCCAATTGTAAAGGTTTTTACATTTGGGTGCTGTGGCGGGTGTCTGTTCTTTGCAGGGGAAGGATGATACCTCGGAAAGAAGGGTTCAGGACCTGTCGTTGGTATGGGTCCTGACGGTGGGCTTACAGTTAATTGAGGTTTAGCTTGAAGCATTGGGATGGTGCACTGCGGTCATGGTTGTCTCTGAGCCAGCATGTCGGCTTGAGGCCTATTAGCGGATTTTGAGAAGTACCGCAGTGCAATAATGGACACAAAAAGTTAATAGAGGTTCCTGCAGAGAGCGACACCAGTAATTTACTGAGGGTCCTTTAGGACAGAGTTTATGGGTACTGTTAAAAAAGTTATACAGCGTTTTAATAAATAAGGCTGCTACGGCCTATATATATTTCTCCAACTCCTGGTGTGGTCTCGTTTACTTAGTAATAAGTAGATAATAAATAAGGGGTATATATAATAAGGACATCTGTTATACGATAGTCAAGAAAAGCCTGGAGCAAGGAATGCAATGAATGGGTGAAGGGCGAACATGACTAGGGAAACAGGGACTTATGTGAAGGATTAGGGGATTGGTGGGGTAAGGCTGAGGAAGAGGGGATAAGATTGGTGGGTTAATTTGGGTGGGAGGGGGTATTGAGTGTATAAAGGAAGACTCCGCCCCCTCCTCGGATAACATGCGGCGCTGAGAAAGTTCCCGCCCACCCTCCCCAGAATTTGGACGGAGTGGGGGATGTTGTCTCTACATTTTGTTTTACAGGTACAAGTGGGGTCATTGCAGATGTCGTGGCAGTGGCGGGTGTCTGTTCTTTGCAGGGGAAGGATGATACCTCGGAAAGAAGGGTTCAGGACCTGTCGTTGGTATGGGTCCTGACGGTGGGGTTACAGTTAACGGAGGTTTAGCTTGAAGCATTGGGATGGTGCACTGCGGTCATGGTTGTCTCTGAGCCAGCATGTCGGCTTGAGGCCTATTAGCGGATTTTGAGAAGTACCGCAGTGCAATAATGGACACAAAAAGTTAATAGTGGTTCCTGCAGAGAGCGACACCAGTAATTTACTGAGGGTCCTTTAGGACAGAGTTTATGGGTACTGTTAAAAAAGTTATACAGCGTTTTAATAAATAAGGCTGCTACGGCCTATATATATTTCTCCAACTCCTGGTGTGGTCTTGTTTACTTAGTCATAAGTAGATAATAAATAAGGGGTATATATAATAAGGACATCTGTTATACGATAGTCAAGTTCTCTGCATCACTTACTACTGACTTCTGAACCCTGCAGGTGCCCGCTCACCACTCCAGGCGCGTCAGTAGTAGAAGTCAGTAATAAGTGACGCAGAGTGCAGTGGTCAGTAATAAGTGATGCAGAGTTTAGGGGTCAGTAGTAAGTGATGCAGAGTTCAGGGGTTAGGTACTAAGTGACTCAGAGTTCAGTAGTAAGTGATGCAGAGTTCAGGGGTTCAGTAGTAAGTGAAGTGACGCAGAGTTTAGGGGTCAGTAGTAATTGATGCAGAGGTCAGTAGTAAGTGACACAGAGTTGAGAGGTAAGTAGTAAGCAGTGCAGAGTTCAGGGGTTAGGTGCTAAGTTCAGAGGTCAGTAGTAAATGATGCAGATTTCAGAGATCAGTAGTAAGTGACGCAGAGTTCAGATGTCAGTAGTAAGTGACGCAGAGTTCAGAGGTCATTAGTAAGTGATACAGTTCAGGGGTTCAGTAGTAAGTGACGCAGAGTTTATGGGTCAGTAGTAAGTGATGCAGAGGTCAGTAGTAAGTGACACAGAGTTCAGAGGTCAGTAGAAAATGATGCAGAGTTCATAGGTCAGTAGTGAGGAAGAGTTCAGAGTTCAGTAGTTAGTGATGCAGAGGTCAGGGGTTCAGTAGTAAGTAACGCAGAGGTCAGGGGTTCAGTAGTAAGTGGCGCAGAGTTTAAGGGTCAGTAGTAAGTGATGCAAAGGTCAGGGGTTCAGTAGTAAGTGCCACAGAGTTTAGGGGTCAGTAATAAGTGATGCAGAGGTCAGGGGTTCAGTAGTAAGTGCTGCAGAGTTTAGGGGTCAGTAGTAAGTGATACAGAGGTCAGGGGTTCCGTAGTTAGTGACACAGAGTTTAAAGGTCAGTAGTGAGTGATGCAGAGTTCAGGGGTCAGTAGTAATTGATACAGAGTTTAGAGGTCAGTAATAAATCATGCAGAGTTCAGAAGTCAGTAGTAAGTGATCCAGAGTTCAGGGGTCAGTAGTGACACAGAGTTCAGAGGTCAGTTGTAAGTGATGCCGAGTTCAGAGGTCAGTTGTAAGTGATGCCGTGTTCAGAGGTCAGTTGTAAGTAATGCCGAGTTCAGAGGCCAGTAGTAAAAGATGCAGAGTTCAGAAGTCAGTAGTAAATGATGCAGAGTTCAGAAGACAGTAGTAAATGATGCAGAGTTCAGGGGTCAGTAGTGACACAGAGTTTACATGTCAGTAGTAAGTGATGCAGAGTTCAGGGGTCAGTAGTGACACAGTTTAGAGGTCAGTAGTAAGTGATGCAGAGTTCAGGGGTCAGTGGTAAATGATGCAGAGTTCAGAGGTAAGTTGTAAGTGATTCAGAGGTCAGTAGTAAGTGATGCAGAGTTCAGGGGTCAGTAGTAAATGATGCAGAGTTCAGGGGTCAGTAGTAAATGATGCAGAGTTTAGGGGTCAGTAGTAAGTGATACAGAGGTTAAGGGTTTCGTAGTTAGTGACACAGAGTTTAAAGGTCAGTAGTGAGTAATGCAGAGTTCAGGGGTCAGTAGTTATTGATACAGAGTTTAGAGGTCAGTAATAAATCATGCAGAGTTCAGAAGTCAGTAGTAAGTGTAGCGCTACCCCCAATTAAGAGAGCCGCTGATTTGATTTCGGGCCCTGCACGCAGTACCGCCAACCCCCGGCAATCTTACTCGACCCACTCTGGCACAGTCAGTCTAGGGTTAAACTCCTATCACTCTCAGGTGTATTATACTTAATAATCTCTAAGCAGTCAGACAACACACTGAGGCAAGAATATAGAATATATATATCAGCTTTACTGGTAATGAAGGATTCAAGGTATAACATGCAACATATACATGGGCCTGCAGCGCCCTGCATCAATCAATGTACTAGGTGCAGCACAGTAATATGGCGCCGCGCAGTGTCCACCACGCGGAGCTATTATGGCGTGCGTTCGCCTATGGCGCAGTAACACAAACTTTCTAAACTCCCCCCTTAGTCAGGCCTGACATGGAATGGAACTGAGTCTCTTTCCCCTAAGAAAAGAAGGTTTCTTCACCGGCCAGCTTTCGTTGGTGCACTTAAAGAGATAACCATTTGTAATCCACATTGGGTGTTAACTTGAAATAACAGGGCAAAACGGAGGGGGGGGTAGATACTTCAACTCTGTCCCGCTACCGGACCCCCCAAGAAAACACTGGTGAGCGAACAGCAGGCCTAGGCAGTCTACAGGCCTGAACACAACTCAGTCTATTGATATGGGCAGGTGCCCGCTCACCACTCCAGGCGCGATCCCAGCCTGGGACTTCCACCTCCTGTGTGTCGCACACAGCGTCTCCTCCGATCGAGTCCTTGATCCAACTCACGTCCTATAACGACGGGTAAGGATCCACCCAGACTCCGCAGTATGGTGGAAGGCTCTTCGGACTTCAAGCAAGGCCTCAGGCTTCAGGCCTTGCTTCACAGCCGATCCGCACAGGATGACTTGTCACTTGACGCGCCGTGTCCCAAGAGAGCGAGCTCCGCCTCGCCTCCCACTTAAGTAACCCCTCCCATGAGTCTCTGCGGTGGAACCTCCGCCCTCGGCCCGAATGGGGTTCCGGGTAACATAGTCCTGGGCCTTAGAAGAGACCCCGCTACACACACCCCCCACTTAAACTCTTTGGTACCCAAAGATAACATAACTTCAAGCTACACATTTAACAACATCCATCAATTCTCCATATGATGTCGGCAGAGGAAATTCCCACCAGAACCGAGGCGGTGAACTCCTCTGCCCACAGGACACATTAACAACAGCATCCTGTCTAACTGTGCCAGAGAGTGAGCTGGGGTTGCCTCCCACCAAATGAACAGTGGGAGGGTCAGGGTCTTCCATACTCCTTCTGGCAGTGAATACAGTGTCTTCCGCACTCTTCCCCATTTGTGGGTAGGTTAATCTCCTGGGAGGTTTTATTGCCCTCTGCTTCCTCTGTCCTCTGGGGCTTTCTGTGGGAGCAGATTCTCCTTCTGTAACCAACTCGGGAGTTCCTTCTAATTCAGGAGCATCTGGCTCCGGAGCAGGAAGATACATGGCTTCCCTTGGGTCCTCTTCGGGGGATAGTTCACCGACACTCTCCCAAGCATCTGACCAGTGACTAGATGGAATGAACTCCGTAGCTTCTGCATTCAGTGTCTGATCCTCGGTATCTTCGTCAGGTGGAAGATCAATAGCAGAAGTCGTTAGGCCCTGGGAAGGCCAAAGCCAGCCAATTTCCTCTCCCTCGTCTTCACTCATTTCTGAATCTTCTGTACCCTCCATCCGAGAGGTCTGAGACCGAGTGTTGGGTCTAGGGGTGTTCCGAATGGACATGGGTTCAGGAGAATCCATCCTAGAAGGCAACCGAACTGCTTCAGCGAGCGGAGTAGGTGGTTCCGATGCCAAGTCTTCAAGGGCCCTAACTTCCCCTCGGGTTTAAGTCTGTAAACGGGTAGGCCCGGTAATTTTCTACAAATGACATAAGGTTCTGGTCTCCATCTATCTGCAAGTTTATGTTTTCCAGGGACCCCCAGGTTCCGCAATAACACTCTGTCTCCTGGTTGTAGGTCTTGGATCCTAACCTTTAGGTCGAAATTCCTCTTGTTGCGAGCCCCCCTCTGTTCCCAGGCCGCCTGAGCTTGCTCATAAGCCGTCTTCAAGTTGTGTCTAAGTTTATCTACATATCCCTTGTGGGAAGCAGCAGAACAATGATCTATGGAGGTGCCGTAGGCCAGATCCACTGGCAATCTTGCTTCCCTCCCGAACATAAGTCTGTAAGGTGAATATCCAGTAGCATCGCTGACAGTGCTGTTGTAAGCGTGCACAAGGGCCGCTATATGACTACTCCAATGTTGCTTCTTTTCGCCACTTAAAGTTCCCAGCATATTGAGCAGGGTTCGGTTGAACCTGTCCGGCTGAGCATCACCTTGAGGATGATAAGGAGTAGTCCTGGACTTCTTGATCCCTAAGGCATCTAGGAGTTTTCGTATCAGTTTGCTCTCGAAATCCATCCCCTGATCTGAATGGAGCCTTTGTGGTAGTCCATAATGTATAAAGTACTTCTCTACGCATATTTTGGCCACAGTAGAGGCCTTCTGGTCCTTGGCTGGAAAAGCCTGTGCATACCGGGTGAAATGGTCGGTTACTACCAGAACATTTCCTAGTCCCCTCAGGTCGGGTTCGAGGCAGAGGAAATCAATGCACACCAGGTCAAGCGGGCCTTCACTTTGTAAATGGGCCATTGGGGCAGCTTGATGGGGCAGAGTCTTTCTCTGTATGCATCGTGCACACGAATGGCAGTATTCCTCAACTTCAGCCCTCATGCAGGGCCAATAGAAACGGTCTCTAACAAGTTGGAAAGTCCTTTCCGCTCCCAGGTGACCATGGTTGTCATGTAAGGTGATCATGACCGTCTCCCTGTGTTTCTCCGGCAGGAACAACTGCCACTTGTCTTCTTGGTCATCAAAGGGGCCCCTTCGGTAGACCACTCCCTGATGCACCTGTAGTCTGTTCCACTCTTTTTTTAACAGGCGAGCTTCCTTGGAGGGGTGACGTAAGAGTATGTTTAGGTTCTGATTTTTTAATGCTTCTAGAACCAATCTCCCCATAGGGTCTTCCTGTTGGTCGTATCTCAATTCCTTTTTGGTCAGTCTGGGTAAGTTGTCTTCCCCCAGTAAGGTTGCTCCACAGTACTGCTTGGGGACTCCTACGATAGTGACCCCTATCTCTTCTGCTCTTGAGCCTCCCTTGGCTTGGAGTTCAGCCCCTTGGCAAAGGGCCCGCACCTCGTCAGGTGCCACTTGGGTCCAGTCTTCACTACTGTGGGTGGGAACATGAGACCTTCTGGATAGGGCATCCGCATCTCGGTTTCCCGCCCCAGGTCTATATTTCAAGCTGAAATTGAAGGCAGACAACGCCGCCAGCCATCTATGTCCTGTGGCGTCCAGCTTCGCTGTGGTAAACAGGTAGGTAAGGGGGTTGTTATCTGTTTTGACAGTGAAATCTGCCTCATATAGGTAATCTCGAAGTTTGTCTACTACGGCCCACTTGAGGGCCAGGAACTCCAGCTTATGGGTGGGATAGTTCTTTTCAGAGGGGGTCAAGCTTCTGCTCACATACGCAACAGGTCTCTGTTGCCCTTCGTGCTCCTGGTAGAGTACTCCTCCCAGACCATCATGATTGGCATCCACATGGAGTTCGTAAGGCTTCTTTGGGTCTGCATAGGCCAGAACAGGGGTGGTGGTCAAGCTCTTTTTCAGCATCTGGAAGGCGTCTTAACACTCCTCAGTCCACTGGTCCTTGATTGACTCCCCTGGCTTCCTGGGGCCCGAGTCATCCTCTTCCCCCTCCGTCTTCAGCAACTCATTCAAGGGTCTCGCTATTCGAGCAAACCCCTCCACGAACCTCCTGTAATAGCAACAGAATCCTAGAAAGGACCTGAGTTCTGTTACGGTGGTAGGTCTTGGCCAGGAGGCGACAGCCTCCAGTTTTTCAGGGTATGTGGATACCCCATTTTCAGACACTATGTGTCCCAGATAGTTGACTGAAGACTGATAAAATTGGCATTTTTCAGGTGAGAGCTTGAGTCCTTCTTCACTCAGTCTCTTCAAGACCTTCTCCAGCCTTTCTTCATGTTCCTCCAAAGTTCTGCCAAAGACTATGATGTCATCCAAGTATACAAGGACCTCGATGAGGTTCATGTCTCCCACAGTCTTCTCCATGAGTCTTTGGAATATGGCTGGAGCTCCAGACAGACCTTGAGGCATCCAACTGAATTCAAAGAATCCCACCGGGGTTATGAAAGCCGTCTTTTCTTTGTCTTCCGGGTGCATCGGGATCTGATAATACCCGCTCTTTAACCTCCCTAGCGGTAATCCCGAGCGTGACTCGGGGTTGTTTTTTTATGCTAGGATCGGTAACCCCGAGTCACGCTCGGGGTAGACATTGCAGAGCTCGCAGCGGAGTTTCCTTACCTTCTCCTGGCGATCCAGCGATGATGTCCTCTGCTGTGATCGCCAGCGAGATCTCCGGCGAGTGTCGGCACTTTCGACCCCATCTGACTTCCTAGTTCCGTTCCGTGCGAGCCGCAGCGGCGCAAGGGAGCGGAACTGGGCGGCAAATTCAAAAAGGTAAACACATAGTATACATACAGTATACTGTAATCTTGCAGATTACAGTACTGTATGTAATAATTACACACCCCCTTTGTCCCTAGTGGTCTGCCCAGTGTCCTGCATGCACTTTTATATAATAAAAATCGTTCTTTCTGCCTGTAAACTGGGGATTGTCCATAGCAACTAAAAAGTGTCCCTTTATGTCAAAAGTGGTTTTAGACCAGCTACAAAGCAGCGATAATAAATTAGAATCACTCGCAGAATTGAGCGATAGCGATTTGTGGGGAAATTCGTCAACAAACACTAAATCTAATGACAGCGACAATTCTGCAACTGAGCAAATTTCAGTGTTTTTGATTTGATTACATTATTGAATAATTTTTATTATAATTAGATTACTATTTTTTATAATTATTTATAGTTATTTATTATATTATAATTTATAATTTTGTGTTTCATATTTATCATACCCGGGATGTTTACTAGACTCTGGTTTGGTCAGGTTTAAGTAAGTAATTACTAAGAATCGCAGGCCTATAATACATATCACCAAATTTTCATGCAAAATAATTGTACCGCTTTTGGTACATAATTCCAGAAAGAATCATACCGCCAGGGAGGTTAAGTCCATAACACTGAACCACTTGGCTCCGGACAAGCTCTGCAAGGCATCTTCTATCCTTGGAGTGGTATACTGATCCGGAGTGGTCCTCCTGTTGAGGGTCCTATAGTCAATACACAACCTTAGTGACCCGTTCTTCTTCCAGACCACTACTATGGGGGAGGCATACGGACTTCTAGATTCTTGGATCACACCTGTTCGCTTGAGCTCAGCAAGCTGTTCCCTCAAATCTTCGAGGTCTGCCAATGGAACCCGCCTAACCCTTTCTCTGAAGGGCTTGTCTTCCTGGAGGCGGATTCGATGGGTGGCACTCCTAGCACACCCCACATCAAACTCATCATGTGAGAAGATCCTCTCCCACCGAGTCAACTGGTTCCGGGCTCTCTCTCTCTCCAAGAAGCCCTGGGCAAATTTGGATTCTCCATGGAAAGCGTTTCCCACACTGTACTCTCTCCATCTGTCTTCCCCACATCTGATGAGGCAACTGGTGTGGCTGGGCTCACCCGGCCCAATAACAGCCTGGCTGGGACTTCCATGGGGCCATCCGTGGTGTTTCTGACACTCACAAGCACCTTGCAGTGGGCCTTCTTCAGGGCCCTCACCGGGACCATTTCCGGGACTACCTCCAAGCCCGAAGGTTCTTCTCTTGGGTCGGGTTCCAACATCACAAAAGGGCCCGGCTGCTCCCAAGTGAGTTTCACTGTGGCCTTCAAGCAGGTTACTTCACTGGGTTGCAGCACTATCCCTTTTTTTCCGAGTCTCCAGACCTTCCCTACCCCCTCTTCCGGGGCCTTTTGCTCTAAGATCAGCCGTTGGAAGGCGGTCTTCAACATTGGATGAATCTCCGTGACTGGGAGGTTCTTCCTTCTTGTTAGCGGGACCAAAAGTCTTCGGACCAGATCCGTGTTAGTTCCTATTATCAAGGAACTCCTGTTAGCTCCAGGTGGTTGGGGGCACACCACAGCCAAGGTGTCGAACACTTCCCCCTTCCCTGCTATGGATGGGTCAAACGTCAGTCTTATAGGTAGATAGCCATCATAAGGAAACTTTTCTGTTCCAATTCCCCATATCTCCAAGTCTTCAATCTTCTGAATGGGTAGGTGACTTAGGTGCCTGCCGTAGAAGTCTCGATACAACAAGGTCACCTGCGCTCCAGTATCCAACAGGGCTCTTGTGTAGATCCCCTCTACTTGAACGGATATGATTGGAGAGGGACCCACCAGTTTCTCTGGGTACTGCTTCAAAGGGGTCTCTTTCCTTGGATCTTTGCATTTCCCTGCTTGATTTTCCTTGCTCTTTTTGTCTTTGTACCTAAGTCTCTCCTGAGCCTGGTATGCATTGATCTCTCTCCTCTGTATGGGTGTAACTACCCGCTGAGGGACTTTATTGTGTTTCTTTGGAGTACGTTCCTTCTGAGGAACCCTTGGTTTCTTCTGTGGGGCCCTGGCCCCTTCTCTCATGTGCTTCTTATTCAGTATGGAGTTCCTTGATGATGATGGGCACCCGGTTGACTCCTTCACCGGGGCCCGTTGAAGTTTTCCGGCGGCTTGCGGTTATTCAGTCTCTTCTTCTTGGGACTGGCACATACTTTGGCAAGATGGCCAGCTCCCCCACAATTTAAACAGATCACATTTCCCCAATTTTCCAGGGATGCGGGTGCTGAGGTATTCGGGAACAATTCCTTCCTCGGACGTTCCCTCTCTGGTACCCTTGACTCCTTTTCCATCAAGGAGGTCAACATTCCCAGCACTTGGGACATCTGTGACTTCAAGGTATCCACCTCTGCGTCTCTCTCTAAGGTCATGGCCGTCCTGACCATCACCGGAGGAGGGTTCACCGTCTCAACTGGTTGGCTCCTCTTTTTCTCCTCCAGCATAGCTTCTTCCTCTCTGACTACTCGGATCAAGTCAGGGTACTCCAGGCTCTTCCCGTCCTGTCTTGTACGTAATGCCAGTGCGATGGGATCCAGTGGTTGAGATCCTCTCATCACCTGTTAGACCCGGGCCTCATCCACCTTCTTCGGGTCAATCCCTTACTTTAAGATCATCTTGTGCAGTATTTTATCTAGGTGCATCATGAACTCTGATAGCTTCTCTCCTGCCTTTTGATAACAATGCTCCAGTTGGTAGGTGAGTTCAGTGATCTTCTCTGTTCCACCGAACACATTCTGCAGAATGTCTAGATAGTCCTGCGCAGTACAGTTTGTCTTGCTCATCTTGAGGTTGCATACGGCCTCTAGAGCAGGCCCCTTCAAGCTCTCAGCAATTCTCTGCTTCTTCCTGTGGTCTGGGACTTCCCACTCCTCCAGAGCCTGAGTTGCACCGTCTAACCACTCCTCAAATCCTTCTTCGCCTGAAGGTACAGGTTTCCTTCCTGAAAACATTCTGAGTTTCCGGTATCCTGCTATTTGATAATCCGCCGGGTCTTTCTTGCATTGCGCTATGATTTCCCCTAGAACCGCGCACAATTCTGTGCTGAGGGTGCCCTGCGGCGACCCGGGACTCTCTTCTTTCTTTACATCTTTTAGGTTGGGTGGGGCGCGTATTAACTTATACGTTTTTTTATCCACCGTTTCTATGCTTGACTTCTTGAAGACTTCTGGGACTCCATCCTTCCATTTTACCCGTACATATGTCAAAGGAGGTTCTGATCTTACATCCACTATCCATGCCTTCTGTTGTGGGGACAGTGACATCACTAACTGTTTCACTGCATCTTCTTGCCAGATCCCTGGGAGTTCTATAATCACTGCCCCATTTGGATCTGTGTTGGCTGCTGCGCACCACTTCACTACTTCTAGTGGGTCCATGCTGGTACTTTTTGGCTGCTATTTGCTGCAACAGGATCCCGGACTCACGAGCCCCCACGTGTAGCGCTACCCCCAATTAAGAGAGCCGCTGATTTGATTTCGGGCCCTGCACGCAGTACCGCCAACCCCCGGCAATCTTACTCGACCCACTCTGGCACAGTCAGTCTAGGGTTAAACTCCTATCACTCTCAGGTGTATTATACTTAATAATCTCTAAGCAGTCAGACAACACACTGAGGCAAGAATATAGAATATATATATCAGCTTTACTGGTAATGAAGGATTCAAGGTATAACATGCAACATATACATGGGCCTGCAGAGCCCTGCATCAATCAATGTACTAGGTGCAGCACAGTAATATGGCGCCGCGCAGTGTCCACCACGCGGAGATATTATGGCGTGCGTTCGCCTATGGCGCAGTAACACAAACTTTCTAAACTCCCCCCTTAGTCAGGCCTGACATGGAATGGAACTGAGTCTCTTTCCCCTATGAAAGGAAGGTTTCTTCACCGGCCAGCTTTCGTTGGTGCACTTAAAGAGATAACCATTTGTAATCCACATTGGGTGTTAACTTGAAATAACAGGGCAAAACGGGGGGGGGGGTAGATACTTCAACTCTGTCCCGCTACTGGACCCCCCAAGAAAACACTGGTGAGCGAACAGCAGGCCTAGGCAGTCTACAGGCCTGAACACAACTCAGTATATTGATATGGGCAGGTGCCCGCTCACCACTCCAGGAGCGATCCCAGCCTGGGACTTCCACCTCCTGTGTGTCGCACACAGCGTCTCCTCCGATCGAGTCCTCGATCCAACTCACGTCCTATCACGACGGGTAAGGATCCACCCAGACTCCGCAGTATGGTGGAAGGCTCTTCGGACTTCAAGCAAGGCCTCAGGCTTCAGGCCTTGCTTCACAGCCGATCCGCACAGGATGACTTGTCACAGTAACCCCTCCCATAAGTTTCTGCGGTGGAACCTCCGCCCTCGGCCCGAATGGGGTTCTGGGTAACATAGTCCTGGGCCTTAGAAGAGACCCCGCTACATAAGTGATCCAGAGTTCAGGGGGTCAGTAGTGACACAGAGTTCAGAGGTCAGTTGTAAATGATGCAGAGTTCAGAGGTCAGTTGTAAGTGATGCCGTGTTCAGAGGTCAGTAGTAAATGATGCAGAGTTCAGGAGTCAGTAGTAAATGATGCAGAGTTCAGAAGACAGTAGTAAATGATGCAGAGTTCAGGGGTCAGTAGTGACACAGAGTTTACATGTCAGTAGTAAGTGATGCAGAGTTCAGGGGTCAGTAGTGACACAGTTTAGAGGTCAGTAGTAAGTGATGCAGAGTTCAGGGGTCAGTGGTAAATGATGCAGAGTTCAGAGGTAAGTTGTAAGTGATTCAGAGGTCAGTAGTAAGTGATGCAGAGTTCAGGGGTCAGTAGTAAATGATGCAGAGTTCAGGGGTCAGTAGTAACTGATGCAGAGTTCAAAGGTCAGTAGTAAGTGAGGCAAAGTTCAGAGGTCAGTAGTAAGTGACCCTCTATTCCTCAGTACAGCCTTTCCCTACACTGCTTATCTGTAGCAGTAAATTCTGTATCCAGTGAAATTCTGGACACCTGTGCCTATTGTGCACGCTCCGATGAAGGAAGCCAAGTGGGAGCCCAACCCACAGCTGCTGGGGATCTTTACTATGTACTGTAACCAGTTTGCCCTACCAAAGAGTCTGCTGGTTACTTAACATTTACAGGGTGTGGAAGCCAGGTTTCATCCGATGTGAGCTGTCTCATCTGTTAAAGGGTTTCTCTTTTGTGATTCATACACTTCTGCTCACCAGTACAAGCAGAAGGGTGACACCACATTCTCTGCTACAGCTAATGAATACAGTGGTGTCACCTTCCCACCCCCCGGCCTGCTAAATGGACTATGAAGGATAAGCAGTATACTGATATACACTGATAAGTCATCATCAGCTCTGCTTTCTCCATTTGTCAGAACATGTGCTTGTAGCAGAAAACAATTGGCTTCTAACTTTACATCTTCCTCTCCCAGTCTGAGCACTGCTTTACAAAGGATGACAGAAGGCCGATATCCAGACAGATTCAGGAACCTATACTAGCAATAAGTAAAAATACAGGTAATTATTCTAACACCCTCCTAGTTAGGTTGATATAGCTTAAGGTGTATTTTGTTTCTGGCTCCTCTGTAGCCAGAGGAGCAGGTTAATTGCTTTTGGCTGGTCTAGGTTTCACAGGTTGCAGGATTGATTGCTCCTCCCTGCATTTCAAAAGGAGGTTCTGGAACATAGGTGTGGAGTAACCAAATGGGCAGCCTGAATATTTATGCTACCTCAGACAATTCCTGATCAGGAGAGTGGCCAACAGGGGGCTGAGGTGTGCATAAATAGTCTGGGGTCTACAACAGCAGGGTCCTTTACCTGGTGGGAAGGGACCCAGCCTAAAGGGGCTGTCTGCCTTCCTGGACCATCCAATTGAGCTACAGGTGGTTCAATGCGGTCCCAGCTCAGGCAGAGTTAGGGGGATCGACTGCTGAAGCTGAGAGAACAGTCTGGAGCAAAGTCTGCTGAGGATCAGGCTCACAGTACAGGGTCTGGCTGATACTGAAAGGAGGCATCCATGGATACAGGGACACAGCGAGTGAAGGCCTGAGAGAGGTCCTGGAGAGACTCTTGCTGTTTTGACCTCTTTTTGTGAGAGACTGATCTAGAATTGATAGTTTAGGACTGTTTCCAGTGTGGGATCCCTCTGAAGCTGTATGTCCACATCCTCTTATATTAAAGACCTATTTTGAATAAGTGCGTTCTACCAGAGAGTGTCCTCACTTCAAGTTGCACTAGTTCTGGAGTATCCCAAAGCTCATCCTATTCCCCATCCCAGTTCTTCAACTAATAAACCCCCAAAAAAAGAAACGTCTGCCTGGTTATTGATTGGAGAGATTGCAAAGCTGCTGTGTGCATGGCTGTGGTGGGGTATAGAACCTGGGACAAACAGCGGGACCAGTTTGGGGTCTGCGCTACATTATAAAAAATGGAACTAAGGAATACACAGGTGCATTACACAATACTATTAAAAATCTGCCTGGAGTTTAGGTCTAAAGTTTTCCGTGGCTGTAGTGCCACATTACTGACCATTGAGGCAGTAGATAGCCTTCCCGTCGCGGTCATAGTTCGCAGTGATGGAACACCAGCTGCTGCCGGTGCCGTCCGGAATGCATGCCGTGTAAAGCGTTCCTTTAGACAGAAAAGGGAAGTAACAGGCTGCGTAGCTAATGGTTCCTGCAAGAAATACAAGAGCAAATAACATTTCTCTTCTCCAGCTTTCAGTTTTATGACATTTCATAGTACTTGATGACAGGGGCTATTAGCCTAAGAAATACATAAAAGATATGAAGAACTTGTATGTCTGCCAGTCTTATATGGCCTTGTGGGAATTAGGATTAATGTGGTTGTAAACCTCAGACATGAAATATAAACAAAGCATATCCCTCTATAGTGTGTACTTATCTCAGTTAAGAGCACTACGTGTCCTTTCTGTCTGCTGCCTTGTTTCTCTGCTATCAGCATGAATTACCATACTTCTGACAAGTTTTCCTGACACTAATGCCGCGTACACACGACCATTTTTCTCGTCGGGAAAAATTTCATTTTTTCTCTTTGACGAGAAAAACGACCGTGTGTGGGCTTTTGGTCATTTTTTCCCGACGAGAAAAACGTCATTAAAATTAGAACATGCTCCAATTTTTCTCGTCGTGATTTACGGCATTTTTTTCCGCGGCAGTTTTCCCATAGGGAAACACTGCCGGGGAGCCTACACACGGTCGTTTTTCTGGACCAAGAAAAAAAATGATGGGAAAAACTGCCGTGTGTAGGGGAACAAGCCGTTCCTTGTTTTTCCCGTCGTGTTTTCACCGTCGAGAAAATCGATCGTGTGTACGCGGCATAAGAGAAAAATGGTGACAGGGGAGGGATCTCCAGCTGATTGACAGCCTCCGATGGCCCGTGATGAAATTTAGTTTGATGCCCCTGTTCTAGAGTGATCACTGGAGTAGAAAAACAATAGAACGCCCAGTTTTGTGGCTGCTATATTACAGAAAAAGTTCTGCGGGATGTTTCTGGTGGCTGAGATCCACACCATTGACTTCTAGCTGTCAGAGCCCAACCTTCGAGTTTGGGGGTTTTCCACTTTATCCTGTTTTACCTCCTACCAAGTTCATTACTTACCAGGTGAACTGCAATCAATTCTGGACATGCACTTCTTTGTCTACATAAAGTGTAAGTGTTGATGTTCCCTTAGAGCACCCATTATTTTCATAAGGCCATTCTGGAAGGAGGCACTACGAACTCATGAACTCAGAGACAATGCTGATAACTTACACTTAGTGGAGGCTTGGTGTATTTTGTTTGTCCAGATGCTTCACTGGATGTCATTACTTCAAGGTGAAAATCATCTTATGCCTCAAACACACGACTGGTTTTCCCATCGGGAAAAACTGCCATGATAGTTTTGGTTGGGAAAACCGGCCGTGTGTATGCTCCATCACAGTTTTCCCGATGAGAAAACTGCAGGAAAAAAAAAGAGAACTTGTTCTCTATTTTCCCGTCAGGAAAAAATCCTGCCGAGAAAACCAGTCGTCTGTAGGCTTTCCCGTGGGGAAAAAAATGCACATGCTCGTAAACAATTTGATGCATGCGCGGAAGCATAGAACGTCACTTTGTCGGCTCATCGTAGTCTTTGACGTCACTGCATTCTTGGCATTCTAAAGTTCTGCGGTCTTTTGTGTGACAGTGTGTATGCAAGGCAGGCTTGAGAGAAATCCCGTCGGGAAAATCGTCGTTTTTTTTCCTGCCGGGAAAACCGGTCGTGTGTACGAGGCATTGGATGACCCTATCAAAACAGGGATATATACACTCATTAGCCACTATATTAAGTATACCGTGCTGTTCCCGGGTTGGACCCCATTTTGCCTTCAGAACTGCCTTTATTCTTCGTGGCAAAGATTCAACAAGGTGTTGGAAATATTCCTCAGAGATTTTGCTCCATAGTGACATGATAGCATCACGCAGTTGCTGCAGATTTTTAGGCTGCACATCCATGATGCTAAACTCCCTTCCACCACATCAAAAAGGTGCTCTATTGGATTGAGATCTGGTGACTGTGGAGGCCATTGAAGTACAGTGACCTCATTGTCATGTTCAAGAAACCAATTTTATTTGAACTTTGTGACATGGTGCATTATCCTGCTGGAAGGAACCATCAAAAAATTGGTACACTGTAGTCATAAAGGGATGGACATGATCAGCAACAATACTCAGGTAGGCCGTGGTGTTTAAACAATGCTCAATTGTTACTAAGGGGCCCAAAGTGTGCCAAGAAAAAATCTCCCACACCATTACACCACCACCACCAGCCTGAACCATTGATACAAGGCAAGAGGGATCCATGCTTTTATGTTGTTGACACCAAACTCTGTCGCAGCTGAAATCGAGATTCACCAGACCAGGCACCGTTTTTCCAATCTTCTATTATCCAATTTTGGTGAGCCTGCGTGACTTGTATCCTTTAGTTTTCTCTTTTTGGTTAGCTTAACAGGAGTGGCACCCGGTGTGGTTTTATGCTGCTGTAGCCCCGACTACTGCAACTTCCTCTTGGCCCCCATTGTGATATCCTTTACATACACTATCCCCAATTGCATACATTCAGTCCATCATGAATGCTGCTGCAAGACTCATCCACCTTACCAACCATTCAGTGTCCTTCATCCCTCCACTAGCTTCCACTCACCCAACGAAATTCGAAGTACTAAAAATAATTTACAAAGCCATCCACAACTCTACATCACTAACCTAGTCTCAAACTATCAACCAAGCGGCTCTCTTAGGTCCTCCGAAGACCTCCTGCTATTTTGCTCCCTTGTCAACTCCTCCAATGCTCGCCTCCAGGTTCTCTCCAGAACTTCTCCCATCCTTTGGAACTCCCTACCCCAATCTGTCCCACTGTCCCCTAATTTATCCATCTTCAGATGGTCCCTGAAAACCCTTCCCTTTAAAGGAGTCTATCCTGCTTCTAACTAATAAACTGTTTTACTTTCTCTATCAGCTCATCCCCCACAGCTATTACCTTTTGTATCAGAAAATGAAGGGGTAGGGGAATTGCCTGTAGAAGAAGCAGGCTGGGAAAAGGGGGTCACTTTGGGCAACAAATATTAACGATTTCCATGAAAGATACTCAATGGGTAATATGTTACCTATATCAAAAAATGGTTTATTAAATATCAATCATATGGTACAAAATGGTATGAAACTAAACAAGAAATGGCGCCTGGCAAAACTATGCATATAAATTGCCATTAGGGATGAGCTCGGTGTTCGAGTCGAACATACGTTCGACTCGAACATCGGCTGTTTGATTGTTTGACGAAGATCGAACTATTTGGGCCGTTCGCGGCAAATTCGAGTGACGCGAGCGGCCCACAATACACTGCGCCATCGCAGTGTAATCCCGGCGCTGTGATTGGCCAAGCATGCATTGTGACCCCGCATGCTTGGCCAATCACAACGCCGGCAGCTAGAAGAGCCATAATTGGCCACAGGCAGGTTGCCTGTGGCCAATTATAGCTCAGGGGGTTTAGCACACGCCCCACACTATACAAGGCCGCTAGCGTGGCGGCCTTGTGTAGTGTGTTCCGGCGCAGGGAAAGAGAAGGATAAGCAGGGACAGTGTCATTGTGCTATTCTTTGTGCTATTCTTGTGTGTAGGGAGAGAGAAGGATAGGCAGGGAGAGTGTCAGTGTCATATTCTTTGCTAAACCTTGTGTGCAGGGAGAGAGAAGGATAGGCAGGGGACAGTGTCAGTGTCATATTCTTTGCTAAACCTTGTGTGCAGGGAGAGAGAAGGATAGGCAGGGAGAGTGTCAGTGTCATATTCTTTGCTAAACCTTGTGTGCAGGGAGAGAGAAGGATAGGCAGGGAGAGTGTCAGTGTCATATTCTTTGATAAACCTTGTGTGCAGGGAGAGAGAAGGATAGGCAGGGGACAGTGTAAGTGTCATTGTTGCTAAGCCTCCTGCACAGTATACACCTGAAGCTAGCCCGTATTGCTGTGTTTTCCTGGTGTGTTACACTAACAGGCATTTGCAGCACTTACAGCGGGCGGAGTTTGCTTCCTGCTAAATATACACCTGAAGCTAGCCCGTATTGCTGTGTTTTCCTGGTGTGTTACACTAACAGGCATTTTCAGCACTTACAGCGGACGGAGTGTGCCTCCTGCACATTATACACCTGAAGCTAGCCCGTATTGCTGTGTTTTCCTGGTGTGTTACACTAACAGGCATTTGCAGCACTTACAGCGGGCGGAGTGTGCTTCCTGCTAAATATACACCTGAAGCTAGCCCGAATTGCTGTGTTTTCCTGGTGTGTTACACTAACAGGCATTTGCAGCACTTACAGCAGGCGGAGTGTGCTTCCTGCTAAATATACACCTGAAGCTAGCCCGTATTGCTGTGTTTTCCTGGTGTGTTACACTAACAGGCTTTTGCAGCACTTACAGCGGGCGGAGTGTGCCTCCTGCACATTATACACCTGAAGCTAGCCTGTATTGCTGTGTTTTCCTGGTGTGTTACACTAACAGGCATTTGCAGCACTTACAGCGGGCGGAGTGTGCTTCCTGCTAAATATACACCTGAAGCTAGCCTGTATTGCTGTGTTTTCCTGGTGTGTTACACTAACAGGCATTTGCAGCACTTACAGCGGGCGGAGTGTGCCTCCTGCACATTATACACCTGAAGCTAGCCCGTATTGCTGTGTTTTCCTGGTGTGTTACACTAACAGGCATTTGCAGCACTTACAGCGGGCGGAGTGTGCTTCCTGCTAAATATACACCTGAAGCTAGCCCGTATTGCTGTGTTTTCCTGGTGTGTTACACTAACAGGCATTTGCAGCACTTACAGCGGGCGGAGTGTGCTTCCTGCTAAATATACACCTGAAGCTAGCCCGTATTGCTGTGTTTTCCTGGTGTGTTACACTAACAGGCATTTGCAGCACTTACAGCGGGCGGAGTGTGCCTCCTGCACATTATACACCTGAAGCTAGCCCGTATTGCTGTGTTTTCCTGGTGTGTTACACTAACAGGCATTTGCAGCACTTACAGCGGGTGGAGTGTGCTTCCTGCTAAATATACACCTGAAGCTAGCCCGTTTTGCTGTATTTTCCTGGTGTGTTACACTAACAGGCATTTGCAGCACTTACAGCGGGCTGAGTGTGCCTCCTGCACATTATACACCTGAAGCTAGCCCGTATTGCTGTGTTTTCCTGGTGTGTTACACTAACAGGCATTTGCAGCACTTACAGCGGGCGGAGTGTGCCTCCTGCACATTATACACCTGAAGCTAGCCCGTATTGCTGTGTTTTCCTGGTGTGTTACACTAACAGGCATTTGCAGCACTTACAGCGGGCGGAGTGTGCTTCCTGCTAAATATACACCTGAAGCTAGCCCGTATTGCTGTGTTTTCCTGGTGTGTTACACTAACAGGCATTTGCAGCACTTACAGCGGGCGGAGTGTGCTTCCTGCTAAATATACACCTGAAGCTAGCCCGTATTGCTGTGTTTTCCTGGTGTGTTACACTAACAGGCATTTGCAGCACTTACAGCGGGTGGAGTGTGCTTCCTGCTAAATATACACCTGAAGCTAGCCCGTATTGCTGTGTTTTCCTGGTGTGTTACACTAACAGGCATTTGCAGCACTTACAGCGGGCGGAGTGTGCTTCCTGCTAAATATACACCTGAAGCTAGCCCGTATTGCTGTGTTTTCCTGGTGTGTTACACTAACAGGCATTTGCAGCACTTACAGCGGGCGGAGTGTGCTTCCTGCTAAATATACACCTGAAGCTAGCCCGTATTGCTGTGTTTTCCTGGTGTGTTACACTAACAGGCATTTGCAGCACTTACAGTGGGCGGAGTGTGCCTCCTGCACATTATACACCTGAAGCTAGCCCGTATTGCTGTGTTTTCCTGGTGTGTTACACTAACAGGCATTTGCAGCACTTACAGCGGGTGGAATGTGCTTCCTGCTAAATATACACCTGAAGCTAGCCCATATTGCTGTATTTTCCTGGTGTGTTACACTAACAGGCATTTGCAGCACTTACAGCGGGCTGAGTGTGCCTCCTGCACATTGTACACCTGAAGCTAGCCCGTATTGCTGTGTTTTCCTGGTGTGTTACACTAACAGGCATTTGCAGCACTTACAGCGGGCGGAGTGTGCCTCCTGCACATTATACACCTGAAGCTAGCTTGTATTGCTGTGTTTTCCTGGTGTGTTACACTAACAGGCATTTGCAGCACTTACAGCGGGCAGAGTGTGCTTCCTGCTAAATATACACCTGAAGCTAGCCCGTATTGCTGTGTTTTCCTGGTGTGTTACACTAACAGGCATTTGCAGCACTTACAGCGGGCAGAGTGTGCTTCCTGCTAAATATACACCTGAAGCTAGCCCGTATTGCTGTGTTTTCCTGGTGTGTTACACTAACAGGCATTTGCAGCACTTACAGCGGGCGGAGTGTGCCTCCTGCACATTATACACCTGAAGCTAGCCCGTATTGCTGTGTTTTCCTGGTGTGTTACACTAACAGGCATTTGCAGCACTTACAGCAGGTGGAGTGTGCCTCCTGCACATTATACACCTGAAGCTAGCCCGTATTGCTGTGTTTTCCTGGTGTGTTACACTAACAGGCATTTGCAGCACTTACAGCGGGCGGAGTGTGCTTCCTGCTAAATATACACCTGAAGCTAGCCCGTATTGCTGTGTTTTCCTGGTGTGTTACACTAACAGGCATTTGCAGCACTTACAGCGGGCGGAGTGTGCCTCCTGCACATTATACACCTGAAGCTAGCCCGTATTGCTGTGTTTTCCTGGTGTGTTACACTAACAGGCATTTGCAGCACTTACAGTAGGCGGAGTGTGCTTCCTGCTAAATATACACTTGAAGCTAGCCCGTATTGCTGTGTTTTCCTGGTGTGTTACACTAACAGGCATTTGCAGCACTTACAGCGGGCGGAGTGTGCTTCCTGCTAAATATACACCTGAAGCTAGCCCGTATTGCTGTGTTTTCCTGGTGTGTTACACTAACAGGCATTTGCAGCACTTACAGCGGGCGGAGTGTGCCTCCTGCACATTATACACCTGAAGCTAGCCCGTATTGCTGTGTTTTCCTGGTGTGTTACACTAACAGGCATTTGCAGCACTTACAGCGGGCGGAGTGTGCTTCCTGCTAAATATACACCAGAAGCTAGCCCGTATTGCTGTGTTTTCCTGGTGTGTTACACTAACAGGCATTTGCAGCACTTACAGCGCGCGGAGTGTGCTTCCTGCTAAATATACACCTGAAGCTAGCCCGTATTGCTGTGTTTTCCTGGTGTGTTACACTAACAGGCATTTGCAGCACTTACAGCGGGCGGAGTGTGCTTCCTGCTAAATATACACCTGAAGCTAGCCCGTATTGCTGTGTTTTCCTGGTGTGTTACACTAACAGGCATTTGCAGCACTTACAGCGGGCGGAGTGTGCCTCCTGCACATTATACACCTGAAGCTAGCCCGTATTGCTGTGTTTTCCTGGTGTGTTACACTAACAGGCATTTGCAGCACTTACAGCGGGTGGAGTGTGCTTCCTGCTAAATATACACCTGAAGCTAGCCCGTATTGCTGTTTTTTCCTGGTGTGTTACACTAACAGGCATTTGCAGCACTTACAGCGGGCTGAGTGTGCCTCCTGCACATTATACACCTGAAGCTAGCCCGTATTGCTGTGTTTTCCTGGTGTGTTACACTAACAGGCATTTGCAGCACTTACAGCGGGCAGAGTGTGCTTCCTGCTAAATATACACCTGAAGCTAGCCCGTATTGCTGTGTTTTCCTGGTGTGTTACACTAACAGGCATTTGCAGCACTTACAGCGGGCGGAGTGTGCCTCCTGCACATTATACACCTGAAGCTAGCCCGTATTGCTGTGTTTTCCTGGTGTGTTACACTAACAGGCATTTGCAGCACTTACAGCGGGTGGAGTGTGCTTCCTGCTAAATATACACCTGAAGCTAGCCCGTATTGCTGTATTTTCCTGGTGTGTTACACTAACAGGCATTTGCAGCACTTACAGTGGGCTGAGTGTGCCTCCTGCACATTATACACCTGAAGCTAGCCCGTATTGCTGTGTTTTCCTGGTGTGTTACACTAACAGGCATTTGCAGCACTTACAGCGGGCGGAGTGTGCCTCCTGCACATTATACACCTGAAGCTAGCCCGTATTGCTGTGTTTTCCTGGTGTGTTACACTAACAGGCATTTGCAGCACTTACAGCGGGCGGAGTGTGCTTCCTGCTAAATATACACCTGAAGCTAGCCCGTATTGCTGTGTTTTCCTGGTGTGTTACACTAACAGGCATTTGCAGCACTTACAGCGGGCGGAGTGTGCTTCCTGCTAAATATACACCTGAAGCTAGCCCGTATTGCTGTGTTTTCCTGGTGTGTTACACTAACAGGCATTTGCAGCACTTACAGGGGACGGAGTGTGTTTCCTGCTAAATATACACCTGAAGCTAGCCCGTATTGCTGTGTTTTCCTGGTGTGTTACACTAACAGGCATTTGCAGCACTTACAGCGGGCGGAGTGTGCCTCCTGCACATTATACACCTAAAGCTAGCCCGTATTGCTGTGTTTTCCTGGTGTGTTACACTAACAGGCATTTGCAGCACTTACAGCGGGCGGAGTGTGCTTCCTGCTAAATATACACCTGAAGCTAGCCCGTATTGCTGTGTTTTCCTGGTGTGTTACACTAACAGGCATTTGCAGCACTTACAGCGGGCGGAGTGTGCTTCCTGCTAAATATACACCTGAAGCTAGCCCGTATTGCTGTGTTTTCCTGGTGTGTTACACTAACAGGCATTTGCAGCACTTACAGCGGGCGGAGTGTGCTTCCTGCTAAATATACACCTGAAGCTAGCCCGTATTGCTGTGTTTTCCTGGTGTGTTACACTAACAGGCATTTGCAGCACTTACAGCGGGCGGAGTGTGCCTCCTGCACATTATACACCTGAAGCTAGCCCGTATTGCTGTGTTTTCCTGGTGTGTTACACTAACAGGCATTTGCAGCACTTACAGCGGGTGGAATGTGCTTCCTGCTAAATATACACCTGAAGCTAGCCCGTATTGCTGTATTTTCCTGGTGTGTTACACTAACAGGCATTTGCAGCACTTACAGCGGGCTGAGTGTGCCTCCTGCACATTATACACCTGAAGCTAGCCCGTATTGCTGTGTTTTCCTGGTGTGTTACACTAACAGGCATTTGCAGCACTTACAGCGGGCGGAGTGTGCCTCCTGCACATTATACACCTGAAGCTAGCTTGTATTGCTGTGTTTTCCTGGTGTGTTACACTAACAGGCATTTGCAGCACTTACAGCGGGCAGAGTGTGCTTCCTGCTAAATATACACCTGAAGCTAGCCCGTATTGCTGTGTTTTCCTGGTGTGTTACACTTACAGGCATTTGCAGCACTTACAGCGGGCAGAGTGTGCTTCCTGCTAAATATACACCTGAAGCTAGCCCGTATTGCTGTGTTTTCCTGGTGTGTTACACTAACAGGCATTTGCAGCACTTACAGCGGGCGGAGTGTGCCTCCTGCACATTATACACCTGAAGCTAGCCCGTATTGCTGTGTTTTCCTGGTGTGTTACACTAACAGGCATTTGCAGCACTTACAGCGGGTGGAGTGTGCTTCCTGCTAAATATACACCTGAAGCTAGCCCGTATTGCTGTATTTTCCTGGTGTGTTACACTAACAGGCATTTGCAGCACTTACAGCGGGCTGAGTGTGCCTCCTGCACATTATACACCTGAAGCTAGCCCGTATTGCTGTGTTTTCCTGGTGTGTTACACTAACAGGCATTTGCAGCACTTACAGCGGGCGGAGTGTGCCTCCTGCACATTATACACCTGAAGCTAGCCCGTATTGCTGTGTTTTCCTGGTGTGTTACACTAACAGGCATTTGCAGCACTTACAGCGGGCGGAGTGTGCTTCCTGCTAAATATACACCTGAAGCTAGCCCGTATTGCTGTGTTTTCCTGGTGTGTTACACTAACAGGCATTTGCAGCACTTACAGCGGGCGGAGTGTGCTTCCTGCTAAATATACACCTGAAGCTAGCCCGTATTGCTGTGTTTTCCTGGTGTGTTACACTAACAGGCATTTGCAGCACTTACAGCGGGTGGAGTGTGCCTCCTGCACATTATACACCTGAAGCTAGCCCGTATTGCTGTGTTTTCCTGGTGTGTTACACTAACAGGCATTTGCAGCACTTACAGCGGGCGGAGTGTGCTTCCTGCTAAATATACACCTGAAGCTAGCCCGTATTGCTGTGTTTTCCTGGTGTGTTACACTAACAGGCATTTGCAGCACTTACAGCGGGCGGAGTGTGCCTCCTGCACATTATACACCTGAAGCTAGCCCGTATTGCTGTGTTTTCCTGGTGTGTTACACTAACAGGCATTTGCAGCACTTACAGCGGGTGGAATGTGCTTCCTGCTAAATATACACCTGAAGCTAGCCCGTATTGCTGTATTTTCCTGGTGTGTTACACTAACAGGCATTTGCAGCACTTACAGCGGGCTGAGTGTGCCTCCTGCACATTATACACCTGAAGCTAGCCCGTATTGCTGTGTTTTCCTGGTGTGTTACACTAACAGGCATTTACAGCACTTACAGCGGGCGGAGTGTGCCTCCTGCACATTATACACCTGAAGCTAGCTTGTATTGCTGTGTTTTCCTGGTGTGTTACACTAACAGGCATTTGCAGCACTTACAGCGGGCAGAGTGTGCTTCCTGCTAAATATACACCTGAAGCTAGCCCGTATTGCTGTGTTTTCCTGGTGTGTTACACTAACAGGCATTTGCAGCACTTACAGCGGGCAGAGTGTGCTTCCTGCTAAATATACACCTGAAGCTAGCCCGTATTGCTGTGTTTTCCTGGTGTGTTACACTAACAGGCATTTGCAGCACTTACAGCGGGCGGAGTGTGCCTCCTGCACATTATTCACCTGAAGCTAGCCCGTATTGCTGTGTTTTCCTGGTGTGTTACACTAACAGGCATTTGCAGCACTTACAGCGGGTGGAGTGTGCTTCCTGCTAAATATACACCTGAAGCTAGCCCGTATTGCTGTATTTTCCTGGTGTGTTACACTAACAGGCATTTGCAGCACTTACAGCTGGCTGAGTGTGCCTCCTGCACATTATACACCTGAAGCTAGCCCGTATTGCTGTGTTTTCCTGGTGTGTTACACTAACAGGCATTTGCAGCACTTACAGCGGGCGGAGTGTGCCTCCTGCACATTATACACCTGAAGCTAGCCCGTATTGCTGTGTTTTCCTGGTGTGTTACACTAACAGGCATTTGCAGCACTTACAGCGGGCGGAGTGTGCTTCCTGCTAAATATACACCTGAAGCTAGCCCGTATTGCTGTGTTTTCCTGGTGTGTTACACTAACAGGCATTTGCAGCACTTACAGCGGGCGGAGTGTGCTTCCTGCTAAATATACACCTGAAGCTAGCCCGTATTGCTGTGTTTTCCTGGTGTGTTACACTAACAGGCATTTGCAGCACTTACAGCGGGTGGAGTGTGCCTCCTGCACATTATACACCTGAAGCTAGCCTGTATTGCTGTGTTTTCCTGGTGTGTTACACTAACAGGCATTTGCAGCACTTACAGCGGGCGGAGTATGCTTCCTGCTAAATATACACCTGAAGCTAGCCCGTATTGCTGTGTTTTCCTGGTGTGTTACACTAACAGGCATTTGCAGCACTTACAGCGGGCTGAGTGTGCCTCCTGCACATTATACACCTGAAGCTAGCCCGTATTGCTGTGTTTTCCTGGTGTGTTACACTAACAGGCATTTGCAGCACTTACAGCGGGCGGAGTGTGCCTCCTGCACATTATACACCTGAAGCTAGCTTGTATTGCTGTGTTTTCCTGGTGTGTTACACTAACAGGCATTTGCAGCACTTACAGCGGGCAGAGTGTGCTTCCTGCTAAATATACACCTGAAGCTAGCCCGTATTGCTGTGTTTTCCTGGTGTGTTACACTAACAGGCACAGCGGGCGGAGTGTGCTTCCTGCTAAATATACACCTGAAGCTAGCCCGTATTGCTGTGTTTTCCTGGTGTGTTACACTAACAGGCATTTGCAGCACTTACAGCGGGCGGAGTGTGCCTCCTGCACATTATACACCTGAAGCTAGCCCGTATTGCTGTGTTTTCCTGGTGTGTTACACTAACAGGCATTTGCAGCACTTACAGCGGGTGGAGTGTGCTTCCTGCTAAATATACACCTGAAGCTAGCCCGTATTGCTGTATTTTCCTGGTGTGTTACACTAACAGGCATTTGCAGCACTTACAGCGGGCTGAGTGTGCCTCCTGCACATTATACACCTGAAGCTAGCCCATATTGCTGTGTTTTCCTGGTGTGTTACACTAACAGGCATTTGCAGCACTTACAGCGGGCGGAGTGTGCCTCCTGCACATTATACACCTGAAGCTAGCCCGTATTGCTGTGTTTTCCTGGTGTGTTACACTAACAGGCATTTGCAGCACTTACAGCGGGCGGAGTGTGCTTCCTGCTAAATATACACCTGAAGCTAGCCCGTATTGCTGTGTTTTCCTGGTGTGTTACACTAACAGGCATTTGCAGCACTTACAGCGGGCGGAGTGTGCTTCCTGCTAAATATACACCTGAAGCTAGCCCGTATTGCTGTGTTTTCCTGGTGTGTTACACTAACAGGCATTTGCAGCACTTACAGCGGGTGGAGTGTGCCTCCTGCACATTATACACCTGAAGCTAGCCCGTATTGCTCTGTTTTCCTGGTGTGTTACACTAACAGGCATTTGCAGCACTTACAGCGGGCGGAGTGTGCTTCCTGCTAAATATACACCTGAAGCTAGCCCGTATTGCTGTGTTTTCCTGGTGTGTTACACTAACAGGCATTTGCAGCACTTACAGCTGGCGGAGTGTGCCTCCTGCACATTAAACACTTGAAGCTAGCCCGTATTGCTGTGTTTTCCTGGTGTGTTACACTAACAGGCATTTGCAGCACTTACAGCGGGCGGAGTGTGCTTCCTGCTAAATATACACCTGAAGCTAGCCCGTATTGCTGTGTTTTCCTGGTGTGTTACACTAACAGGCATTTGCAGCACTTACAGCGGGCGGAGTGTGCTTCCTGCTAAATATACACCTGAAGCTAGCCCGTATTGCTGTGTTTTCCTGGTGTGTTACACTAACAGGCATTTGCAGCACTTACAGCGGGCGGAGTGTGCTTCCTGCTAAATATACACTTGAAGCTAGCCCGTATTGCTGTGTTTTCCTGGTGTGTTACACTAACAGGCATTTGCAGCACTTACAGCGGGCGGAGTGTGCCTCCTGCACATTATACACCTGAAGCTAGCCCGTATTGCTGTGTTTTCCTGGTGTGTTACACTAACAGGCATTTGCAGCACTTACAGCGGGTGGAGTGTGCTTCCTGCTAAATATACACCTGAAGCTAGCCCGTATTGCTGTATTTTCCTGGTGTGTTACACTAACAGGCATTTGCAGCACTTACAGCGGGCTGAGTGTGCCTCCTGCACATTATACACCTGAAGCTAGCCCGTATTGCTGTGTTTTCCTGGTGTGTTACACTAACAGGCATTTGCAGCACTTACAGCGGGCGGAGTGTGCCTCCTGCACATTATACACCTGAAGCTAGCCCGTATTGCTGTGTTTTCCTGGTTTGTTACACTAACAGGCATTTGCAGCACTTACAGCGGGCGGAGTGTGCTTCCTGCTAAATATACACCTGAAGCTAGCCCGTATTGCTGTGTTTTCCTGGTGTGTTACACTAACAGGCATTTGCAGCACTTACAGCGGGCGGAGTGTGCTTCCTGCTAAATATACACCTGAAGCTAGCCCGTATTGCTGTGTTTTCCTGGTGTGTTACACTAACAGGCATTTGCAGCACTTACAGCAGGCGGAGTGTGCCTCCTGCACATTATACACCTGAAGCTAGCCCGTATTGCTGTGTTTTCCTGGTGTGTTACACTAACAGGCATTTGCAGCACTTACAGCGGGCGGAGTGTGCTTCCTGCTAAATATACACCTGAAGCTAGCCCGTATTGTTGTGTTTTCCTGGTGTGTTACACTAACAGGCATTTGCAGCACTTACAGCGGGCGGAGTGTGCCTCCTGCACATTATACACCTGAAGCTAGCCCGTATTGCTGTGTTTTCCTGGCGTGTTACACTAACAGGCATTTGCAGCACTTACAGCGGGCGGAGTGTGCTTCCTGCTAAATATACACCTGAAGCTAGCCCGTATTGCTGTGTTTTCCTGGTGTGTTACACTAACAGGCATTTGCAGCACTTACAGCTGGCGGAGTGTGCCTCCTGCACATTATACACTTGAAGCTATCCCGTATTGCTGTGTTTTCCTGGTGTGTTACACTAACAGGCATTTGCAGCACTTACAGCGGGCGGAGTGTGCTTCCTGCAAAATATACACCTAAAGCTAGCCCTTATTGCTGTTTTTTTCCTGTTGTGTAACACAGGCAGTCATCTGCAGCACTTACAGCGGGCGCTGTGTGCTTCCTGTAAAATATACACCTGAAGCTACCCCTTATTGCTGGTTTTCCCATCTCCCTGCAGGCCATTGCTATGTCTGGAAGGCCAACAAAGAGAGGCAGACAGTCACGAGCCAATAAAAGAGGGCAAGCAGGCTCTGTGTCTGGGGGCAACAGTGCTGGTCGTGGATGCGGTGCATTGTCATCAGCACATGGCCATGGGACACGCTTGTCCTTCTTTTCGGCAGCTGGACGTGTTGAGCCGCATCATGCCGAAGACTTGGTAGAGTGGATGACCAAGCCCTCCTCATCCTCCTCATCCTCTCTCACCCAGGCTCAGGGTACTGGCAAAGCAGCTGCCAAAGCGTCCTCTTCCCTCATATCAATGTCATCATCAGTCACTCCTTCCCTAGACCCACCATGTCCTCCTGAGGAGTCCCCCGAACTGTTTGAGCACAGTGTTGGGTGCATGCTCCAGGAGGATGCCCAGCGTTTCGAAGGGTCTGATGATGATACCCAGCTAGAGGAAGGCAGTAGCGTGAGAGCAGAGAGAGGGGATGCTCAAGAAGGACACCAATCTGGCAGTCATGTTCCAGCAGCTGCAGCATACTGCCAGATTGGCTCCAGTGATGAGGAGGGAGGGGATGATGAGGTCACTGACTCCACGTGGGTCCCTAATAGGAGAGAGGAGGAGGAGGAGGATGAGGAGGAGGCACATCTCCAACGAGGCAGGATTCCCTTTGGGGGGCCAGCGTAAGGGCAGCACACCGACTGAATCACACCGCAGAGCTCCGCCTGTGCAGGGCGCTGCCTCTGCCCGTTATTCAAAAAGTTCTTTGGTGTGGGCCTTTTTTGAGTCGAGTGCATCAGATCGCACAGCTGCTGTTTGCAACATATGTCTCAAGCGTATATCGCGTGGCCAAAACATCAGCCGCTTGGGCACCACATGCTTGACCAGACATATGTTGACCTGCCATGCAGCTCGTTGGCAAGCCTACCTTAAAGAACAACACCAAAGAACAAAGCGGACCTTTCCTTGCACCGCATCAGCTGGGATCTCCAACCCCACTATACCTTCAGTCCTCTCTGAAACCTGCTCTGAGAGGAATGAAGGTGTAGAATTAGGTGTGTCACAGCCAAGTACTTGCGGGCACTTTGCTAGCAGTACACCAACGTCCGATTCTAGCAGGCAAATTTCCCTGCCCCAGCTGCTGGACCGTCGAAAGAATTTCACTCCCAGCCATCCACATGCCCAGCGGTTGAATGCTAGCTTGGCTAAATTGCTAGCGCTTCAACTGCTGCCTTTTCAGTTGGTAGACTCAGCCCCCTTCCGTGAGTTTGTGCAATGTGCGGTTCCTCAGTGGCAGGTTCCCAAACGCCACTTTTTCTCACGGAAGGCGATTCCGGCTCTCTACCGGCATGTGTAAGGCAATGTCTTGGCCTCACTGGACAGGGCGGTCAGTGGTAAGGTGCATATTACCGCTGACTCATGGTCCAGCAGGCATGGACGTTACCTTTCTTTAACGGCCCATTGGGTCACTCTTTTGGCAGCTGGGAAGGATGCAGGACAGGGTGCAGTAGGGTTGGAGGTTGTTCTGCCGCCACGCCTCCAAAATGCTACTACTGATTGTGACACACCTCTCTCCTCCACCCCCTCCTCTTCTTCTTCCTCCATGGCCTCTTCCTGTGCTTTGTCCTCGGAACCAGCTGTGCTCCGTAGGCGTTCAAGGGGTTACGCAAGTACGCAGGCAAAAAGATGCCATGCCGTGCTTGCGCTGGTGTGTTTGGGGAACAGGAGCCACACTGGGGCAGAGGTTCTGTCAGCTCTGCAGGGGCAGGCCGAGAGGTGGTTGACGCCACGCCAGCTTAAGCCAGGAATGGTGGGTTGCGACAATGGCACCAACCTCCTCTCCGCCCTCCGACAGGGACAACTGACCCATGTGCCCTGTGTGGCTCACGTCCTTAACCTGGTGGTGCAGCGGTTCTTGGGCAGGTACCCGGGCTTACAGGATGTCCTGAGGCAGGCCAGGAAAGTCTGTGTGCATTTCCGCAGATCATATCATGCCAGTGCTCGGCTGGCTAAACTGCAAAAGGAGTTGAACCTGCCCAAGAACCGCCTTATATGTGACATGCCCACCAGGTGAAACTCAACGTTGGCCATGCTGCAGCGGCTGCACACACAGCAGAGGGCCATCAATGAGTACCTGTGCGACTACGGCACCAGGACAGGGTCAGGGGAGCTCTGTTTTTTTTTACCACGCCAGTGGGGCATGGTCAGGGATGCATGCACTGTCCTGGCACCATTTGAGGAGGCCACGAGGATGGTGAGCAGTGACAGTGCATGCATCAGTGACACTGTACCTCTTGTCCACCTGTTGGAGCATACGCTGCGTGGAATAATGGACAGGGCACTTGAGGCAGAACAGAGGCAGGAAGAGGAGGACTTCCTTGCCTCTCAAGGCCCCCTTTACCCAGACAGTGTTCCTTCTGTCCCACCCATCGCACAGGAAGAGGAGGAGGAGGAGGAGGATTGTGTCAGCATGGAGGTAGAATCTGGCACTCAGCATCAACAGCAGCAGTCTTTTAGGGATGATTTACAGACCCAAGAAACCCGTGGACTTGTACGTGGCTGGGAGGAGGTGGCTGCGGATTATGTCGTCCTTAGTGACCCAGAGGACTCCGGACTGAATGCCTCAGCTAACCTACGCTGCATGGCCTCCCTGATCCTGCAAAGCCTGCGGAAGGATCCTTGTATTCTTCGGATCAAGGAGAGGGACCATTACTGGCTGGCCACTCTCCTTAATTAGGTTTATTAAAAATATATAAAAAGATTACAAATACTCACAAAGCAAGTATGAAAATAGGCACGTATAACATTCCATCAATGGGAATTGCCTCCTGCTGGAACCAGACACCAGAGAGTCCAGATGACAGGTGTAACAGCTACGGCTGACGCGTTGCGAAGGCGAACCCTCTTCCTCAGAGCCAAAAAGTGATAGTATCTGGACCCCTCTCTGGACTCTCTTAAATCCATGTGTAAGTGGGTGTGAGTGGTCATCTGTCTACAGCTCCACCCACCACAGGTCACTCCTCCTCTCACCCAAAAGGCATGCCCATATGAAGTTAACCCCTCACTGCCCACACTGATGTACCCATCAATACATCAGATAGTATATGCATACACCATGTAATAATGTGTATATGTGCTTCAGCTGGCGGAGGATGAACAGCATATATACATGGTGGGACTTACCCCTATCGCACAGGCCATCAAGGACAGTCAATCAATGCTGCCACCCATCTGAATATCGCCACAATTGCTTCCCGTGGTGCTGAGCTATGGTCCCACCACTCGATGGGACGTGCACTGGCTGAAGACCCGGAAGTAGCGGTGGATGTGCGTTCCACCCGCCACTTCCGGTAACTGAATGTGTCACGTCCGCCCTCAGATGGGCTGGACAGGCTTCAGAGGTTGTCCCGGATACGGAGGCGGGCCTCACACTCCGCATCCGGTATCAACAAGCCTCCCTATACAAACGCCAGTGCCAGCCAGAAACAATGTCCCCGAGTAATAGATCCGCGCGCAGCACAACGTGCACTGCGCAGACCAAAAAACCGGGAGACATACATAGCCACCAACATAGCCTCCAATCTATATGGGGTCCCACAGCCGCCATAGTAGCAGTAAGCCTCCGCTCCTCTATGGATAAGGAAGTCAGGGTGTGCACAAGGGGGCCAATATACATATCAAAAACGGGGGGGGGGGGAGACTGGGGAAGATGGAAGGGGGGGGGGTCCCCAGGAGCCAATTGATGACCAACGCAAATTGGTGACACCCCACATCCTCCAACCCATGGCAACTCAAACCATAAGAGGGAACCCAAAATAATTGAAGAAAGACAATACTATTTTAGGTGACCTGTGAGGGCTGTTGCTCCAGCATGTGACCCCTCTCCTATACATAGACAGGGCAAAATACACACCAAATTGATGGTGTATGCGCCCGTAGTTTCATAATTAGTACTTGCCCAAATACACATGGAATCCAGATGCCAGATACACTGGGTAAAAGGAACACACAGTTCCTTGATTTCTCCAGGAGAAGTCCAATCCCACACTTTGGTCCATACATATATCATAATATGGCACCAAATATTACAAACCAAAGCAATTTAAATAACATGTATGTGTTTGCATGCCACCCACTCGGGACACACACCCGCCCCACCGCTTCCCCATAGCATTTGAGCCAGCGGCAGGCGCATATGTGCACCGAGTCAACCAACCCTCTGGGTACATATGCATGCGCCCACACACATGTACAAACTCTCGAACAGTGTACCCAATCTATGCAGGAGCATTAAAAACATCTAAAATAACCCACCCACAGTCCAAATCCCAAATTTATGAAAGACTATTACAATTAGTGGGAATATACTCTAAAATATGATGGCCTAACAATTAACTCTGGACTATATGGCTGGCCTACCACGAGCCCCACTACCACAATGTAAAATCTATATAAAACCTATTGAATGGTTACCTAATTAAAATTGGTAATTAATAGCTAAAAATATTAAAATATTAAAATTATAACTAGTGTATATAATGTAATGCACTCCCTGTGATTTAAAAAATCCTAAACCACTATAAAAAATAGGACCCAAGGTACTACTACACTAGAGGACCAATGGGTCTGACCAAAGTATATGGAATCGCTACATGACGGAGAAGATAGCCCCACTAACTTAAGGACGTGAGATTCAACTATCTCGACAGTACAGAAATTAAATGTAACGCCACATGACCCAAACGAAACAGGAGGGGATCTGTACTACATTATGTAACTCGATCCCTTCGTTTAGGCCATGAGGGACTAGAGAGCCCAAGGTAAATATCCAATAAGCCTCTCTAGTACACAGAATCTGGTGTTTTTTACCACTCTCCTTGATCCACAGTACAAGGGTAAGGTTGCGGACCTTATCTTGCCGTCGCTGAGGGAGCAGAGGTTGAGACATCTCCGGGAGGCCTTGCAGAAAGGTCTGTGCAACGCGTTCCCAGAGACTGGGAGGTTACAAACTCCTGGTCCTGGACAACGAGCTGCTGAGGCTTCGGTCAGTCAAAGAAGGAGCGGTGGGGAAGGTGGCCGTCTGACCGATGCGTTCAGGCAATTTTTTAGTACGCACCCCCAAGGTATGATCGGTTCCAGCAACCATCGCCAGCGTCTGATTTACATGGTCCAGCAATACCTAGGGGCAAGGTCAGACTTGGACACCTTTCTCACCGAAAATCCTCTGGCTTACCGGGTCTTGAGGATGGATCACTGGCTGTTGTGTTACACTATGTGATTATTCTTGCTCTGTGTCTTTAAGATCTGTCCCCTTCTTTCTAGCTGAACTCTCTCTCTCACCGTAGTTCTTTATATATCTCCTCCACTTCCTGATTCTGGTCATTACTCCTGTATATCTTCCATGCTAAACATCTTACATGTGGCTTACAACTGCAACATTTTTCTACCTATGAATATCCATCATTAAACGGAACATTCGAAAGGATTCATCGTCTGTCGTCCTAACTGTGAGTTTATTCTTTGAGTTAAACTGCCTGTATCGATGCAAGGGATGAATATCAAACCAGCTTGAGTAAGGCCTACTTAAACCTGGAGATGAACTTTATCGCTTTGTAGTTGAGACAGAACAGTAGAAAAATGGCGTTTCACAGCCTAATTACAAGATTTCTGCATGTCAGTACTGAAACAGACAAGATTTACTGCCCTCATAGCAAGACAGAAGGGACAGAGCAGCACATGGCAGCCTTATAGCCTGAGACAATCTGCACAGTGTCATATTTCAGCACACAGATCCTGCCTGCTTTCACAGTCAGTCTGCTATCATGAGTGACCAAGCTTCTGCATGTGAACTCACATCTACCTCCCCACAAGTTCCTGAAGAAACTGAGTTACCCAAACGCTCAGTTAAACCCACTTGGAAAGTAATGGAGAATTATGAAGCTTCAAGGACTGAATTGTCAAATAGCTTGGAATTAGTCTGGGAGAAAATCCTTGCTAAAGCCAATACAGTGTCTGTTGAACGTGAACTACTGACACTAGAGGGCGCCATTAAACAACTTTCTGCCTCATATGAGCTTTATCAGCTTACCAGCATCAAATTCACTAATGTCTTACAAAACATGAAGACAGAAAATGCGATGAGGCAGTTAAAGCGTGTCAACATTCTTAATATTGAAAGAGACAGTTTTATCCAGCAAACCAGATTAAAGGCAGAAGCAAAAATAAAGCTGTTACAGGACACTGCATCTCACAGATCTGTTTCCACCAGACGTTCTAAAAACTCGTCAAGATCCCATAGTTCAAGATACTCAACACTCAGTGAGCGACTTATTAATGCCCGCGCTGAAGTGGAAGCCAGCAAAGTGCAGGTGGCATATGCAGAAAAAAGAGCAGAGTTGGAAGCGCAGTCAGCACGACAAAGAGCAACAATGGAAACCTTAAATGAACAGTGTAAACATGACGCAGCTATGGCAAAGCTAAGGGTCCTACAGCAAGCTATCAGTGCAGACGAAGGTGCAAGTGAGAAAGACAGCATTAACCTAAACATAGTAGATATGGAAGACCCCCTCAAACGCACTAAAGACTATGTCCTAAGCCACTGCAGTGCACACTCCATTGTCTCCAATGCTCCCGACTACATAGAGACTCCTTCACAGCTTCAAGTTAAAGAGGTTCCAGCAACTTCCTGCACTCAAAATCATTCCACTGCATTTCCTACCTGCCTACCTTGCCTGCCTTCATACGTCACAGAGCATCAGCGCAAGCTTCAAGCAAGTCATCAATCTCAAGTCATCTGTACAGCCTTGAATCAACGTACCATTGGAACAACTGACTTCAAGCAAGCAACTCACCTGGATGCATCTGCTGCACCATATTTCCCTGTGTCCTTTAACAACAATGTCAAAGTTAACGCAATCAGCACCATACAGCCAACAGTATCTCACATAAAGGCGGAGATAACTGAGACAGAAGCGTTTGTGAGGTACATGCTTCGCAGAGAGCTCACAAAGACTGGTCTTACAAGTTTTGATGACCAACCTGAGAACTACAGAAGTTGGAAATGTGCCTTCAGAACTACAATCAGCAATATTGGCATTACAGCTGATCAAGAATTGAATCTGCTGATCAAATGGCTTGGTCCTCTATCTGCTGCACGTGTTAAGCCATTAAGATTGGTTTTCATGGACAATCCTACTGCAGGCCTCACAGCTGCATGGGAGCGACTAGAGCAAAGTTATGGCAGTCCAGAAGCTATAGAAAATGCTTTGTTCATGCGTCTGGAAACTTTCCCAAAGATATCCGGTAAGGACAACAAGGAGTTCCAGAGACTGAGTGACCTTCTCCTTGAGCTTCAGCTAGCCAAGACAGACCCAAAACTACCTGGACTCAGTTACCTTGACACTCCAAGAGGGGTAAACCCAATTGTCTCCAAGCTCCCGTACGGTTTGCAAGAGAAATGGACAGCACAAGGGTCATCATACAAAAGAGAGAACAAGGTTTCCTTCCCTCCATTCTCTTTCTTCTGTGAATTCATCAGGAAAATTGCAGAGACCAAGAACGATCCAAGTTTTTCCTACGGTGAGTACAGCCTCTTCTCACCCTTTCCTAAGAGTACCAGTCTTCAGGGCAACTATAGAAACCATAGCGGCCCAGTGTCCGTGAAAAAGACTGACATCCTTCCCACTCCTACCACAGTTCTGGCCACGAACAAACAGAGTAGGAAGATTGAAAACCCTAACAGAGAGTGTCCCATACACAAGAAGCCACACCCCCTCAAAAAATGTATCGGCTTTAGGAAAAAGCCTCTGGAAGAGCGCAAGGAGCTTTTAAAGACATTTAGGGTATGTTTCAGGTGCTGTGCTTCTACAGAACATTTTGCAAGGGACTGTAATGTGTCCATCAAGTGCATAGAGTGTGGCTCTGAAGAACATGTGCAAGCCCTCCATCCTCTTGAGCCCAGCTCTGCACAACCTGCCAACACTCCTCCCAGGTTAACGCATGGCGGGGAGAATACAGACCAAGTGCCTAATTCTACCATCATTTCTTCATCCTGCACTGAAGTTTGTGGAGAAGACCGCTGTGGTAAGTCCTGTGCTAAGATATGCTTGGTGAACATATACCACAAGGATCAACCAGAAAAGTCTCTAAAGGCATATGCTATCTTAGACGATCAGAGCAATCGATCACTTGCAAAATCGGAATTGTTCAATCTATTTGAAATAAAAGGCGAAGCTCATCCTTACACCTTGGGTACCTGTAGTGGAACTATAGAGGTTTCTGGAAGAAGGGCTCATGGACTCATGGTATCTTCTCTCAAAGGTAACTTGCAATTACCCTTACCTACACTTGTTGAGTGCAATCAGATACCTGCTAACAGGGAAGAAATCCCTACTCCAGCTGCTGCTTTCCATCACCCTCACCTCAAGGTAATAGCAAATGAGATACCGCCGCTTGACAAAGATGCTCAGATCCTTCTTCTGTTAGGAAGAGACATTCTAAGAGTTCACAAGGTACACAGACAAGTCAGTGGACCCCCAGATGCCCCATTTGCCCAGCGCACGGATCTAGGGTGGGTCATCATAGGCAATGTCTGCATAGGCAAAATGAAAAGACCTACCAACATTTTGTCATTCAAGACAAATGTTCTGCCAAATGGCCGAAACACTTACTTTGAGCCATGCCCACATCACTACTGGGTGAAAGAGAAGATAGCCAGCCACAAATGGCAACATGGTATCTCAGGTGACACAAGCCCTTTGTCCTGCCATGATGGTGACTTCGGCTCTACAGTGTTTAATGCAACCAGTGAAGATGACATACTGGCTCCTTCAATGGAAGACAAAGAATTCATCAAGGTAATGGGCAAGGAGTTCTTTCAAGATGACTCCAATAACTGGGTAGCACCCCTAGCCTTTCGTCTCCCAAGAGAGAGATTGCCCAACAACTTACAGCAGGCCATCAGTAGATTCTCCTCCTTAAAGCGAAACTTAAGCAGGAAACCAGAGATGCAAAAGCACTTTGTGGACTTTATGCAAAATGTATTTGACAGAGATCATGCAGAGCCTGCTCCCCCACTAAAGGAGGGAGAAGAATGCTGATACCTTCCATCCTTTGGCATGTATCACCCACGCAAACCAGACCAAATCAGAGTTGTCTTTGATTCCAGTGCTCAGCACGAAGGTGTTTCTCTTAACAACATGCTCCTTACGGGACCCAACTTGAACAACAGTCTAACAGGAGTCTTGATTCGTTTCAGACAAGAGCCTGTAGCAGTAATGGCCGACATTCAACAGATGTTTCACTGCTTCATCGTCAGAGAAGACAACAGAAACTACCTCAGGTTTCTATGGCACAAGGACAATGACCTCAACAAGGAAGTTATAGATTATCGCATGAAGGTACATGTCTTCGGTAACAGTCCTTCCCCAGCAGTGGCAACTTATGGGCTAAGGAGAACAGCTCAGACTGGAGAAGTTGAATATGGATCTGATGCCCGTCAATTTGTTGAAAGAAACTTCTATGTTGACGACGCACTTAAGTCCTTTCCAACTGCTAAAGAAGCAATTGATCTTCTCACCAGAACAAAGGAGATGCTGTCTGTAGCAAACCTTAGACTGCACAAGATTATATCCAACAGCCAGGAACTTATGAATGCCTTTCACTCTGAGGACTATGCCACTAGTCTAAAAAACCTTGACTTAGGTACAGATGTGCCTCCTGTACAGCGAAGTCTGGGTTTGTTGTGGAACATCAAGCAAAACAAATTCACCTTCCAAGTGTCAACTTGTGACAAACCCTTCACTAAGAGAGGAGTCCTGTCCGTGGTGAATAGCATCTATGACCCACTGGGTTTCCTTGCTCCAGTTACCATTCAAGGTAAGATTTTACTAAGACAGTTGTCTACTGAGAACATAGACTGGGATACTCCCTTGCCTAGTGAGAATCAACACAAGTGGGAAAGGTGGAGATATTCTTTGAAGTCACTAGAAAAACTTCAGATTCCCCGTTGCTATGTTCCAGGATCCACTTCAACTGCTAACCGGAGAGAGATTCATATTTTCTCTGATGCATCAGTTGAAGCTATTGCTGCAGTAGCCTATTTGAAGACCTCTGAACTGAATGGAGAATCACACTGTAGTTTTGTCCTAGACAAGGCAAAACTCACACCCAAGCCTGTACATACCATACCAAGACTTGAACTTTGTGCAGCCGTGCTAGCAGTAGAAATTGCCGAGGTCATACGAAGTGAAATGGACACTAGAATTGATTCCTTCACCTTCTATACAGACAGTAAGGTAGTACTTGGTTACATAAACAACCAAACAAAACAATTTTATGTGTACGTCAGCAACAGGGTTGAACGTATCAAGATATTCTCTCTACCAAGTCAATGGCATCACGTTCCCACTGAACTCAACCCAGCTGACTGTGGGACCAGAGCCGTGTCACCTGCCGCTCTTCAGGACAGCTTATGGCTGTCACCTCCAAGGTTTCTGCGTGAGCACTGTTACTTACTCCCTATTGACACAACCTATGGGCTAGTAAACCCTGAAGATGATAAGAAAATAAGAACTGTGAACACCTCACTCCACACTTGTGTAAGTACAAAACAGAAGCTGCGGTCACACCATTACAGGCATCAATGGAAGCAGGTGCAGCATCTAGCCAATGTGTTCTGGCATCGCTGGAAGAAAAAGTATCTTCATCACCTTCAAGGTCGTAACAAATGGCAAGCATCTAAGCCGAATCTTAAGGTTGGAGACCTCATCCTTCTAAAAGACAAGGAAGTTTGTCGGAATGAGTGGCCTATGGGTCTTATTACTAAAGTTATGCCCAGCGACGATAACAAAGTCCGGAAGGTAGAAGTCAAGGTAACCAAGGGAGGATCGACACAAACCTTTAGTCGACCAATTACAGAGTTAGTACTCCTTTTGCCAGGTGAGTGACTTGTGCAAGGACTAGCCATGCTGTTGGCACGGCGGGGAGTACATTGCTGCCATCTACAGGTTCTACTCAGAACTTTGGAATTCTTTGAAGACATCATACTGTGACTTTATGTTCTTCATCCTGTTGAACTTACGTTTATTATTTGCTTGTTGCATGTTTTTCATTACAGGTTCCAGGACATTCGTCAGTATTGGACTTTTTGAAAATATATATATTAGTTTAAGGTTATGAAATCTAAAGATTTCAGACGGGGAGTGTTGTGTTACACTATGTGATTATTCTTGCTCTGTGTCTTTAAGATCTGTCCCCTTCTTTCTAGCTGAACTCTCTCTCTCACCGTAGTTCTTTATATATCTCCTCCACTTCTTGATTCTGGTCATTACTCCTGTATATCTTCCATGCTAAACATCTTACATGTGGCTTACAACTGCAACGTTTTTCTACCTATGAATATCCATCATTAAACGGAACATTCGAAAGGATTCATCGTCTGTCGTCCTAACTGTGAGTTTATTCATTGAGTTAAACTGCCTGTATCGATGCAAGGGATGAATATCAAACCAGCTTGAGTAAGGCCTACTTAAACCTGGAGATGAACTTTATCGCTTTGTAGTTGAGACAGAACACTGGCCAGAGCTTGCACAGTATGCAATTGAGCTACTGGCCTGTCCTGCATCCAGCGTTCTTTCGGAACGCACATGAAAAGGTAACCCATATGTGCACTGGCCTAATATACCCGTTTACCAGACCCACCTATTGTACCTCCCCTAAACCTTCCAGAAATTAGACTGACACCAATAGGTTGGGTAAACTGGCCGTTGAACGGCCCCTTTTATTAAAGTAAAAGAATTTAACAATATAACCAAAAACAATGTATAAACTTTTTGGCTGCCGATCCTTGGAGGCACTAACTATAAACTCTTTTTAACCTTATATCTGCTTAAACACTACCCTGGTCCCTGCCGCATTGCACCGGTTAGGGGACCACCACCTTCAGCAGATATACCATACACTTCCCAGTTAATCCACCATAACTGTTATTCACCGGGGACCCATACCTCAGATGTGTCCCCACCCCTCAAATTCCAGAAGTCTGTTTACCAAAGCCTCCAAAGACCCAACCGCATACCCATTTAAAAGTAAAACATATATAATATCACACCCCACCCACCATTACCAACCCCTGAACCTGTGGGGCGGGCGGGCGGGAAGGTTTCTCCTCCTCGTGTGCTGGCCGGAAGCTGCTGCGTGCCCTGTGACCTCCACACTGTCCCAGCCTCCCTGCGCTAGCCGGCCAATCGTGCTCCACCTCTCCTTTCCCTACAGGGAAAATTTAACCCCCACTAGCCCAGCTGCCTGGGCACCTTCTCATGCCGCCCTGCGCTTATTGCAGGTTCTGGCTTTTGCTGCGGGCTTCCTTGAAAAGGTAACCTATATGTGCACTGGCCTAATATACCCGTTTACCAGACCCACCTATTGTACCTCCCCTAAACCTTCCAGAAATTAGACTGACACCAATAGGTTGGGTAAACTGGCCGTTGAACGGCCCCTTTTATTAAAGTAAAAGAATTTAACAATATAACCAAAAACAATGTATAAACTTTTTGGCTGCCGATCCTTGGAGGCACTAACTATAAACTCTTTTTAACCTTATATCTGCTTAAACACTACCCTGGTCCCTGCCGCATTGCACCGGCTCGGGGACCACCACCTTCAGCAGATATACCATACACTTCCCAGTTAATCCACCATAACTGTTATTCACCGGGGACCCATACCTCAGATGTGTCCCCACCCCTCAAATTCCAGAAGTCTGTTTACCAAAGCCTCCAAAGACCCAACCGCCACCGCGAGAAGTGTGAAGCCTCACACATTTTCGCCCCGCCAACAACGAACCGCTCTTTGGATACCCTCCTGCAAGCCCAGGGACCACAAGTCAGCGCCCACAGAATTAAGGTGGACCCCGTCACCCCGAAGGTACCGCCATGTGTCAACTTCCAGCTCCTGATGACGGACTACCAACCCCCCGCTACGAGCCACGAACTTCCCAATCTCCTTATTGGCCTTAACCCGGGCCCTGTTGAGCTTAGACACTGACCTGGCTTAACGCCAGGTGGTGTGAGCTATCATGTCAGACCACACCAATACGGTGTGGGGAAAAACCGCCTGCAACCAGAGCACATCAAACTTAACGTCCCGGATGAGGTGTCTGCTTGACCGCACACCCAGGTCATTGCCGCCTGCATGTAGCACGAGCACATCGGGGGGCCTATCCCATCTTGCAGCCCTATTGACTTCCGGGACCACCCTGCCCCATAGAAGCCCTGGCAAACCTATCCACCTGACGCTGACCTCAGACCTGGGAAAGCCAAACTGACGGCTTTCAGGCCTGACATCCGCCCTCTTAGCCCCCCAGTGTACAAATGAGTGTCCCAAAATCCACACGAGACAAACACGATCTGAAAGAACAAAAAGAAATATGCGCACACATAACACACCACACCTCAGTGACACATAACAGCCAGTAACAGGAAATGTGGAAAGCATACGAACAACACTACGAAGCCCCACACAGAAACCCCCCATGCCCTAAACCAGATGGGGGTGGACATAAAGCTTGAATCTATCCGACTCCCACCTGCCAATGCGCTTGACAACTGCAGCATCCAAACCCCACCAGGCCGCCTCCGTGGCTGCCCTGATCCGAAAGGAATGCGATGCAAAATTGCGATCAGCGAGACCCGCCGCCGAGAGGCAGCGCCTTATGACAGCTACAAACTGAAAGGTCGATAATGCCAAGCCATCGGCATGTACCAAGAAGGAACCCGCGCAGACAGGGCGGATATTCACGTAAGCACCCACCGTGGCCACCGGGCAGATGTCAGAGCCTGGAACCCGTAGCAAATACACCTGCGCCCCCTTACCAGCCTGATCAGTCTTGGACCGCCGGATGATCAACCTGACCATCTCCCTCTCCCAGCGAACATCGTTCACTGATAACCCCCTGTGGGCCGTCCTTGATGGACTAACCCATTCCCCAACTCTGAGGGCTCCGTAAAAAGCCAGAGCAAAAGCCGCCTTGAACAGTAAAGCCTCAAAAACGGATGTGCAGACCACGGACGCCTGACAAAACAACGTCCGCAAAATCTCAAACGTGATAGGTTGGCGGCCGTCTGGCCGTCTGACTCTGCCCATCGGCATAATACAGCAAGCAAAATTGAGCTTGCCCAGCAGGGCCTGCAAGTCACGCAACCGTATCTTGGATTTTTTTGCCGCCAAACTAATCTCCTCCTTCAATGCCCTCAACTTATCGTCAGGCAGACGACATTCCATTGCTCCCAAATCTATCTCAATCCCTAAAAATTTGATCACCTCCGCGGGGCCTTCCGTCTTGTCCACCGCAAGAGGAACACCAAACCGCTCCATGATGTGCTGCACTGTTGCCAACAGCACACCGCACAACCTGGACGCTGGGGGGCCAACGCAGAGAAAATAATTGAGGTAATGAATCACTGAGTTGACCCCCGCCACGTCCCGCACCACCCACTCCAAAAAGGAGCTAAATGCCTCAAACAATGAGCACGAAATAGAGCAGCCCATAGGCAAGCAGCGATCAACATAAAAAGCCCCCAACCATTTGCAACCCAAAAGGTGGAAACTATGCGGGTGAACTGGTAGTAGGCGAAAAGCCGCCTCTATGTCCGTCTTGGCCATAAGCCATAAGGGTCCCCTTTCCATAGCGCCGAACCCAAAACACAGCAGCATCAAAAGAGGTATATGACACTGCACATGCCTCGGGGTCAATGGCATCATTGACTGAGCCGCCTTTCGGAAACGAAAGATGGTGGATAAGCCGAAATTTATTGGGCTCCTTCTTCGGAACGACGCCCAACGGCGACACCACCAAATCTTCCAAGGGGGGTACTGAAAAGGGCCGCACATGCGGCCCAGAGACACTTCCTTGGCCAGCTTTTCAGAAACCCCGTTGGCGTGCAATAAGGTTGTCCGCCGCGGGAGGAATATGCGCGAGGGAACAAGGAATCAAAAACCCATCTGCGAAACCCTCCCGCAACAACCTGGCCACAGGACGATCCGGATACCTATCTAGAAAGGGGGACATCCTGTCCACCCTCACCGGAGTCTGGCCTCTTTCCCGCAGCGTCACCGGAACGAGATTTTCCGGCCTTAAAGCAACGAGAGAAGGGGTGAGCCCCCCCACAGTGCGAGCATTCATGTTTGTATCGGCAGCTGGTGCCGAACTTACAAGAACCCTCATTGAACTGCCAACACTGATCCCGTTTTCTTGTGGCCGATTGTCCAGGGGTGGTAGGACTCCCGGCCCCCGTTGGAAAAAACTACGTCGACGCACGCGGGGAGGACATCAGTTTCATCCACAAACTGATGTCCTTATGATCCCACCGGAGTGCCGGGCGTATGGCCTTGCGTTGACAAAATTGTTTGTCGTACCGCAGCCATGCCACACCACCATGCACTCTCTGGACCTCGCCAATGGAGTCCAAGTAACAAAACAGCGGGGAACAATTCTCAGGTTGTTTTTCATCGATAACACTCACCAAAATGGCAAATGCCTGCAACCAGTTACTAAACGTACGGGGAATCAACCAATATCGACGCTTCTCCTCATCTTCCTTCTTGGATTCCTCAGGCTTAACCCTGTCCAAATTAAATTTCTCGAGAGGGACCAACGTGAAAATCTCCACATACTCCCCCCACCAAATCTTCTCCCGCACCTCTGTTTTAAGGTGAGCACCCAGAGGCCCCTCGAAGCACACATAGACCTCACACTTGGTGGAATCCGCCAGGCGCACCAGGTCCGCGTTCTTACCCGTATCCTTCTCAGCCCCTGGCGTGGGAGCGGCACCCGCTCCCTTGCCAGCCACTGACGGGTCCCCCACTACTATGGCCCCCGGCACGGCCGTCACAGGGGCCGCCACCCCGGCCTCTCGCCCCTGACTGCCCGACACCCAGGCCGACACCGGCGACGAGTCCGCCGGTGCGCCCGCATCAAACCTTTGTACTAACGACCGCAGCCCGACCAGCAAGTCGCGCACAGCCGCAGCATCCCCCAAAGGGACCGAAGAAGTGGCCCCCCCAGATCCCGTTGCGGGAACCCCAACACCTGTGACCTGCCCCCCTACAGAAGACACACATGTAGAAGGAAGCAGAAAAGAAGAAGGAGATTTAGACAAGGACTTACCGGGCCGACCAGGACGAGATCCCGCAGCCGCCGATCCAGAATCCATCGTGGCCATCCGCCTCGGAGCGATCTCCTCGGTCTCGCTGGAAAGTTCACCTTCAGAGCCGGACGAATCCTGGATACCGCCGCTAGACTGGGCTAGGGATGCCCCGCCCGCCGAAGGCCCCGGCTGCTCCTCATATGGTCGTCCCCTCCGACCCGCAGGACTGCTGGACCCGGTCGTGGCGGTGTGGCGCCTCTTCACCCCCCCACCGCTGGGAGGGGCCTTGCTTCTAACCTCAGTTTCTGCGACCCTTGGACCCCGACTGGGCCCAGGTGTGCAGGGGTCACCGGCCGCAGTGGGAGACAAGCCCGGACCCGCTGTGCGACTCCTCCCCCGCTGAGCCGCCAACACCGGCGCTACACGCACCGGAGATAGCGCCGCCTTATCGCCAGTCTTCCTGCGATCTGGGACCGGGGGTGGGGAAGGACTGTGGCCCCGTCCCGCAGGGCTCCACCTCCGTCGGTGATTTCTCCCGGCTCCCGCACCCGCTCCCGGCATAGGAGGCCGTGCTGACAGAGCCTGAGGGTCCGCATCCGGGCTCCCATAGTGGCGCTGAGCCCTAGGTGCTGTGGAGGGACTGTAGCGCTCAGGCGGCTGAGACCGCCTAGCACGCTGCCCCTGAGAGCAGGCGCTCCCTGTGGCTGCCGCACCTTGGATGGCTGCAATCTGTGCCTGCAGCCAATCCGTCCCCATAGTAGCAGTCATGACCTGGAGCTGCCGAGCCAGGTCCCGGGAGTCCGCCATTGTATGTGTCAGGAGAGAGCAGGCAGCGCGGTCAGCACAGGAACATTTCTCCTCCTCGTGTGCTGGCCGGAAACTGCTGTGTGCCCTGTGACCCCCACACTGTCCCAGCCTCCCTGTGCTAGCCGGCTAATCACGCTCCACCTCTCCTTTCCCTACAGGGAAAATTTAACCCCCACTAGCCCAGCTGCCTGGGCACCTTCTCATGCCGCCCTGCGCTTATTGCAGGTTCTGGCTTTTGCTGCGTGCTTCCTTTCAGTGCTGCTGGTGGCGTTGTAACCGATCACAGGGTGCGCCTGTCCACCGACTCGGTTGATCGACTGACCTTCATAAAGATGAACCAGTCTTGGATCACCACCAGCTACCAAGCACCTGAAGCTGATGTAACCGAATATTTTTTTTTTAAATGTCACATCCCTTCAAGACTGCCTATGCTGATGCTGAGTGACTGTCCTGTTATATTGACTGACTATCCTCTTCCTCCTCAATGATCCTGCCGATAGCTTGGAAGAACATTTGTGGTTCTGGGTGCCGCCACCAGTGGCTAAGGCCCAATTTTTCATCCCCTGTTTAACAGGGGCGTATAATTACAATTTTTGATGCAATACTTTGCAACAGGGCTCATTGCTGCGCTCCAAATACAGTATCTGTGACGGGTTGAAGTGTTGTGGCACCAGTGGCTAAGGCCCAATTTTTCAGCCCCTGTTTAACAGGGGCGTATAATTACAATTTTTTATGCAATACTTTGCAACAGGGCTCATTGCTGCGCTCCAAATACAGTATCTGTGATGGGTTGAAGTGTTGTGGCACCAGTGGCTAAGGCCCAATTTTTCAGCCCCTGTTTAACAGGGGCGTGTAATTACAATTTTTGATGCAATGCTTTGCAACAGGGCTCATTGCTGCGCTCCAAATACAGTATCTGTGATGGGTTGCAGTGTTGTGGCACCAGTGCCTAAGGCCCAATTTTTCTGCCCCTGTTTAATAGGGGCATGTAATTACAATTCTTGATCTAATACTTTGCAACAGGGCTCATTGCTACGCTCCAAATACAGTATATGTGATGGGTTGAAGTGTTGTGGCACCAGCACCAGTGCCTAAGGCCCAATTGTTCTGCCCCTGTTCAACAGGGGCATGTAATAACAATTCTTGATCTAATATTTCACAGATGGGCCCATTCCTGTGCCCACCAAGAGTAACTGTGAGGACTTACAGTCTTGTGGCACCAGCACCACCGCCACCACCAAAGGCCCAATTTTTCAGCCCCTGTTCAACAGGGGCATGCAATTACAATTATTGATCTAATAATTCACAGCAGGGCCCATTCATGCGCCCACCAAGAGTAACTGTGAGGGCTTACAGTGTTGTGGCACCAGCACCACCACCAAAGGCCCAATTTTTCCTACCACTGTACAACAATGGCATGTAATTACAATTCCTGATATAATAGTTCACAGCAGGGCGTTCCAGCGCCCACCAAGAGTAACTGTGAGGGCTTACAGTGTTGTGGCAACACCAACACCAAAGGGGAAAATTTCTGCAGAGTATATACGGCAGGCCCCAACTTTCAAACATCCAACTTACAAACGACTCCTACTTGCAAACGGAAGGAGACAACAGGAAGTGAGAGGAATTCTACCCCTAGGAAGGGAAATTCTCTCCTGTAAAAGTTAATATGGGAAAAAGGTGTCTCCTCCCTACTGATGCTTTATCACCAATCCTTGTTTCAATAAAAACCACACTTTTCCAAAAACATTTGTCATTGGGACGGAAAGTGAGGTGAAATGTTCTGAACAGGTGCACAGACAGCAAAACAAATGTTACATGGGGTGATAACCCTTCCCAATGTTTTCCAAAAAGCTTAAAAATAGTTTTTTTGGCTAGAGCTACACTTAAAAAATGTACCTGTTCCAAATTAGAAAAAGATTCTACTTAAGAACAAACCTACAGTCCCTGTCTTGTTTGCACCGCCTGTATACTGCTGTTCAGAGTATATAGGGCCTTTTTTTATTTTGGGTACGGGGTTCCCCTTAATATCAATACAAGACCCAAAGGGGCAGGTAATGGGCTGGGGGGGGGGGGGGGGTGATGGGGTAGCCATGCCATTTTTCTCAATGATTTTCATCCATATTGCCGGGACCAGACATTACATTAAAGCCGCAAGCAGTTTTAAATTACCTTTTTTTTCCTTTAGAAATGTCATTTTGTGCAGGGACAGTTCTAAACACGGGAAACACGTGGCACTTCACAGGCATACTTTAGACACCCCCTACGTACGATATTTAAAGGAATATTTCACTTTTTTTTTTTCACTTTATGCATCATTAAAATGACTGCTCCCGAAAAAACGTCCGTTTTTAAAACTTATTTTTGCATTGATACATGTCCCCTGGGGCAGAACCCGGGTCCCCAAACCCTTTTTAGGACAATGACTTGCATATTAGCCGTTATAATTAGCACTTTTGATTTCGAACGTTCGCATCCATTGTATTTAATAGGGTTCTAAAGTTCGCACGAACTTTCGGTCCGTTCGCAAGTTCTGGTGCGAACCGAACCGGGGGGGGGGGGGGGTTGTGTTCGGCTCATCCCTACTTTGCATCTTTAAATTGTACTTTAAATTTGAATTTAATCACGAAAATGTACTGTTTTGCGCCATATGGAGGTTAATCCCTGTTTTATCCAGGACTAAAATAAACAAACCAACCCTTTTCTTGGTCTCAGTGTGACGCCCCTTCGTGATAAAAGCAAGTGAGGCTGACTTACCAATTGTACGTCCGAGATGAAGCTACGCTAACCAAGCCCAGCAAAACGTGTTGACGTCATCACTGTGCGGTCACGTGACTTACACCCAGCCGTGGAGTGAACATGGGGAAGACAGCTGAGCGGTGCGATATAGCCCCGCAGCGATCACGGCATCCACCGCATCTAACCGCAAGGAGCTCCGCATCTGGGGAATCAGGAAGGCTACATTTTACCACCGCTATTAACGGCGATCTTATAAACTTCATAATTGCTGCAGCGGAGACCTCCAGATGCCTGGCTTTCACACGGCGCCAGATGCATGGGAAGTCCTGTTTTGAATACCTCCACCTCTGAATCCCGGTCTGTATCCAAATCACCTATGGATGGACTGGTAGGTACAATATATACCATAGTCTTAGGATTCCCACCTGGTCCATACTTATGAGCAGAATTATGACCTATAAGTGATTAATATCAAGGCATTGACTGTTATCTACAAACAACTATTTGCAGCATGACTAGATGTGTCAGTACTTTCCTGTTCATGCCGTAATACAGATTACCTCGTGATAATAATAGTGACTTGGATACGTCCAGGATACATTCCAAATAACATCAATTGAGATAGCACCAGCTGTACTCTTCTGTGCATTTCTTCCAACCAGGACTAATGATACCAGCACACACTGCTGGCTGGTTTACTTTTGGAATCATTTAGGACCCATGTTATCCTATCTCTCTCCTCTTTCTGACTAGACATGTGCAAAAGGAAAAAAATTGTTTTGTTTTGTTTCGTTTTAATTCGTTAATTAATTAATTTTGTTTAGTTGGATTCGTTAAATTAGTTAAATTTGTTTTCGAAATTTGTTTCGTTTTCGACCGAATTCGAAAATTCGGTCGCATTTGAAAATATTTCAACCAAATTCGAAAATATTTCTACCGGATTCTAAATTATTTCAAATTATTTCAACCGAATAGAAAAGATTATAATAAAATAGAAAAACAGAGAATAGACTAGAAAAACAATAGAACAGAATAGAATATATTATATTTTATTCTATTCTTTTATATTCTATTCAAATCTTTTCTATTAAAATCGAAATCATTATATACTAAATTCGAATTTCGGAAGATGGTTATATATATATATATATATATATATTTATATTTTTTTCCGACATTCGAATTTCTTATGGAATGAATTCGAATTTGAATAGAAAAGATTAGAATAGCACTATGATTTCATAAGGAAAATAAAGACATCATACGCTTAAAAAAAAAAGAAAAGATTAGAATAGAAATAGAAAATAGACTAGAAAAACAATAGAACAGAATAGAATATAGATACTATCTATTTAATTTATTATTTTTTTTGCAGATTACTATTTGTTTCCATAAGATCTCCTGCAGACTATTAGCATCTATTTCATTTTTTTTGCATTTCTCCTGCAGACTATTAGTATCTATTTAGTTTTCTCACCAGATATTCTGCAGACTATTAGCATCTATTTCTTTTTTTAGCAGATCTCCTGTAGACTATTAACAGGCATTTCACTTCTCTTTTTTTGCAGATCTCCTGCAGACTATTAGCATCTATTTAATTATTTTTTTTGCAGATTACTATTTATTTTCATCAGATCTCCTGCAGTATATTAACATCTATTTCATTTTTTTGCAGATCTCCTGCAGACTATTAGCATCTATTTCATTTTTCGTTTTCTTTTTTTGCATTAGACCAGCCATTTCCTTTATTTCAGCAGATCTCCTGCAGACTATTAACATCTATTTCATTTTTTTTTTACAGATTACTATTTATTTCCATCAGATCTCCTGCAGACTATTAGCATTTATATAATTTTTTTTGCAGATCTCCTGCAGACTATTAGTGTCTATTTCATTTTCTCATCAGATCTGCAGACTATAAGCATCTATTTCATATTTTTTTTGCAGGTCTCCTGCAAACTATTAGCAGCCATTTCCCTGTGTATAGAGCTACAAGCGCTGATGATGTCTCTCTTGTCTCTTTCTCAAACCGTTCCTCCATTCATAAATTAAATAGATGCTAATAGTCTGCAGGAGATCTGCTGGAAATAAAGGAAATAGATCGTAACCTGCAAAAAATAAAATAAATGAAATAGCTATTAATAGACTACAGGAGATGTGCTAAAATAATGTGTGGGGTATATGAGAGTGTGGGGGATGGATGGAGATGCTGAGCTCTGATTGGATGGTGTATGGAGGTAATTGTCTCTCTATAGATGGAGGAGGGGGGGGGAGGTGATGACATCACACGGTATTTATATATTTATAAAACCATCTTCCGAAATTCGAATTTTGTATAGAATGAATTCAAATTCGAATTGAAAAGATTAGAATAGAATAGAAAATATTGGAAAGAATCAAATAGAAAAACAATAGAACAGAATAGAATAAAATACAATATATATATTATATTTTATTATATTCTGTTCTATTGTTTTTCTAGTCTATTTTCTATTTCTATTCTAATCTTTTCTAATTGGAATTCAAATTCATTCTATACGAAATTCGAATATCGGAACATGGTTTTATATATATATATATATATATATATATATATATATATATATATATATATATATATATATTAATTTTTTTTCTGATTTGTTCTATTGTTTTTTTATGATATTGTTTTCCATTATTTTCGAATATTTTCTATTCAAATTCGATTTAATTCTATATGAAATTCGAATTTTGGAAAATGGTTATTTATATGTATATATATATATATATTTATTGTGAGGGTGCGACTCTGTGCGACCTTCAAGAGTGTTGGTTTACGCCAGATTTGGTAAAGAAAGACATGCTGATTGAACAGCTGTGTCTTGGGCTATTTAGTTCTGACATGATTATGGATCAGGGCTCCACCCAACAGAGAGGAAGTCTGTGTGCATGGGAGTCAGGTGGACTCTCATCCTCTGAGTGGAGTCAGAGGCGGTGCATGTCTGCAGGAGGTAGACATCATTAGTGATACAGCAACAAAGGTGCTGACCAGGGGTAAGCAAGGAGAAAGCTTAAACTCTTGGAAACTGTTTGCATCTGAGGAGCAGACCCAAGGCTAAAGGCCTGGATAGCAAGAAGGTAAAGCTACGAGGATAAACTGTTAAGTATGCAAGATACAGGAATGGTGGAACCCCCCTGTGAATACTACAGATGTACTTGTGAACTTTTGTGCTTTTAAATAAACATGGGCTACCATGCCCTTAAACAGAGTTCCTGACTGGCTTGCATCACTGAAAAAACGCATCTACTACGAGAGCTAACAACCCCTAATCTTACATATGGTGGAGAATGCGGGCAGTTTTTGGAAGAGTTCCAGATCCTCGCATACGAAAAACAGTGAGTAAAAAGAAACTGTGTGTTTAACAGCAATACTGTGATGAACAGCCAATCTGAATGAAAAGTTAACGTTTTCTGCGGTGAACTGCTGCTAGCTGTGTGTGGCAGCCAGGCGAACTGCATTGCACAGGAGTTCAATTAATGGACTGTGTTGTATACAGGTGATGTACCTGTGGAAGTGAGCTCAGACTGGCCTGAGAAAATGTGTCCACTTAGAAAGGTCCAGTGAGTGGATGGTTCAAGCGGAATCGCAGAGAGTGACGTCTGCATGTGAAAGTGTGCTGTTTACAAGTCTTGGAGACAGTACCTCAAATTTTCCTGTGTTAAAAGGAACTGTGTTAAAAAACGTTGTTGGCCTGATTGCAGAGATGGGGCGGTCAAAACGCAATTAGGAAGCAATGTTTGCTGAGATGAGAGACAGAACTTTGTGGCTGGAGGGGTTGATACCGACAGAACAAGCCCCAGACTGGTGCAAGATGCACTTGGCCGCACTGAACCAAGTTAAAGGGGAAGCACATGCTGTTGCTCCTAGCAACACTGGCGAAAGCTTGCCAGCTGTCAATGTGCAAAGTGTTAAGAACCAAGTGCATTGTTTGCGGTGCAGTGAGTGGGGGCATGAAGTTTCCAAATGCCCTGTGTCCCAGGCTCCAGCAAAGCAAAGATATGAGAAGCCTGCTCTGAGTGTAAAGAGTGAGCATATGTGTGCAGTTGCCTATGGCAACAAAGCAGAAATCCGTACAGCTGACTTCGTACGGCCTATGTTACCTTCGGAAAGTGTTGAACATTTTTTGGAGGAGTTTGCGATGATTGCTTCCTACAGGAGGATGGTCCAGAAATCGCTGGGTTGAGTTGGTGCAACCTTTTCTGATAGAGGAGTACCAGGAGGTGTACCGTGGGATGTATAGTAACCAAGATGACTACGCCAATTTCCTAGGAGCAATCCAATCTAGAGAGCGCTGGAAAAGATCAGCAGGGAGAATGTGGTCTCCCATAGCAACCGGAGAAAGTATGTTTTCAGAAAGGAGGAGCTACAGAGAGGAGATATACCACCATCCTCATAGAGCTACCAGTAAAAGTCTGCATGTTGGGAGAGTGCCGTCTCCCTTAGCAACAGGAGAAAGTCGCCAAGTGCCATGCCTGGAATGTGGTCAGCTGGGCCACGGGATCTTTTCTTGTCCAAGCTTGTGGAATACAGCTGCTGATTGTGTTGTTGGGCTTAATGCTTTGCCTTCAAGCCCAGAGAAGAGGATATCGTATCCAGCATCCTGCAAGGGGTATGACCAGGTGTGTAGGTCTGCTGTTGCCCCTGACAACAGAAAATTTGTTTTTCCTGCAGGCGAAGTTGGAAAATCCGGAAAGGCTGCAGTGTTGCTCCATAGCCACATGGGGGAGTCAGCCTGTGGAGACACCACACCTGTGAGACAACGCACTCAAGTAAAGGCTATTACACCACCTGCAGGATATGGTAAGACTGTGGCAATTTGTGAGACTGATCCGAGTGAAGTGGCATTATGTTCAGTGAGGAGATCCGCAGAAGGTGTAAAAATGGACTTGCTGCAGTGTGCTACCCAGAGCAATGGGGAGACACAGGTTAAAACCCAGCTTGCAGCAAAGTCAAGAATTGAAAAGGACATGTGGACTCTGTGTGCACCTAAGGTAGTCCAGCAGAGTGCTGGGAGAGATGTGCTAGGGGTGACCAAATCAGTGGGTGTGCCAGGTTCCCTAGTGATAGTGACAGGTGCTGCAGAGTTGCCAAAGGGAAACCACCAAGGAGCCTGCAGTGGTGAGGCAAGTGGTTTCCCAGGACAACTGTGAAGACGCCCTAGTGGGCAAAGGAATGCCCTTGGAGAGAAAAGGTGGTGTGCTGAGTGGCACGCAGGGTGCCATGCGTTTTGACAAAGGACAATTTGATAGAGCTTATAAAACTGCTATGTTTATGAATGCTGATGATACATGTGCTTATGGTAATGTGATGCTTAATGAGGAAGGGGTGATCGCTAAGCAGGATATGCGATTCCCCTTGGCAACAGTATCTAAGGCTGCAGAGGTGTCCTTGGAAACCTCTAGGGAGCTCTGTGTGTTGGAGCTAGAGGTTGCCTGGGACAACTGTGGTGCCGCTCTGATTGATAAGAGGGTACTTGACCTTGGTGATGAGAAAAATGGTAAACTCAAATGTTTGAAATTGCTTGTAGTGATAATGAGTTGCTACGGTCTGTCACTGCTGACAGTCTTTATGGGTTTAGTGAAGCGCCACCCGAGCAAAGTGGTCAAGTTATGTTATTGCAGCCTGTTGTGTTTAAAAACGTTTTGCCACAAGGGCATTTAAACAAGGAAGGCTCAATGGGTAACAGTGGAGTGGACACAATTTCTGCTATGCTAGACGGAGAGGCTGCAGGGCCGGTAGACACGGGTACATTGGCTTTTGCAGAAATTAACCCTCTCCAGTTGGAAGGATCTGAAAAGGGCGCATACATGGCAGAGGTTTTGTCCACAGTAAAAGAGATGAGTAATGTTGAGCGTCAGGTTGATGGGGTAATGGATAGCGATTTGGAAGGGCTCAGTGTTGCTGAAAGTGAGAGGATGAGTGTGACACATGCGATTTGCAGTGCTCAGAGGGAGCCGCTAGTTTTGTCAGTTGCTTCTGAGGTAGAGGTCTCTTTAAGTGTCTCGGCTTCTCACGCCTTAGCAAATAAGCCCCTCCACATTGTTAGTAAAGGAAAAGTTCCTACAGTTCTGTGTTTAGATGCGGCATGTCTAGAAATTTCTGAGATGTTGTGGGAATTGGTGAGAATCTTTCCAATGTACACCTGCGTCTATCCACAGCAGAGGGGCGACATGGTACTGCGTAGTACCAATCGGTGGACGCAGGTGATACATGCGTTGTTAAGCAATGTTGATGAAAATTGGTTGCTACACTGTTGGTTGCTTTTATGGAAAGTTGTCTCACAGTTCTCTTCGAGAGTGCTTCCAGCGGCGGTTATGTGCGGAAGGCGCTCAGGGGAATTGTTGGAGAAATCAGAGATAATGGACATAGGGAAAGTCTCTCCGTACGCTGATGTGATGGGGTGTGTTCCTGCTGGTGCGGTCCGAGGTGCGGCTGAGCAGTGGTTGGTACGTGGCGCGTGTACTGTCTCACCCGATACAAATCATGTAAAGGAAGGGCCCGGAGCGGACATGGCAGTAGTGGGAATTCAATCTATCACTCGCAGAGAGGTGCAGTTTGAGGTACCCGGAGACACTGTGACAGGAAATAACAGTGATGGTAACTGTAACGGAAAAATGTATGAGAAGCACTGTGGAGCACTGTCAGACAACTCTGAGCTATTGGTTGAAGTACCAATGGACACAGAAATGGTTAAAGAGATTGGTGTGGGAAAATGTGGTGGAACATGTGCGTTGGTAGGACAATTGTTATTGGAGTGTTGGACAACAGGGGGCGATGTGAAACTGCGGGACTGTCCCATAGGGAGTAACTGCTCGCCTGTAGATGGTCCCTCCATAGACACTGTCCTAGCAAACAGGACAAGAGGTCCAAATGACAATATTGTGTTGAATAACCCCTTGTGGAACATTGCTATTGAGGATATGGTATTAATCACAGATGGTTTGGTGGCCAAGAGTAACCACACAGGGGTTAGTGAACCTGAGAAACAAATGTTGTTGGTTAATGTTGCGTCAGGTAGTGAGAGTGGCCAGTCCCTGACAGATTTCATGAAAGTGGGTCCCCAACAGTCCCGGGAGAGTAGGTCTGTGGGAGGAAAAAGAAGCGTCCTGAGGCCAAAAGGTAGAAGGGATAGAGAGATTAGTGGGAGCCCATGGTTCAGGAAGAAGGGCTGGTGGAAGTACACCCGGAAGAAGATGTGGGTGGAGTGCCCCTTTAGAGAAAAGGTTGGGCAGATTAGGACTACTGCTACGGATAGTTGGCACAGAGGCGCCAAGGTGAAGTGCTGGTGGACACATACCCCGAAAAAGAAATGGGCCTACGCAGCCAATGGCTGGCACAGAGGTATCCCGTTTATGGTGACGGGATCATGTGTTCCTCCCTCCGGTTCGAAACAAGGGGGGGAGGGTATGTGAGGGTGCGACTCTGTGCGACCTTCAAGAGTGTTGGTTTACGCCAGATTTGGTAAAGAAAGACATGCTGATTGAACAGCTGTGTCTTGGGCTATTTAGTTCTGACATGATTATGGATCAGGGCTCCACCCAACAGAGAGGAAGTCTGTGTGCATGGGAGTCAGGTGGACTCTCATCCTCTGAGTGGAGTCAGAGGCGGTGCATGTCTGCAGGAGGTAGACATCATTAGTGATACAGCAACAAAGGTGCTGACCAGGGGTAAGCAAGGAGAAAGCTTAAACTCTTGGAAACTGTTTAGGTCGGAGGAGCAGACCCAAGGCTAAAGGCCTGGATAGCAAGAAGGTAAAGCTACGAGGCTAAACTGTTAAGTATGCAAGATACAGGAATGGTGGAACCCCCCTGTGAATACTACAGATGTACTTGTGAACTTTTGTGCTTTTAAATAAACATGGGCTACCATGCCCTTAAACAGAGTTCCTGACTGGCTTGCATCACTGAAAAAACGCATCTACTACGAGAGCTAACAACCCCTAATCTTACAATATATATAAAACCATCTTCCGAAATTCGAATTTAGTATAGAATGAATTCAAATTTGAATAGAAAAGATTAGAATAGAAAATAACAGAATAAAAAAATAAGAGAATACAATAGAACAGAATAGAATATATATATATATATATATATATATATATATATATATATATATATATACACGTCCATCTTCCAAAATTCGAATTTAGTATAGAACGATTTAAAGTTAGAATAGAATAGAAAAGATTAGAATAGAAAAGAATAGACTAGAAAAACAATATAACATAATAAAATTAAATATAATATATTTTATTTTATTCTATTCTGTTCTATTGTTTTTCTAGTCTATTCTTTTATATTTTTTTCTATTCTATTTAATTCTAATCTTTTGTATTCAAAATCATTCTATACGAAAATCGAATTTCAGAAGATGGTTATTTATATATATATATATATATATATATATATATATATATATATATATATATATATATAGATCTATATCTATAGATATATAGATATATCTATAGATATCTATATCTATAGATATACATATATATTATATTTTTTATAGGGTTAGGGTGAGGGTTAGGGTTGGGGTTAGGGGGTTAGGGTTAGGGGGTTAGGGATAGGGGTTGGGGTTAGGGGGTTAGGGTTAGGGATAGGGGTTAGGGTTAGGGTTATGGTTAGGGGTAAGGGTTAGGGTTATGGTTAGGGGTTAGGGTTGTGATTGGGGTTAGGGTTGGGGTTAGGCTTAGGGTTAGGGTTAGGGGTTAGGGTTTCCCCTTGAAGAATAAGGCTTGGACTCAGTGATTGGAATAGAATAAAATAATATTTTATACTATTCTGTTCAATTGTTTTTCTAGTCTATTGTTTTCTATTCAAATCTTTTCTATTCTAATTCATTCTATAGGAAATTCGAATTTCGGAAGATGGCTATATATATATATATATATATATATATATATATATATATATATATATATATTCAGATCTGTTCTATTGTTTTTCTATGCAATTCTTTTCTATTTTATTGTAATATTTTCTATTCAAATTCTATTTCATTCTATATGAAATTCGAATTTCGGAAGATGGCTATATATATATATATATATATATATATATATATATATATATTTTCAGATCTGTTCTATTGTTTTTCTATGCAATTCTTTTCTATTTTATTGTAATCTTTTCTATTCAAATTCTATTTCATTCTATATGAAATTCGAATTTCGGAAAATGGTTATATATATATATATATATATATATATATGTATATATATATTTTTTTTTTTCAGATCTGTTCTATTGTTTTTCTATGCAATTCTTTTCTATTTTATTGTAATCTTTTCTATTCAAATTCTATTTCATTCTATATGAAATTCGAATTTCGGAAAATGGTTTTATATATATATATATATATATATATATATATATATATATATATATATATATCCATCTTCCGAAATTCGAATTTCGTATAGAATGAATTCAAATTCGAATCGAAAAGATTAGAATAGAATAGAAAATATTGGAAAGAATCGAATAGAAAAACAATAGAACAGAATAGAATAAAATATAATATATATATATATATATATATTATATTTTATTCTATTCTGTTCTATTGTTTTTCTATTCTATTTTCTATTTCTATTCTAATCTTTTCTAATTGGAATTCAAATTCATTCTATATGAAATTCGAATGTCGGAACATGGTTTGGTTTTATATATATATATATATATATATATATATATATATATATATATATATATATTTTTTTCTGATATTTTTTTCTATTAGTTTTGAATATTTTCTATTCAAATTCGATTTAATTCTATATGAAATTCGAATTTCGGAAAATGGTTTTATATATATATATATATATATATATATATATATATATATATATATATATATATATATAACCATCTTCTGAAATTCAAAATTCATATAGAATGAACTCAAATTCGAATAGAAAAATCTTAGAATAATAGTAATATAAAATATATATAAAACCATCTTCTGAAATTCAAATTTAGTATAAAATTTGGATCAAATTCGAAGAGAAAATATTAGAATAGAAAATAATAGAAAAGAATAGACTATAATAAAATAATATAATATATATTATTTTAGTTTCCATTGTTTTGAGTTATTTTCCAATCTATTCTCGAATTCAAATTTATACTATTCTTCTATTGTATTTTATTACATTCTATTAAATTCTATTCTGTTCTTTACTATTCTTTTATTATTATTTTATATTCTATTTTATTGTATTCTTTTTTAGAAATCGATTTATATTTTTTCGATTTCGATTCAAATTTGTTTTCGATTTCGATTAGAATTGTTTTCAAATTCGATTCGAATAGAATTTGTTTTCAACTTCGATTCGAATTTCGTCCGTGGTTTTTCGATTCGAAACGTTATTTCGGATTCGGTTAAGTTCATTCGTATGTAATTCGATAATTCGGATGCATCCGAACGTCCGAATAATGAAAAAATGTAATTTTCAGAATTTCGATTAGGAACAAAACGAAATGCACATGTCTATTTCTCACCACACATGGACCAGCCCAGTGCAGATCACCTAATTATGGACCTTATAGGGAGCCTTTGCCCCCTAATCTAAAATTATTTTCCTATTGGAATGGTGTAACTGCATGGGCTGCTCCAGCATGTCCGGACTAGCACAATGTCAGTGTTGTGTTGTGTGATATTTGTTTGTCCTGTTTTGATTTTAATTCATGGCAATTTATATGCATATGTAGCGGGGTCTCTAAATTTAGGTGGGATACACCTGGGTAATAGTATGATCCAGGTGTGTAAATCATGAGAGGAATTGGACCATTTGTATTCGTGGAGGACTGGGTGGTGTATTATTCTCCTTGGCCTGTGGGTGGCGAGGTACCCGCAGGCTCAAGGTAGATTTGCTGCCGCAGTGCTGCCCTTTTTGTCGCTTTCCGGAGATGGTACGGCGAGGGCGGGGAACCTGCCGTGACGTCAATGGAGGAGATAAGAGGGGGAGACGCCCTTGCCACGAGGTCTTGAGTTGCTGGTAGAGACTCACAAGTTCTAAGTTCTCTCTTTAGCCAATGGCTATAGTAAATGCTGGTGAAACCACAGTGGTTTAGCTGACAATCAGGATAGTGCCTCGACCTGCTCATCGCACCGTATTGAACTGTTATTGGGTCTCAACCAGTTGGCTGCTAAAGCACTGTTTATTGTGAGTGTGACATTCCAAACTAACACAAATATTTTAGGATGTTGTGTTCTTTTTGTTTCCCTTCTGAAGGAGATCCATCTGTCAAGACTGCTGAGCATGGGGTGGTTCTTAGACAGTGATGGGAGGGATTGTATATGGGTACATGCTTAGAGGGTTTTATGAAAAAGTTTATTGTTTTATGTTCCCCTTCCCTTGAGCAGGTCTTGGCACAATTAGGATTCAAATTTTTAGGGATAGCCTCTGGGGTCAGGCTTATGTCACCACTCCATGGGAGACATGGGTTTGCACCAGACGCTGGAGACCAGCGTCAAATCACAGGAGGGAGTGTGTAGCGGGGTCTCTAAATTTAGGTGGGATACACCTGGGTAATAGTATGATCCAGGTGTGTAAATCATGAGAGGAATTGGACCATTTGTATTCGTGGAGGACTGGGTGGTGTATTATTCTCCTTGGCCTGTGGGTGGCGAGGTACCCGCAGGCTCAAGGTAGATTTGCTGCAGCAGTGCTGCCCTTTTTGTCGCTTTCCGGAGATGGTACGGCGAGGGCGGGGAACCTGCCATGACGTCAATGGAGGACATAAGAGGGGGAGACGCCCTTGCCACGAGGTCTTCGGGATCTTCTTCATCACGCGCCCAGGCACCTTAGGCCTGGGTGCGGGCGGTCCGGAGTTTCGGCCCAGGCACCCTAGGCCTGGCCGGAGCAGAGTTGGCGTCCATCCCAGGCACCTTCAGCCTGGGATGAGGTACTAAACCAGAGGCCTGGGGCCCGGTGACTTTGACTGGGTCCCGCGAGGGTGGAGGAGTCCGAGGGTCCCTGAGGTGGATGGGGCCCATGTCTGAGGTGAGGAGGCTGGAGAGGTCACCCGTCCGGAGAGTCCGGAGCAGCATCAACCCGGTGACGGATGGGCCTCCGGTAACTCCCTTGGAGGGACATCTCCCCCTGACAGGGGCCACAACGCAGCGAAGGTACTCCTATCTACATTCTCTTGAGTTGCTGGTAGAGACTCACAAGTTCTAAGTTCTCTCTTTAGCCAATGGCTATAGTAACTGCTGGTAAAACCACAGTGGTTTAGCTGACAATCAGGATAGTGCCTTGACCTGCTCATCGCACCGTATTGAACTGTTATTGGGTCTCAACCAGTTGGCTGCTAAAGCACTGTTTATTGTGAGTGTGACAATAAAACAAGAGTTGGACCTTTATCGGTGTGTGGTACTCTGGTTAATGGGAGCAAAGGGAAGTGTCAGCACAGCAAGACTTGGTCTTTAACTGAAACGCACAGGCCCGAGGAAAATAACTGGTACTGGCCATGTGTGATGTACTACATGTGGGGGCTTTTACTGCACTACGCCATGAGGCACCCCGTGACTACACAGTTCGTGGGCGGAGTTTGATGGAAGCCCGCGAAAACGTGCTAGTCGTGGGAGGAGTCTGGCCATGTGGAGGGACTCATGTGGAGACTTTGGCGGGTGGTCAGTGCGTGATGGAGCAGCAGATAGTCGGGATGGCCTCAAGCTCCCCGTGGATTCCGGTTCCCTACCCCATGAAGATAACTACGTTTGCTGCTCCCCTTACAGACACAGGGATAAGACTCAGGCCCCGAGGGCAGTTGGCTCTGTACACTTGCAGAGACACGGAGGCCCTCGGCGTGATCTGTCCCGGATGTTCGGGACTGGTGGTCCACCTGAAGCCATTCGGGCGTTGTGAAGCATGCAGAGAATTCCTATTTGAGGTGGAGCCATCCACAGTAAGGCCCCGGGCCCTTCGCCTCAACTGCCTCACACATACCGCTACTCCGGAAGGGGAGATCCAGGCCTTTGCAGAGGTTCCCGTACGCACTGACCAGGGCGATGTGACTGCCCAACCAGAGACTGAGAAAGAAAAATCCGAGGATGCTGCTTCGGTCACCACAGATTCCCTGCTCCCACCTCCGAAGAGGAGAGTCGGCCTGGTACAGGCGTCTCGTGGTCGTGGTCGAGCTTCACCCCGTCGCTTGCCGGGCCTGGATGGATCTGGTTGGAAGAGTTCTGGACATCCCTGTGCTTCAAAAGGTCAAGGTGAGCCAGGGGCTGGGACTGTGGTGGTGGTTGGAGGTGTCGGGAGTCCACAGCCGGTGGAGCCCGCTAGGGAGGGTAGTTCCACGTCTACTAGAGACTACCTTCCCGCAGAGATGTATGACACCTCCGACCTAGAATCGCTGTCGGACTGTGGAGATGATGGTGAAATAGACAAACTTTTTCATCGTAAGGGCTGGGACAAACGCCCATTACCTGTGTTATGTGCACCACAAGATTCGCCTATGTCTATAGGAGATAGCACGCCCCGGGCGGAAGCTCCGGAGTCTACGAGGAAGCCTAGTCCTCCAATTGTTCTTCCATAATCCACAGCATCACCCGTTTTGTTGGCGGGGACACAGCGCGCATCATTACGGGCACCGAGAGCAAAGCCATCAGAGGTAGTGAAAGTACCTTGGCATCTGGAGGCCATCGTTCAACCAGGAGAAGGTGAGCGGGCCACAATGCCTCCTTTGGCCCGGCTGCAACGACTCTTCTGCCAGAGGGTCGCCCGTGAGTACGGATGGGAATATCCTTACATGCCCCGGGACTTAAGCCCCGTACACACGATCGGATAACCTATGGATTTTCGTCCGATGGATTTGTCCATCGGAAATCCGATGAAACTGTTTTTCATCAGTCTTGGCCACACACCATCAGTCAAAAAACCGACCGTTCCAAACGCGGTGACGTAAAACACTCCGATGAGCCGAGAAAAATTAAGTTTAATGCTTCTGAGCATGCGTCGACTTGATTCTGAGCATGCGTGGGTTTTTTAACCGATGGACTTGCCCATAGACGATCGGAAATTCCCATCGGTTTTTTATCCATCGGAAAATTTTAAAACAAGTTCTATTTTTTACAACCGATGGAAAAAAAAACGATGGGTACCATACACGATCGGTTGGTCTGATGAAAACCATCCATCGGACGGTTTTCATCAGTCAAACTGATCGTGTGTACGGGGCTTTACTGTTTGAGGTTGAAGTTCTGCGGCAGCGGTGGTATGATGAGTTTGTTTGGGAGAAACTTAAAGTGCCTCATGCTCGGCGATACTTGTCCTGTTCGCCACCCGTGTTGAAAAAGTTCAGAGACTGCAGAGCAGACTGGATGTTGGGGCGTCATATTCATGCGGACAAAGTGCTTATCTGCCGGAAAGATGGAAAGGACATTGACTATTCGATTGAGGTTTTCGATAAGCATCTGAAGCCCCTGTTCTTGCCTGACCCAAAGTTTTACTTGTAAGAGGAGACTTTCCTGTGTGTTTTTTTTTCTCTTTGGAGGAATGAGAGCTGTTTTGTTTTGTTCTCTCTTCTTCCACAATTCAAAGACAGAGACTTTGGGGGTAGAATCAGAGTAGAGGCGCAGGAAGAAGGAAGATTTCACCAAGTGTCATTACCGCGGCACTGTCACCAGGTGGCAGTGTTGCGCAACGGCTGTTTTTTTTTTTTTTACACTTGCATCACTTTACTCGTTGGAGCGAATGGGTCTCTCGGCTGATAGACCCATTCATTCCAAACTAACACAAATATGTTAGGATGTTGTGTTCTTTTTGTTTCCCTTCTGCAGGAGATCCATCTGTCAAGACTGCTGAGTATGGGGTGGTTCTTAGACAGTGATGGGAGGGATTGTATATGTGTACATGCTTAGAGGGTTTTATGAAAAAGTTTATTGTTTTATGTTCCCCTTCCCTTGAGCAGGTCTTGGCACAATTAGGATTCAAATTTTGAGGGATAGCCTCTGGGGTCAGGCTTATGTCACCACTCCATGGGAGGCATGGGTTTGCACCAGACGCTGGGGACCAGCGTCAAATCACAGGGGGGAGTGTGTAGCGGGGTCTCTAAATTTAGGTGGGATACACCTGGGTCATAGTATGATCCAGGTGTGTAAATCATGAGAGGAATTGGACCATTTGTATTCGTGGAGGACTGGGTGGTGTATTATTCTCCTTGGCCTGTGGGTGGCGAGGTACCCGCAGGCTCAAGGTAGATTTGCTGCAGCAGTGCTGCCCTTTTTGTCGCTTTCCGGAGATGGTACGGCGAGGGCGGGGAACCTGCCGTGACGTCAATGGAGGAGATAAGAGGGGGAGACGCCCTTGCCACGAGGTCTTCGGGATCTTCTTCATCACGCGCCCAGGCACCTTAGGCCTGGGTGCGGGCGGTCCGGAGTTTCGGCCCAGGCGCCCTAGGCCTGGCCGGAGCAGAGTTGGCGTCCATCCCAGGCACCTTCAGCCTGGGATGAGGTACTAAACCAGAGGCCTGGGGCCCGGTGACTTCGACTGGGTCCCGCGAGGGTGGAGGAGTCCGAGGGTCCCTGAGGTGTATGGGGCCCATGTCTGAGGTGAGGAGGCTGGAGAGGTCACCCGTCCGGAGAGTCCGGAGCAGCATCAACCCGGTGACGGATGGGCCTCCGGTAACTCCCTTGGAGGGACATCTCCCCCTGACAGGGGCCACAACGCAGCAAAGGTACTCCTATCTACATTCTCTTGAGTTGCTGGTAGAGACTCACAAGTTCTAAGTTCTCTCTTTAGCCAATGGCTATAGTAACTGCTGGTAAAACCACAGTGGTTTAGCTGACAATCAGGATAGTGCCTCGACCTGCTCATCCCACCGTATTACACTGTTATTGGGTCTCAACCAGTTGGCTGCTAAAGCACTGTTTATTGTGAGTGTGACAAAACAAGAGTTGGACCTTTATCGGTGTGTGGTACTCTGGTTAATGGGAGCAAAGGGAAGTGTCAGCACAGCAAGACTTGGTCCTTAACTGAAACGCACAGGCCCGAGGAAAATAACTGGTACTGGCCTTCACCTCACCCACTGCCATGGGGAGGACATGGGTCGTAGCGCATCTCACCCTCACATATGAAATACCCCTAGACAATAACAAGGGGGTGAGGCCGCTACACATAGTTTTGCCAAGCACCATTTCTTGTTTAGTTTCATACCATTTTGTACCATATGATTGATATTTAATAAACCATTTTTTGATATATGTAACATATTACCCATTGAGTATCTTTCGTGGAAATCGTTAATATTTGTTGCCCAAAGTGACCCCCTTTTCCCAGCCTGCTTCTTCTACAGGCAATTCCCCTACCCCTTCATTTTCTTATGCTAAATGGTCACGGCAACGACACCTCACAAGGTGAACGATTCACAATCGATCCAATTATTCAATTTTGATCGACTATTAGTGGTCTAGCTTGCATTCCCTTCCCCTTTCCTTTTGCTCATACCTTTTTGTATCAATTAACCCTCCCTCTTAGATTGTAAGCTCTAACAAGCAGCGCCCTCTGATTCCTCTTGTACCAAATTGTAATGTAACTGTACTGTCTGCCAGTGGCGGTGCGTCCATAAAGGGCGCAGGAGCGCCGCCCCCTCTCTCCTGCACCGCTCTATTACCATATATAGTGCGCTAATAATAGGGTGGGTGGTGCTGCCAAGGTATAAAAGGATAGAGTGAGACCAACGTACTATGTCCCCAATGGTTGGAATGGGTAGGAGATGACACAGCACCAGTGCTACCTTATTAGTATGCAGTGATAAAGTGACTTAGTGCATTGGAAATTAATAACAGTGATGGGGGCCCCCTGAACAGGTCCTGGGCCCAGTATTGAGATGTGCAAAGTGCAAATAATCAATATCCAATATCCAAAAAACATAATGGTGAAAAATAAATAAATAAATAAATGTCAATATAAACTATAATCATGTGCTGCCATCAGGGGCAGTGTACAAAAAAATATACTGAAATATCTGAATAGAATTAATATGAGGTGCACATATATTAAATATACTATGATATAGCTTGATTTCAACACCAGGGGCAATCACTATACCCCCAAAGGTGTGGGTTCTCAGCTCCTGTGTGAGAACGAAGGTCCGTGGCAGTGTATGATGCCGCGTACACACGACCGTTTTTAATGTCATTGAAAAAAACGGCATCTTGCCCCTGGTGTTGAAATCAAGTTATATCATAGTATATTTAATATATGTGCACCTCATATTAATTCTATTCAGATATTTCAGTATATTTTTTTGTACACTGCCCCTGGTGGCAGAACTTGATTATAGTTTATTTTGACATTTATTCATTTATTTATTTATTTATTTATCACCATATTATTTTTTGGATATTGATTATTTGCACTTTGCACATCTCAATACTGGGCCCAGGACCTGTTCAGGGGGCCCCATCACTGTTATTAATTTCCAATGCACTAAGTCACTTTATCACTGCATACTAATAAGGTAGCACTGGTGCTGTGTCATCTCCTACCCATTCCAACCATTGGAGACATAGTACGTTGATCTCACTCTATCCTTTTATACCTTGGCAGCGCCACCCACCCCATTATTAGCGTACTACATACCAGTCCCTGGAAACAGGGCCTTGAGGGGAGGCAGCAGCCTATCTAATTCCATAAGCGCGGATTTTACAGAATATTCATCACTATTACCATAGATAGATTCATGCATTGCATGAATCTATCTATGGTCGCAGCTGACACCCCCTATTCAGGTGTTTGCCCCCTTTTTGGGTGCCGGGCACCTGAATTACACCGGCAGGGGTGTTTTTTGGAAGCACCTGATTAGAGCCATAGGCTCTAATAGGCGTCCAAAAATGTGAACAGCGGGCGCCATGCTGGGCGTTCGCTGTTCACTCAGCTGTGTGTTAGCAAAGCAAAGGAAATCGCTTTGCTAACACCGAATCCGCCTCTCAGCCAATCAGGTTGCCGGGTCTGTTACCAGTCACCTGATTGGCTGAAACGTCAGGCGCTGTGATTGGACGCCTGAGAGAGGACGGAAGAAGACACGGAGGACGTGCAGGAGACTGCCGCTGACCCGCTCCGAGACAGGTAAGTGCAGGCAGCATCTGATGGGGCACACTGGCAGCATATGATGGGGCACACTGGCGGCATCTGATGGCGCACACTGGCGGCATCTGATGGCGCACACTGGCAGCATCTGATGGGGCACACTGGCAGCATCTGAGGGGGCACAGTAGCGGCAATTGATGGGCACACTGGCAGCTTCTGATGGGGCACAGTAGCGGCAATTGATGGGCACACTGGCAGCATTTGATGGGGCACAGTAGCGTTAATTGATGTGCACAGTGTCAGCAATTGATGGGCACAGTGGCTGCGTTTCATGGGCACAGTGGCTGCGTTTCATGGGCACAGTGGTGGCAATTTATGGGTACAGTGGCTGCATTTGATGGCACAGTTTCTGCGTTTAATGGCACAGTGGCTGCATTTGATGGCACAGTGGCAGCGTTTGATGGGCACAGTGGCTGTGTTTGATGGCACAGTGGCTGTGTTTGATGGCACAGTAGCTGTATTGATGGGGTTTTTTTTTTAGTATGTTTGTGCCCCCCAAAAATGTTGGGCAACAGCCGCCACTGCTGTCTGCCTTCATTTTGTTAAGCACTGGGCAAACTGTTGACAATATATAAGTCAGGGATATGCAATTAACGGACCTCCAGCTGTTGCCAAACTACAAGTCCCATGAGGCATAGCGAGACTCTGACAGCATTAAGCATGACACCCAGAGGCAGAGGCATGATGGGACTTGTAGTTTGGCAACAGCTGGAGGTCCGCTAATTGCATATCCCTGATATAAGTCCTGCATAATAATAATAATAATGTTCTTCAAGGTTCGATGTGTTGTGCACTCAGAGATGGTATTCTGCATACCTTGGTTGTAACGAGAGGTTATTTGAGTTACTGTTGCCTTTCTATCATATCAAACCAGTCAGCCCATTCTCCTCTGACCTCTCTGACATCAACAAGGCATTTTAATCCACACAACTGCCACTCACTGGATATTTTCTCTTTTTTGGACCATTCTCTATAAACCCGAGAGATGATTGTGCATGAAAATCCCAGTAGATTTGCAGTTTTTGAAATACTCAGACCAGCCCGTCTGGCACAAACAACAATTGGCAATTAGCAATTTGTGTTACCAGGCAATTGAACAGGTGTACCTAATAAAGTGGCCGGTGAGTGTATATCCCTGGCAACCAAGTGAAGCGGATTCCTGGGATAGCTGGAAATAAGGTATACTGTACCTGGTCCATTGCACCAGCTCCACAGTCCATCCACATCATAGTTGCTTGTAGTGGCGCACCAGTACCCTCTGGTTTGTCCCACCATGGTACACTCAGAATATGTCAGTCCATCAGAGATGAAAGGAAAGTAGCAAGCTGGCGGCTTAGCTAAAACAAAATGATATCTCCATTAGTCTGTGCTGCTGGTAACACTGAATGGTGAGAAGGTACTATGAGAATATTATATAGGAAATACCAACACTGAAGTGTATCTACTCCTTTTCGCACCTGGACACTCTCAGGGCTGTGGTTAGGCAGAAATATGCCTATTCATTTTGGAATTCCTACAGACGTACAGACCTATTCATAAAATATTTTTTAATTGCATTCTTTTCTAGTTTTACCTCCAGAGCCAAAAAAGGGCATTATTTAAGATGTTAGTTTTCCTTTATCAAAAAATTGCCTATGCATGTAAGGGGTGTCTGTAGATAAAAACAAACTGTGCAGCTTTGACTAAAGTACCCTTATTATAGGTGTAGGCTATTTTTTTTTTTTTATTGTTTTTATTTGGTTTTCCATAGTGCCACATACACATTGTTCAAGGTAACGTTTCAAGAAAACAGAAGACAGTATACAGCCCAGGATTTTTTACAGACTTGTATAGGGTCGAAAGTACATAAAAAAATTGCAATATGTGAGTGACAATATAAAAAGAAAGCATATCAGAGTATTTGAGAAGAGAGAAAACAAGTTTTTAGGGATTAATAACCAACAACCCTTGTGTAAGAAAGAAAATGAGAAAATAAGGGTAAGAAAATTAAATATAAACAAAACAGAAACACATAAAACATATGAGATGCAACAGTAATCTATACCCGGTCCCAGAGCCCTGGGAACGTGTATCATCCAAGCATTCCGCCCGGCCCATCATAGTCAGTGTTCTCACTGTAGGAGCCACATGGCTACCAATCTGACCGGTCCCTCCACCAGGCTAACTTGACCACTATCCTTGTAGTAGTCTGTCCTTGACCAACTGATGGGGTGCTAATCCTGGGACATCTAGCCAAGCCTGCCACATCGTGTGAAATTTACGGGGTGTATTTCTGTGCTGATATGTCAGTTTTTCTCTTATTAACAGTTTGTTCACCTGGTCAATCCATTGTTGCCTAGTGGGAACCCTTGGAGTAATCCAGAGTTGAGCTATCAGCCTTCGTGCTACATAAAGTAACCGAAGGATCGCCGTGTGAGTGGAAGGGGTTAGTGTCTACTCATCCAAGGCACCCAACAGGCACACTGCAGGAGTTCTTGGTATGACAAAGGCAAACACCTGAGAAATCATGTCAAGTATCTCAGTCAAATAACGGAAGAGTTTGGGACACTTCCAGAACATATGCATGAGGTCTCCATGATCATACACTTTGGACAGAGGAGTATCACGTATTCCACATTTGTGAAGTCTGACAGGTGTTCTGTAGGCTCTATGCAGCAGGTAAAGGTGTGACAGCTTCTGAGAGGCCAATACTGAAACCATGGGGGCGGAGGCGAGGCAGAGATTCCAGGCCTCCCCATCCATTGGCCCCACATCCTCCTCCCATTTACGCCTACACGGCAGACTGGTGGGGTCCTGAAGTGCAGGTGTAGGCTATTTACTGTATATACCTCCCACAGCCAGGCTGAAAAACTCACAGAGATGGCACCATCCCATCCTGCCTTGTTGCTAGGATGTTGCTAAGACACTTCCAGCTGTTACTGCTCACCTCCACCATCACAGGAGCAGGCTCTCAAACCCACACATATGTGATGTCCACTATCTCCTCTGCTACAGCATCATTGAGCTACTGGGAAAGGGGAGAGACTGCACGATAAAAGTTTTGGAATGCAAATTAAGTATGGAAATGCTGGAAGGCTCTGGATGGGGCTGGGAGTCACTGTGTGGTGGGGGTGATAGGGGGTTCTGGAGGGGGTCTTCAGCTGACTTGATGGCCCTGGAGGGAGCTGGTGTCTCTAGCAGGCTCTAAGCTTTGTAGGGGTGCTAGAGGAGACTGAAGGGGACTGGGGGGCTAGGAGGTACTCTGGGAGGTTGGAAAGCACTGTTGGAGGTTGGGGGCATTATGGGGGCTGGAGGTTCTGAAAAAGGTTGGGAGGTACTATGGGGGTTGAGTGGCACTGTGGGAAATGAGGGCTCTCAGGGGTATGGGGCACTGTGGAGGTTTGAGAGGCACTGTGAGAAATGAGGGCTCTCAGGGGGTCTGGGGCACTGTGGAGGTTTGAGAGGCACTGTGGGAAATGAGGGCTCTCAGGGGGTCTGGGACACTGTGGAGGTTTGAGAGGCACTGTGAGAAATGGGGGCTCTCAGGAAGTCTGGGGCACTGTGGAGGTTTAAGAGGCACTGTGATAAATTAGGGCTCTGAGGGCATCTGGGGCACTTTGGAGGTTTGAGAGGCACTGTGGGAAATGAGGGCTCTTAGAGGGGTCAGGGGCACTGTAGAGGTTTGAGATGCACTGTGGTAAATGAGGGCTCTCAGGGGGGTCTGGGGCAATGTGGGCAATTATTCAAGGCTGAGGGCACTGTGGGAGCTGAGAGGCACTGTAGGACACTTTTGGAGGTTGGAGACTGAAGGGGACTGGGGGGCTAGGAGATACTCTGGGAGGTTGGAATACACTGTTGGAGGTTGGGAGCATTATGGGGGCTGGAGGTTCTGAAGAAGGTTGGGAGGTACTATGGGGGTTGAGTGGCACTGTGGGAAATGAGGGCTCTCAGGAGGTCTGGGGCACTGTGGAGGTTTGAGAGGCACTGTGAGAAATGGGGGCTCATAGGAAGTCTGGGGCACTGTGGAGGTTTGAGAGGCACTGTGAGAAATGAGGGCTCTCAGGGGGTCTGGGGCACTGTGGAGGTTTGAGAGGCACTTTGGGAAATGAGGGCTCTCAGGGGGTCTGGGGCACTGTGGAGGTTTGAGAGGAATTGTGGAGGTTTGAGAGGCACTGTGAGAAATGAGGGCTCTCAGGGGGTCTGGGGCACTGTGGAGGTTTGAGAGGCACTGTGGGAAATGAGGGCTCTCAGGGGGTCTGAGGCACTGTGAGAAATTAGGTCTTTTAGGGGGTCTGGGGCACTGTGGAGGTTTGAGAGCCTCGGTGGAAAATGAGGGCTCTCAGGGTGTCTGGGGCACTGTGGAGGTTTGAGAGGCACTGTGAGAAATGAGGGCTCTCAGGGGGTCTGGGGCACTGTGGAGGTTTGAGAGGCACTGTGGGAAATGAGGGCTCTCAGGGGGTCTGGGACACTGTGGAGGTTTGAGAGGCACTGTGAGAAATGGGGGCTCTCAGGAAGTCTGGGGCACTGTGGAGGTTTAAGAGGCACTGTGATAAATTAGGGCTCTGAGGGCATCTGGGGCACTTTGGAGGTTTGAGAGGCACTGTGGGAAATGAGGGCTCTTAGAGGGGTCAGGGGCACTGTAGAGGTTTGAGATGCACTGTGGTAAATGAGGGCTCTCAGGGGGGTCTGGGGCAATGTGGGCAATTATTCAAGGCTGAGGGCACTGTGGGAGCTGAGAGGCACTGTAGGACACTTTTGGAGGTTGGAGACTGAAGGGGACTGGGGGGCTAGGAGATACTCTGGGAGGTTGGAATACACTGTTGGAGGTTGGGGGCATTATGGGGGCTGGAGGTTCTGAAGAAGGTTGGGAGGTACTATGGGGGTTGAGTGGCACTGTGGGAAATGAGGGCTCTCAGGAGGTCTGGGGCACTGTGGAGGTTTGAGAGGCACTGTGAGAAATGGGGGCTCATAGGAAGTCTGGGGCACTGTGGAGGTTTGAGAGGCACTGTGAGAAATGAGGGCTCTCAGGGGGTCTGGGGCACTGTGGAGGTTTGAGAGGCACTGTGGGAAATGAGGGCTCTCAGGGGGTCTGGGGCACTGTGGAGGTTTGAGAGGCACTGTGAGAAATGAGGGCTCTCAGGGGGTCTGGGGCACTGTGGAGGTTTGAGAGGCACTGTGGGAAATGAGGGCTCTCAGGGGGTCTGGGACACTGTGGAGGTTTGAGAGGCACTGTGAGAAATGGGGGCTCTCAGGAAGTCTGGGGCACTGTGGAGGTTTAAGAGGCACTGTGATAAATGAGGGCGTCTAGGGCACTATGGAGGTTTGAGAGACACTGTGGGAAATGAGGGCTCTTAGAGGGGTCAGGGGCACTGTAGAGGTTTGAGATGCACTGTGGTAAATGAGGGCTCTCAGGGGGGTCTGGGGCAATGTGGGTAATTATTCAAGGCTGAGGGCACTGTGGGAGCTGAGAGGCACTGTAGGACACTTTTGGAGGTTGGAGACTGAAGGGGACTGGGGGGCTAGGAGATACTCTGGGAGGTTGGAATACACTGTTGGAGGTTGGGGACATTATGGGGGCTGGAGGTTCTGAAGAAGGTTGGGAGGTACTATGGGGGTTGAGTGGCACTGTGGGAAATTAGGGCTCTCAGGGGGTCTGGGGCACTGTGGAGGTTTGAGAGGCACTGTGAGAAATGGGGGCTCTCAGGAAGTATGGGGCAATGTGGAGGTTTGAGAGGCACTGTGGGAAATGAGGGCTCTCAGGGGGTCTGGGGCACTGTGGAGGTTTGAGAGGCACTGTGGAGGTTTGAGAGGCACTGTGAGAAATGGGGGCTCTCAGGAAGTCTGGGGCACTGTGGAGGTTTAAGAGGCACTGTGATAAATTAGGGCTCTGAGGGCATCTGGGGCACTTTGGAGGTTTGAGAGGCACTGTGGGAAATGAGGGCTCTTAGAGGGGTCAGGGGCAGCACTGTAGAGGTTTGAGATGCACTGTGGTAAATGAGGGCTCTCAGGGGGGTCTGGGGCAATGTGGGCAATTATTCAAGGCTGAGGGCACTGTGGGAGCTGAGAGGCACTGTAGGACACTTTTGGAGGTTGGAGACTGAAGGGGACTGGGGGGCTAGGAGATACTCTGGGAGGTTGGAATACACTGTTGGAGGTTGGGGGCATTATGGGGGCTGGAGGTTCTGAAGAAGGTTGGGAGGTACTATGGGGGTTGAGTGGCACTGTGGGAAATTAGGGCTCTCAGGGGGTCTGGGGCACTGTGGAGGTTTGAGAGGCACTGTGAGAAATGGGGGCTCTCAGGAAGTATGGGGCAATGTGGAGGTTTGAGAGGCACTGTGGGAAATGAGGGCTCTCAGGGGGTCTGGGGCACTGTGGAGGTTTGAGAGGCACTGTGGAGGTTTGAGAGGCACTGTGAGAAATGGGGGCTCTCAGGAAGTCTGGGGCACTGTGGAGGTTTGAGAGGCACTGTGAGAAATGAGGGCTCTCAGGGGGTCTGGGGCACTGTGGAGGTTTGAGAGGCACTGTGGGAAATTAGGGCTCTCAGGGGGTCTGGGGCACTGTGGAGGTTTGAGAGGCACTGTGGGAAATAAGGGCTCTCAGGGGGTCTGGGGCACTGTGGAGGTTTGAGAGGGACTGTGAGAAATGAGGGCTCTCAGGGGGTCTGGGGCACTGTGGAGGTTTGAGAGGCACTGTGAGAAATGGGGGCTCTCAGGAAGTCTGGGGCACTGTGGAGGTTTGAGAGGCACTGTGATAAATAAGGGCTCTCAGGGCATCTGGGGCACTGTGGAGGTTTGAGAGGCACTGTGGGAAATGAAGGCTCTTAGAGGGCTCAGGGGCACTGTAGAGGTTTGAGATGCACTGTGGTAAATGAGGGCTCTCAGGGGGGTCTGGGGCAATGTGGGCAATTATTCAAGGCTGAGGGCACTGTGGGAGCTGAGAGGCACTGTAGGACACTTTTGGAGGTTGGAGGCTCTGCAGCAGATGGGGGGGGGTTGGGGGGTACTGTGGGGGCTGAGGGCTCTCAGGGGCACTGTAGAAGTTTGAGAGACACTGTGGGCAATTCAGAGGTTAAAGGGGGCACTGTAGGAGCTTGGAGACAATGTGGGAGATTGGGAGGCACTGTAGAACACTTTTGGAGGTTGGGGGCATTATGGAACTTGTGGCTCTGCAGCAGGCTGAAAGGCACTGTGGGCGGATGGGTAACAATGTGGGAGGTTGGGGGTCACTGTGGTGAGGGCTCTTAGAGGAGTACAGGCACTGTGGGCATTGTAGGTGAGGATGCAGAGGGCCCATCTACAACCCAGAGCGTTGAAAAGAAGAGGAGAGCTCAAGCTGCCGGGGGAGTGAGAAATAAGGTGACTAAAGCTACTTTAAACTAAAACAAATATTTAACCCTTGCAATGCGGGGGGGGGGGTGGACCCACCATGATGGTAACTTTCAATTTTCCTTAGAGTTCCGATGTAAATGATTTTATATGACAGTAACATTTATCATTCATTCACATAATATTGACGGTACAGAGTATAGAAATATATTGTGTGCTCCTCACCTGGCGCTGTTCGTTTCACTCTTTCCTCTAAATGCCACGATCGTCCCCATATTACACTGCGATTTCCCTACAGGAAAAAGAAAACAGCAGTCATGAATATGGCATTGCAGCAGCCTCAGCCATGGCACCAATAAAAATAAGGAGCACCATAGAGATTTGTAAAAATTCTTTGACCTCCCTGAACCACACCACATAGTGCCATGAAAATGTCTGCTCTATGGCACCGCCAATGAAAGACTAGTGGTGGGCACACATGCAATCAAATCAAAATGTTCCAATCGTCAAACAATAAAATAGCTATAACTTCACTATAGATTGATTTAGTCTCAATTTCGATCAAACTGAGTCAGTTGGCCAGGGCAGATTATTATTGATCGTTTTGCATTAGATAGTAGCAGTGAGACACTTTGTGAACACGATTGTATATGAAGCGGGGTGTTGCTTTAAATAGCCTTAGAGACTACCTTACCCAGTATGCAATGGGATACCCACAGTTCTTTTGGGCCTGGCGCAAGGTCTGCTGGGGTGGACTATATAAGGAGGGGCGGAGCAGGACGGGGGTCTCTTTGGACATCGCCCGCCCAGCAAGTGGAACTCTGTGCTGTGTTTGCTGTTCCGGACTAGGCCCGAGAGCCGGGCCCTGTGGATCCAGAGAGCGTTCTACCCTTCACGAAAGAATCCCTGAGACGTCTCAAGTATCTACCTTCCAAGACTTATTGGAAGAATCGGAGACCCCGGGCATCGTGAGACTGTGTGTGGGACACACAGTGGTGGAAGTCGGCCGCACGGACTGGTTCGGTTGGGTGAGAGAGCACTTGCTCGAAGATTTCTTAAGTTACTCTTTAGGCCCAGTATCTTTTGCTTAGGGCCCATCGTTTATCAAGTTGAGCTGCTTACCAGAGGGACAGTGTGCCGTGCAGCCTTAGTTAAATCCTTTGTCGCACAATCAGCAGCCAATTGTTTCACACCCTGTGGATTACAAATAACCTACAAAGTGCACCACCATTGCTAGCGAAGATCCTTCTCTACAGAAACATTGTGAACTAAGTAGTCAGGCCTGACTGAATAGAGTAGAGACATTGCTGGGCGCCATCTTGCCCACGAGGGGGAAGCTTGCAAGCGGGGTTTGTTAATTGATGTGCGTAGGATTGAGGGGATAGTATACCTGTGTTATATGCTGACTAAATCTTATTGCAGGGCTCTGCATTGATAGATGTACTACTGTAAAATCCAAATCTTATTTTATTCAGTAAACGCATTAGTGATTAAGCAAGACACGTTGTGTGGTGTGATTACTGTGTATGTTATCTGCAGTATTGTGATACCCATAGCCTACGGGTCTCACAATCCTTTAGTCTCACTAGCTGTGCCAAGGGAGGGTAGAGCCAGTTACTGGGGGTTGGCAGCAGAGTGTTACAGGCCCGAAAATAATACCAGCAGCCCTCTTAACTGGGGGTATTGCTACATATACATTTATGAAATTACACGGTGGAAACAGAGATGCGATCGATATTTTACAATCACAGGTTACAATTGTATCTTAATTATCGATTGAAAACCTCTTCCCTGTGTGTCATATATTGATCTAATGAATTATCAATGATAGATTGATTATTCCTGTTGGGAGAGATTGATCGGAAAAAAAATTGATCCTTTATTAAGGGTGTATGGCCACCATAGGGGCCCATTTAATTCTTTGTGGTGTGTTAAGGCAATCCACTCAAAATAAAAGGTCTGGAAACACACCAGTGTTTAACAACTTGACCTCCGGAAGGTCTACCCCCTTCATGACCAGGTCATTTTATGCGATACGGCACTGCGTTACTTTAACTGACAATTACGCTGTACCCAAATAAAATGTATGTCCTTTTTGTCCCACAAATAGAGCTTTCTTTTGGTGGTATTTGATCACATCTGCGTGTTTTCTTCTGTGTTTTATTTTGCGTGCTATAAAAAAGACAGACAATTTTGAAAAAAAAACAGTATTTTTTTACTTTCTATTGTTAAACCGAACTAATAATTTTTTTTTGAAAAAATCAATATGTATTCTGCTACATATGTTTGGTAAAAAAAAATCCCAAAATGCGTAAATTGATTGATTTACGCAAAAAGTTATAGTGTCTACAAACTATGGGATATTTTTGTTTATTTATTTTTTACTAGTAATGATGGCGATCAGCGACTTATAGTGGGACTGCAATATTGCGGCAGACATTCTGACACTAAATGACACTTTTTTGGGACCAGGGACACTAATACAGTGATTAGTGCTAAAAAATATGCAATGTCACTGTACTAATGACACTGGCAGGGAAGGGGTTAACAACAGGGGTGATCAAAGGGTTAAATGCGTGCCTGACCAGTGCTTTACTACTGTGGGGGAAGTGCTTGTATTAGGAGAAGGCATGGATCAGTGCCCCTGCTTAGCAGGATCCATGTCTTCTGTAGTGACAGTGGTGATCTGCTTTGTTTACATAGGCAGACTGCCGTTCTGCCTGTGTTCCAAAGCATCGGTGGGTGCCGGTGGACATCGAGTCTGCTGTTCCCACCAATCAGCTCCCGCTGTGTCTAATCACAACAGGAGTGGGCCGCCGGCAGCGCGCAAGTGCGCACCCCAAACTCGGAAGTGCATGATTACTTACTAGGTACGTGATCCTGCGCAGGAGAGCCGCCTTTCTGCCGTGTATATATAAGCACATGAACCTTTTTTTAGTAACGCAATGCACTGAAAGGCACTATAGTGCATTGTCATGTGTTGTGGCATGCTACAATGCAGGTGTATTGCCTTAGTGCATTGGGGTACCATGCAAAATAAATAGTAGCACAATGCATGTTTTGCATGTTACAATAACACACACTTGGGAATGTGAATGGGCCCCTAGCAGAATCCTGTTCTTTCAATACTTGCTGTACTTTGAAGAGTGTGGCACAATATCTATAGACCCTGTTTACTATTTCAGAGACCCCCAACCCCTGCCTTCTGACACATTCCTGATCTTTGCTTTACCTCCGCCGCCCTTGTATTTGTACGTTATATATAAAGTTGTCATCAGAGCAACCTGTGAGAGGATATACAATTACAGTATTGTGCAAAGGTTTTAGGCAGGTGTGAAAAAATGCTGTACATTAAGAATGCTTTCAGAAACAGAATAGTTGTTAATTGTTTATTTTTTATCAATTAACAAAATGAGTAAAAAAATAAATAAATAAACAGAAGAGAACTTGAAATCAAATCAATATTTGGTGTCACCACCCTTTGCCTTCAAACCACCATCAATTCTTCTAGGTACACTTGCACACAGTTTTTGAAGGAACTCAGCAGGTAGGTTGTTCCAAACATATTTTAGAACTAAGCACAGATCTTCTGTGGATGTCAGCTAGCTCAAATCCTTCTGTCTCTTCATGTAATCCCAGACAGACTCCATGATGCTGAGATCAGGGCTCTGTGCATGCCAACCTATCACTTCCAGGACTCCTTGTTCTTCTGTACACTGAAGATAGTTCTTATGGCATTAGCTATATGTTTGGGGTCGTTTTCCTGCTGTAGAATAAATTTGGGGCCAATCACACGCCTCCCTTAGAGCCGGTTCACACCAGGGCGACTCAGGATCCAACTTCAGGGCGCCCCGAGATGCCCCAAGACGCCCCAAGTCGCGCTGTAATGTTAGTCTATGGAGCCGTCTTTATGCACACTACAGAAGTCGCTCCGACTTCAAAAAAGGTTCCTGTACTACTTGAAAACGACTTCTAGGCGACTTGTACCCATTGATTTCAATGGAAGTCGCCTCCAAAGTCGAATCAGTGTCTTAACTTAAGCAACTTTACAGGAAGAGAAAATAGTTTTCTCAGGCAAACCCCTCCCTTCCACAGAGCTGATTATTGTTTGATTGGCCACTGGCAAAGTCGCCTGTCCTGAAGTTGCCTCGAAGTTGCCTCGAAGTTGCCTTGAAGTTGCCTTGTAAAGTCGCGCTGGAAGTCGTGTTGCCCCAGTGTGAACCGGCTCTTATGGTACAGCATGATGGATAAGTATCTGCCTGTATTTCTCAACATTGAGGACTCCATTGATCCTGACCAAATTTCCAACTCAGTTTGCAGAACTGCAGCCCCAAATTTGCAAGGAACCTCCACCGTGCTTCACAGTTGGCTGCAGACAGTCATCATTGTACCACTTGCCAGTAGGGATGAGCTTCGAGTTCCAGTCGAACTCATGTTCGACTCGAACATTGCCTGTTCGCCCGTTCGCCGAACAGCGAACAAATTGGGGTGTTCGCGGCAAATTCGAAAAATCTATGGGAGAAATCTAAAGTGCTAATTATAAAGGCTTATATGCAAGTTATTGTCCTAAAAAGTGTTTGGGGACCCGGGTCCTGCCCCAGGGGACATGTATCAATGCAAAAAGAAGTTTTAAAAACGGCCGTTTTTTCGGGAGCAGTGATTTTAATAATGCTTAAAATGAAAAAATAAAAGTGAAATATTCCTTTAAATTTCGTACCTGGGGGGTGTGTATGATATGCATGTAAAGTGGCGCATGTTTCCCGTGCTTAGAACTGTCCCTGCAAAAAATGTCATTTTTGAAAGAAAAAAAGTCATTTTAAACTCACTCGCGCAGAGGCGTTGCTAGGGGGGTGCGGGGGGTGCGGTCCGCCCCCGGGTGACACCCGCTAGAGGGGTGACACCCTCCCTTTTTTTTTTTTTTTTACAGCTGACCCATTCATTGATTAATTTCACCCCGCTGGGCTGGAAGCCTGGAACAACACCTCCAGCGCCGCGGCCGCGCCTGGTGTGTGTCCTCCGGCTCCTTATTCTTCCTATTCCTAAATTCCAATCCTCCTCCCTACCCTACAGAGCCAGCGAGCGACTCAGCCTGTCACATCATCACACTGCACTGTGATGATGTGACGACACGCACTAGCGTTGCTAGCCAGGTACGGGGGGGGCGGGCCGCACCCGGGTGACACCCACCAGAGGGGTGACACCCGTGGGTAGCGCAGCGGCACCACACTGACATTGCCCGCTGCCCTGTGCCTTAGGCTCACGCTGCGGCTGTGTCCCTCAGCGGAGCGGAAGGAAGCCGCCGCCCCCTCTGCCTCCTCTCTGTTTACATCCACAGAGGAGGAGGAGGAGCCCGCGCTCGAGAGACACACCGCTGTGTGTATCTGCCGCTCTGTTCTGAGGTCTGTAAGGTAAGGGGGGCATCTTTACTGATGGGGGGAGGGGGTGTCTGTACTGCTGGGGTCTGCACTAGGGGGAGTTTGCACCAGGGGGGCTGTAACTGAGGGGGTGTCTGTACTGAGGGGGGTCTGGTACCAAGGGGGTGTCTGTACTGAGGGGGGTGTCTGTACTGAGGGGGGTGTCTGTAACTGAGGGGGTGTCTGTACGAGGGGTGTCTGGTACTGTGGGGGGTGTCTGTAACTGAGCAGGGTGTCTGTAACTGAGGAGGTCTGCACTGAGGTGGGGGTTTCTGTACTGATGGAGCGGTCTGTACTGAGGTGGGGGTGTCTGTACTGAGGTGGGGGTGTCTGTACTGAGGGGGTGTCTGTACTGAGGGGGGTGTATGTACTGAGGGGGGTGTCTGTAACTGAGGGGGGTGTCTGTAACTGAGGGGGGGTCTTTAACTGAGGGGGGTCTTTAACTGAGGGTGTGTCTGTAACTGAGGGGGTGGTCTGTACGAGGGGGAGTCTGTACGAGGGGGTGTCTGTACTGAGGGGGGTGTCTGTACGAGGGGTGTCTGTAACTGAGGGGGTGTCTGTAACTGAGGGGTAGTCTGTACGAGGGGGAGTCTGTACGAGGGGGAGTCTGTACGAGGGGGAGTCTGTACGAGGGGGAGTCTGTACGAGGGGGGTGTCTGTACTGAGGGGGGTGTCTGTACGAGGGGTGTCTGTAACTGAGGGGGGGTGTCTGTAACTGAGGGGGTCTGCACTGAGGTGGGGGTGTCTGTACTGATGGAGCGGTCTGCACTGAGGTGGGGGTTCATACTGAGGGAGGCGGGTCTATATTGATGGCGGAGAGTCTGTACTTAGTGGAGCGGGTTTGTACTGAGGGAAGGGATCTATACTGTGGGAGTGGGGTCTGTAGTTAGTGGAGGGGGGTCTGTACTGAGGGGGGACTATAGTTGTTGGGGGGTGACACCATTTTTTTTCGCACCGGGTGACACCAACCCTAGTGACGCCACTGCACTCGCGGCTATTAATGAATTGTCGGCTCCCGGCATTACATACAAAAGTCATTGATAAAAAAAATAAAAAAAAAGCGTGGGGGTTCCCCAGAATTCAATTACCAGGCCCTTCAGGTCTGGAATGGATAATAAGGGGAACCCCGCCGCAAATTTAAAAAAAATTGACGTGGGGTTCCCCCAAATATCCATTCCAGGCCCTTCAGATCTGGCATGGATTTTAAGGGGAACTCCACCCCAAATTTTAAAAAAAAAATGGCGTGGAGTCCCCCTAAAAATCCATACCAGACCCCTTATCCGAGCACGCAACCTGGCCGGCCGCAGGGGAAAAGGGGGGGACGAGAGAGCGGCCCCCCTCCCTCCTGAACCGTACCAGGCCACATGCCCTCAACATGGGGAGGATGTCCCCATGTTGATGGGGACAAGGGCCTCATCCCCACAACCCTTGCCCGGTGGTTGTGGGGGTCTGCGGGCAGGGGGGCTTATCGGAATCTGGAAGACCCCTTTAACAAAGGGGACCCCCAGATCCCGGCCCCCCCTATGTGAATTGGTAAGGGGTACATTGTACTCCTACCATTTCACAAAGAAAGCGTAAATTTTTTTTAAAAAAACACACAAACACCTTGAAAAAGTCCTTTATTTAAAAAAAAAACAAAAAAAAAAAAAACATTCGAGCGGTGAAATCCAGTGTCCTGCGGCGATCCCGATGTCCAGCGCTGTCCTTCATTGGTTGTGCCTGAGCGGACCTGATGGGGAACTCCCTCTCAGTGTTTTAAATGTATAGACCCGCCCCTTCTAAAGTTCCCCATCAGGTCCGCTCAGCGGACCAGATGCGGAACATGAGAAGGGGCGGGTCTATACATGTATTACCAAAGTGAGAGAAGTTCCCCATGTATAGACCCGCCCCTTCTCATGTTCCGCATCTGGTCCGCTGAGCGGACCTGATGGGGAACTTTAGAAGGGGAGGTCTATACATTTAAAATACTGAGAGGGAGTTCCCCATCAGGTCCGCTCAGGCACAACCAATGAAGGACAGCGCTGGACATCGGGATCGCCGCGGGACACTGGATTTCACCGCTGGAATGTTTTTTTTTTTTTTTTTAAATAAAGGTTTTTTTCAAGGTGTTTGTGTGTTTTTTTAAACATTTTTTTACGCTTTCTTTGTGAAATGGTAGGGGTACAATGTACCCCTTACCAATTCACATGGGGGGGGCCGGGATCTGGGGGTCCCCTTTGTTAAAGGGGTCTTCCAGATTCCGATAAGCCCCCCGCCCGCAGACCCCCACAACCACCGGGCAAGGGTTGTGGGAATGAGGCCCTTGTCCCCATCAACATGGGGACATCCTCCCCATGTTGAGGGCATGTGGCCTGGTACGGTTCAGGAGGGAGGGGGGCCGCTCTCTCGTCCCCCCCCCTTTTCCCCTGCGGCCGGCCAGGTTGCGTGCTCGGATAAGGGGTCTGGTATGGATTTTTAGGGGGACTCCACGCCATTTTTTTTTTTAAATTTGGGGTGGAGTTCCCCTTAAAATCCATGCCAGATCTGAAGGGCCTGGAATGGATATTTGGGGGAACCCTACGTCAATTTTTTTTAAAATTTGCGGCAGGGTTCCCCTTAATATCCATTCCAGACCTGAAGGGCCTGGTAATTGAATTCTGGGGAACCCCCACGCTTTTTTTTTTTTTTATCAATGACTTTTGTATGTATTGCCGGGAGCCGACAATTCATTAATAGCCGCGAGTGAGTTTTAAATGCATTTTTTTCTTTCAAAAATGACATTTTTTGCAGGGACAGTTCTAAGCACGGGAAACATGCGCCACTTTACATGCATATCATACACACCCCCCAGGTACGAAATTTAAAGGAATATTTCACTTTTATTTTTTCATTTTAAGCATTATTAAAATCACTGCTCCCGAAAAAACGGCCGTTTTTAAAACTTTTTTTTTGCATTGATACATGTCCCCTGGGGCAGGACCCGGGTCCCCAAACACTTTTTAGGACAATAACTTGCATATAAGCCTTTATAATTAGCACTTTAGATTTCGAACGTTCGAGTCCATTGTATTTAATAGGGTTCTAAAGTTCACACGAACATTTTGTCTGTTCGCAGGTTCTGGTGCGAACCGAACAGGGGGGTGTTCGGCTCATCCCTGCTTGCCAGCCCTTCACCAACAAACTGCCTCCTGCTACAGCCAAATATTTCACATTTTGACTTATCAGTCCAGAGTACCTGCTGCCATTTTTCTGCACCCCAGTTCCTATGTTTTCAGGCTTGATTCGCTTAAATTTGTTTCCATGACAATGGTATGGCTTTTTGGCAACAATTCTTCCATGAAGAACACTTCTGGCCAGACTTCTCCGGACAGTAGATGGGTTTAACTGGGTCCCACTGGTTTCCACCAGTTCTGGGCTGATGGCACTGCTGGATATTTTCTGATGTGAAAGGGAAGTAAGCACAATGTGTCTTTCATCTGCTGCATTAAGTTTCCTTCTACGGTCCTCATTGTTGCCCGTTTCTTTGTGCTTCTTCAAAAGAGCACAAAAAAAAACCCCAGTCTGCTTTGAAATCTTTGCCTGGAGGAGACCTTGCTAATGCAGTATAACTACCTTGAGTCTTGTTGCTGTGCTCAGTCTTGCCATGGTGTATGACCTGTGACATGAAACTGTCTTCCACAATCTCACCTTAGTAGCAGGGTTTGGCTGTTCCTCACTCAGTTTTACGCCCCCCCCCCCCCCCACACACACACACACAGCTGTTTTTGTTTCAGTTAATATGTTTCAACCTACGTATGAAATTGATGATCATTAGCACCTGCTTGGTATAATTGGTTAATCATACACTTGACCGTAATCCTACATAATCCCTGACTTGTGTACAAAGTATGCAAGTGTATGAATTGATGCTAGTTAGAAGCCAAAAGGTGGTCACACCAAATATTGATTTGATTTAGATTTTTCTTCTGTTCACTCACTTTGCATTTTGTAACTTGATAGAAATTAACAATTAAAAAATCAATATTTTTAAAGAAATTTAAAAATCGAAAAACAAAATATGATTGATCTAAAATCATTTTCTTTGAAGTAAAATATCATATTTTACTCACCAGATTAGGAGAACATGGAGTAGAAACGCCAGGACCTTAACTTATTTTTTTGATGTAGAGGGTTTTTTGTGAAGGTATTCAGATTAGGGGCAGGCTGACTCTTTACACCATTGACCCCCTAGCTTGTAACTGAAGAAATCAAGATTTAAGTGGCATACAAAAAAAATTGGCAAGCCCAGATACAGCTTTTTTCCAATATCAAATAAAAAAGAATAGTCATCAATCCAATGGATTTCGGGGGCCAAAACAATGTCCCTTTATCAGGGTGGCTTAGATTCCACAAATATCACTAGGGATCATTCCCAAATGTTGTGTGTGTGTGAAAGCTGAGCAGCCATGATAAAATGCATTGGATTGATATACATTTATTTGATTTGATTTTCAAACAAATCTGTATCTGAGCATGCAAATTTGTTTGGTATAGTGCCTCAGTCTGGACTTTCATTGTGGTTTACTCAACAGGAGAAGAAGCAAAACCAGTGATTGTACTGACCATACAACATGCAAATCTCCACCAATTCCAACATAAAGTTCATGATGTGCATCCAACTGAGATAATTAATATATCGAAGCAATCACTTGTATCAGCAACAGGAACACCGCACACTGAGATACAAAATAATCTTCCTTTATTAAATAGCCATCAGGAAAAAGTATTCTGATATGTTTTGGGCTAAGCACAATGCTTTCTCAAAAGTGCTGCGCCTAGTGCGAAACATGTCGGAATAGAACTCGTTCCTTCTTTTTTAATAAAGGAAGATTATTTTGCATCTTAATGTTCAGCATTCTTGTTGCTGAGTTATGACCACCGAGGAGTCCTGTACTTATACAAATTCCACCCTCACGTCCCATCTGTACTCACATGTCTAAGAGTACCCTCAATGTGCAGAAAAATGTTGCCTATGAGAAGGAGAAGAGAAGTTATTTTCACCGGCCAATCCATCTTAGGCTGTCACAGTCCATCCAAATATCAAACTAACCTGAATCCAGCATCACCCTAAGCACAAGACAGCAGGGATGCAAATCACCATCGCTATACAAATCATACACTGTTACCGTTCTGTGCCTGACCACTACACGGAGAACATGTCATCTACAGTCATCACACATCAATACTAGTATTATATTTAGAGAAAACAAGTACCCCCTTGGAGAATGGGATTTTATAAGTGACCAAAAACAAACGAATATAGTAAAAATTGATTTTAATTAGTACAAAGAAATATAATTTAAATTGTAAAAACTAGGTCATAAAGGACACTTTATACCATTCCATAAAATATGAAGATTGTGATACATATACAGACACATATAGACTCTCAGTTAAACCCAACGTTTCCGGCTTGATGCCCTTCTTCAGGGATTTTATAAACATATAGAGCCATGTCTATTCAGAAAACATATATCATTATAGTAGTAATGCATACAACAGATTATAATAGATAAAGAAAATAATTTTAAGCACAAACAAGGGCAAAACAACATCACGTACCAAGAAGTATCCAAAGCCCACATATATAATATGGGTTCTAAAAGGGTCCCATATGACAGTGAGAAAGTGGACGGATAATAATTAGTCACAATGGTATCCTCAAAAGCAAACACGGGTAACTAAGCGAAGGTCCCAAAAAGTTCCCCAGCAGGAAAAATTCTGATCAAAATGATCTAAAATGAAAAAACAAAATGTGGTAATACAATGCTGTATACAAAAGTATTAAGCCTCGTACACACGGCCGAGAATCCCGTTGTAAAAAAAAAACGTTGGTTTTCTCGACGAGATTCTTGTCAAGCTTGACGGGATTCTTGTCAAGCTTTCCTTGCATACACACTGTCAATTAAAAATCTCGTTGTTGTAAAGCGCAGTGACGTACAACACGTACAACGGCAGTATAAAGGGGAAGTTTGATTCCAATGGCCACCCCTTGGGCTGCTTTTGCTGATCTCGTGTTATTGCGCGTTAGTAAAAAGTTTGGTGAGAGACGATTTGCGCTTTTCAGACTCGTGCTTTTCAGTCCGTTACAGCATGACAAATGTGCTATCTCCATTACGAACGCTAGTTTTACCAGAAAGAGCGCCTCATACTTGATTCTGAGCAATGCGCGGTTTATTAAGACTCGGAAAAGCATACACACGACCAGTTTTCTCGTCGGGAAACAGGCCAACGAGAATCCCGACGAGAAAAACGAGAATCCTGATGAGAAAATAAAGAGCAGGTTCTCTATTTTTCTCGTCGAGATTCCCGGCAGTTTTCTTGATGAGAAACTATACACACGAACGGTTTTCTCGGCAAGAAAGCTCTCCCAGCAGTTTTCTTGTCGTTTCTTGCTGAGAAAAACGGTCGTGTATACGAGGCTTTACACAGAATACTGGGTCTTTAAATGGAAAAGAAAACACCAGCACACATACCTAGATAGGAGGCATAAAGAGAAATCACCCCAGACAATCAGCCATATAGATTGAAGCAAGTGTCAAAAAGACTGGAGAGCTCCAGTGGTTCCCCAGTCCAGGAAAATATACCTGTGAAAATGCAATCAGATGGTGATTTCAGGGGAGAGTTCAAGGTCAAAGCAACTAGAAAAGTACTAAGAAGTATTTGTTTCTCAAAATACTACCGCTTACCTTCACTGGTGTGTGTACTGAGCATGCCTGTAATCAGAGCCGTCGCAGCTGTGTGTACATGCCACGAATGGCCCTGATATAGTCCCAGGTGACGTCTGCGCATGCGCACTGGCAGCGCGGCGTCATGACGCACAGCCAGTGACGAAAGAGAATCACTGCATATGTGCGGCAAGCAGGGGACTCAGACCAACTCTTCAGAGAGCTCAGGACCCCGCCCAGGACAAGCATGACAGCTTCCTGCGCTCAATGAACACCGACGCACACTCACAGCGCAGCCATTACATTTTAAAGGGGCATCCCGCAAAAAGCAAAGAATGTCCCCCCTCGTGCGTTGGGTGAGAAAACCGTGAGGGAGAGGAGGACCAATCATACAACCAAAAAAGGGCAATAAACATTGAAATGTAAATTAACGGAGGGATAAAAGATCCAAAAAATTATAAAGGTAATCACCAACAGGGAAAACAGAAAAGAGGAAAAAGGAAAAGGGGGAAAAAAGAGAAATTAGAAAACGGGGTAAAAACAATGGAAGAAAAGGGGAAAGGAACTGCTACTGTATATATGTGGTGATAAATATAGCTGGAAAGGAACATGAGAGGAAATAACGTTTTCATTCCTCCCATCCTCCAGATGAAAAGCCTTCCAGAAAAAAACGATAGCTGACCATGTCATTAAGGCCAGGTGGTGAGGTGCCATTTAGAGTAGCTATACAGTTTCACGCTGTAATAGAGTTCTATTCCAGTCCCCACCCCGAGTGCTAGGATGCAATCTATCAAGAATGAGGAATCTTATTTGGGGAAATTTGCTACCATGGACATCTCTCACGTGTCTCCCCAAACGGAGCTCTGGACAGGATTTTTTCATGGTTGAAATATGTCTGTATGCTCTTTTCTGAAACTCTTGTTTTGTTTTGCCTATATAGAATGAACTACATTGGCAAACTAACATATAGACCACTCCTAAGGTCTTGCAATTAGCATCTAAGGTCTTGCAATTAGCATAATGTGCTGGTCTGAAAATCTTGCCATTGGGAAGTGTAATATTATCACCAATATACATGTACTGACACAGGTTACAACCACCGCACCAGAAGGTGCCCAGGCGCTTACAAGGGTCAGTACGGAATTCTCCTGTGAATTCACTTTGTGTCAATACATCTTTTAAAGATTTTGTTCTACGATAAGTGATGGAGGGACTTGGTGAAACAAAAGGACACAAAAGAAAGGTCAATATTTGGGAGGTGCCAGTACTTATAGATAATTATTTTTATTTGTTTATATTGTTTAGTATATCTTGTAATGATTCTAAGATTAGTAGATTGATCAATATTAGGTATAGTTTTAGTTAGTGTGTTAAAAAGTAAATTGTGTCTGGATCTCAGAATGGCCTGTTTAAAGGCCTTTTTCAGGCATGTTGGAGAATAGCCTATAAGTAATATTCTGTCTCTTAATTTGTCTGCCTCCTTACGAAAAACTGAATCATGTGTACAGTTGCGGCATATCCGCAAGTATTTGCTAAAAGGAATCAACTTAATCAAAGGTGCCGGATGGGCACTATTGGCATGAAGGATGGTGTTGCTAGCTGTATCCTTGCGGTACAGTGAGCTAATGAGTGTACCATCCTTTTGTTTAGATATCGTTATATCCAAGAAATGTATACTGGAATTACTGTGCGGCATGGTAAAACTCAGATTATACACATTTTGGTTCATTGCTGAAATACATGAATTCAATAAGTCAAGTGACCCAGCCCCCCCCCCCCCCCCCCAACGATCAAAATATCATCTATATAGCGATGCCAACTTAAAATCTTCTCCGTAAAGGAGAACAGGGCATCATCTGTCAAAAAAGTTTGTTCCCACTCCCCCAGGTACAAATTGGCGTAGGATGGGGCACAACAAGTCCCCATCGCTACGCCTTGTATCTGGAGGTAGTGGGAACCATCAAATGAAAAAACGTTGTGCATAAATATATACTCTAATGCCAAAAGGAGAAATTGGTTAAACGGACGGTTGTCCTTATGGGATTGTGAAATAGCATGGCCAATGGCCCTGATGCTTTGCTGGTGGGGGATGGAGCTATACAAAGCTTCAACATCAACTGTCACCAGCACCAGGGGACTGGAATAGAACTCTATTACAGCATGAAACTCGCTGGATAGCTACTCTAAATGCCACCTCACCGCCTGGCCTTAATGACATGGTCAGCTATCGTCCTTTTCTGAAAGGCTTTTCATCTGTGCGTCGGTGTTCATTGAGCGCAGGACACCGTCACGCTTGTCCTGGGCGGCATCCTGCACTCTCTTAACAGTTGGTCCGAGTCCCCTGCTTGCCGCACATGTGCAGTGATTCTCTTTCGTCACTGGCTGTGCGTCATGACGCCACGCTGCCAGTGCGCATGCGCGGACGTCACCTGGGCCTATATCAGGGCCGTTCGTGGCATGTACACACAGCTGCGACAGCTCTGATTAGAGGCATGCTCAGTACACACTCCAGTGAAGGTAAGTGGTAGTATTTTGAGAAACAAATACTTCTTAGTACTTTTCTAGTTGCTTTGACCTTGAACTCTCCCCTGAAACCACCATCTGATTGCATTTTCACAGGTATATTTTCCTGGACTGGGGAACCACTGGAGCTCTCCAGTCTTTTTGACACTTGCTTCAATCTAGATGGCTGATTTTCTGGGGTGATTTATCTTTATACCTCCTATCTAGGTATGTGTGCTGGGGTTTTCTTTTCCATTTAAAGACCCAGTATTCTGTGTAATACTTTTGTATACAGCATTGTATTACCACATTTTGTTTTTTCATTTTAGATCATTTTGATCAGAATTTTTCCTGCTGGAGAACTTTTTGGGATCTTCGCTGAGTTACCCGAGTTTGCTTTTGAGGATACCATTGTGACTAATTATTATCCGTCCACTTTCTCGCTGTCATATGGGACCCATTTAGAACCCATATTATATATGTGGTCTTTGGATACGTGATGTTGTTTTGCCCTTGTTTGTGCTTAAAAATATTTTCTTTATCTATTATAATCTGTTGTATGCATTACTACTATAATGATATATGTTTCTTTCTCGTACATCTCGGGACACAGAGCACTATAGTAATTATTATATGGGTTATACGCCCACCTTTAGGTGATGGACACTGGCATAATCAAGACAGGAAGTCCCCCCATATAACCCCTCCCATACCGGGAGTATCTACGTTTTTTCGCCAGTGTCTAAGGTGTTGGTCACAGTTAATTGTATGCTAAAGATGCTCCATAGATGGCCTGGTCAGGGAGCTACGCTATCGGATCCATTCAAAATGTCTATAACAAAGACAAAAGTGGATGGTACCCCAGTCTCGGTACTGAAGAACGAGGTCTTGCCTGTAACGCTTTTCTCAGGAGAGCTGGGCCCTGGAATCCGGCACCTTGGTCACATTGCTATACCACAGGTTTGCTCTGGCAGGGCGCTATACAGGTCCAAGGCAGTGGACCCTACATACAGAGGGGACCCCGTCCTTGAAGGTCTGGCATGAATGAATGAATGAGTGAATTGTATAGCGCTCACATGCAAACTGAATCGCCTCTAGGCGCTTTTTGCAGCCAGTGTCTGCTTGGCTGGTGCGGTCATTTTACCCCCTAGGATCTCGACAGGCTTGGGACACACAGTCGTACACACATATATACATATATACTTGGCCAATTTAGACAAGATCCAATTTACCTACCGGCATGTCTTTGGAGTGTGGGAGAAAACCAGAGTACCCGGAGGAAACCCACACAGACACAGGGAGAACATACAAACTCCAGGCAGATGGTATCGTGGTCGGGATTCGAACCAGCGACCCTTTTGCTGCTAGTTGAAAGTGCTAACCACTACACCACTGTGCAGCCCGCCGTGATGGGTGGAGATTGGGTCACTGTGATATTCCAGCAGCACCCTGCGGCGGGAAGAGTAAGTTAAGAAGATCCTGGGATATCAGGAGCAGTTCTGCCTACCTTTCCCTGGTCGTTAGCCACCTGAAAGGGGTAAGAAAATAGGGGCCATTTGCCATAAAATAATTTTTGGATCCGTTTGCTGCTCCTCTCCTCCCCCCCCCCCTCAGATTCCTGGTGTGAATCGTCGCACGCTCGCGCGCGGGAGTTCCCTCCTTTAATTATTGTGAGAGAGAGGACGTCACAGGGAGGGCGGCTCTCTGCACCGCCGGCGTGCACGTGGATCAGCGTGCACGTTTTTTCTCACGGCGTAGGCACAGACAGGCGGCTTCATTTAAGTTCAGGCTGTGTAAGTATATGGTGGCTGACGCTGGGACACAGGCACTATCCAGGGAGATTTAAGCTGGCTGTTGGGCACAGGCATTCCAAGATCAATCTACTCAGCATCTGGCGGGCATTTAACAGCGGCATATTTACCATTGCTAAGACTGAGCTCATCAATAGATGCATATTTAACAGTACCTCTGCTTTGTGCTTAGGACTATGTATTCCTGAAAGAGAGGGACTAACAGGGAGAAGGGGCGCAAAGACACAGCGGTCAGGCTCTGGGGGTCCCAGTCGCGCCTCCACAGTACCACCCTCCCCTGAGAGTCCTGAAACGGCTGACCAAACTGAGCCAGCAGATTTGTCAGGCATTGTAGCTACCTCCAACACTCCAGCCTCTGCATATGTCACTAAGGATGACTTGGCTGCAGCTTTAGCTGGTTTGGAGGGAAAGATCGCATCCTCCTCCCAGGCTGGGAAGAAGCGCAAAGGAGAGGGTGCAGAGGGGGAAGCAAAAAGAAAAAGAGTGAACTAGGGAAAGGCATTTATAATTTAACTGACATTATATAAATAAAATATGCACCCAGTAAATCTTTTAATCAGTTTGAAGCTTTTATAGACCTACAGAAATTCATCAGGAAACTCAACTTGAAAAAACATTTTTTAGAAAGGGGGGACATCAACCCGCGGCAGTGTAACACTATCTACAAACATAGTGAATTGAAAAACAAGTCCACGTTCAACACCAAATCCAGTACCAATCAACATATAGAGGTCTTTAAAAGAATGGTGGAAAAAGAGATTAAATGTATTATACCAGAAAAACAAAACCCAACAGATAGGATATGGCAAGGTATCAAGAAATTAGAAAAAAGGAAGGATATAGTGGTCAGACCAGCAGACAAAAGGGGGGGGGCTTGTGGTATTGACAAAACAGGACTATGGGATCGAATTGGAGAGACTGGTCCAAGACAGAACCACATACCAAATACTGAAAAAGAATCCAAATAAAGAACTTTAATCCAAACTGAAATAATTTTTGAATACAGGAGTGGCAGCCCATTCTTAGGGACAAGGTAATTTGTCACCCCCCGTTTCTAGCCTACATTTCAATACTTTGTCCCACAATGTGGGATCAAACTGATGGATTGATCTATCCATTGCAGATTTTGATACGGCTACACGAGGGCACTCTCTTACTATATGACGCCTTATGACCAACTGCTGTCTGTGGGGGATGCCCTGGCGCCCTGCTATGTGCCTGAATTTCTACCACCTCAGTTCCCGGGATGGGCAGTCTTACGGCCCATCTCTCATACACATCACAATGAGACACACTATGTAAGTAATCAGAACTGACTTCATTGTCTTTTCTGAGGAATATATATTTATATACCCTGACCATATTTAATTGTGTTATTCCAGATACCCCATTACATCTGCCCCTGAGGAGTGTTTTTCCTACACGAAACGTGTCGGTCTTACAAAGGATGTAGCTACTAGCGCAAATGGGATTCTATTTCAGATTGACCTATTTTTATGATTTCTTGTATACTGTACATTTCCTTATCACATGTATTGTATTTTTGCTCAGTTTATATGTGTCCATACATTCCCTCATTGATATTATTGAATCACTTATTGCTATGCATGATTATACCAATATATTTTTTATATAGACATCACGATGGTTATATATACATTGTGTACTTTTTGTCGGTTTTATTGTATGTATTTTATATTTAATACATGTATGCAATATCAAATGTTTCATTTCTTTATCCCCATCCAGCCCACCATTTCAATCAAAGTCCCAAATTCCCCCTGCCTTTTCTCTTGCATATGGGATGGAGATGCATCCTTTGATGCAGTCTCATTCAAAGACCCAAAGCGCCTATGGCGTCCCCCTTTGTCTCTACATATATCAGGGATGGAAATGGTGGTCTGTAGCTGGCAGTGTTCCCCTGCCATCTTTATATATGGGGTTGTCCTGCTGTGTGGTGTGACTTCGTCCACACAAACAGGACACCATCAATGTTCCCATCATGTGAATGGGCTGATAAGCACATTACTGAGAATGGATGTGTCACTGTGCATTTTGGGTCACTCTCTGCCCGTTACCCGGGACTGTGATGCGCTCTGAGTGCCCCCCCGCACTCTCCCCTTGGGGGTGTGGGCGGGTGCCATCAGCGCATTGGCGCCACGCATCGCCCATTCAGGTGACGCCCCCTTCGGGCGTCACGCTGTTGAGCGTCACTATCCATCTCAACCGACTAGTGGGATCACGTGGTGCCAGTGCTGGGCGGGTCTATATACCGCCGGCATTGGTCCCCGCCTCCCGCAGTGTCGAGCCAGCGTGACGTTGGTGGTGTCTTCGTGCGCGTGCAGGACGCAACACAGGGCTTCTCCTCAACTTCAGCTCTTCACACAGACGCCCCAACTCTGACCAGCCTCTGCCCCCCACATGGGTACAAGGTATCTATCCACCACCTCCCTCGCAGTCCATATTTCCATACCCTTCTCCACCAAGTGGGACTCCACTGATGGACTTATTTATCCTTTACAGATACGGATACTGCCATGTGAGGGAATTTGCGTCTCCACTACTCTCTTTAACCTTTAGATGCTTGGGGGAGCCTGCATGGGCGCCATGATGTGTATCTGAATTGTTGCCACCCCATTCTTAGGGACAAGGTAATTTGTCACCCCCCGTTTCTAGCCTACATTTCAATACTTTGTCCCACAATGTGGGATCAAACTGATGGATTGATCTATCCATTGCAGATTTTTATACGGCTACACGAGGGCACTCTCTTACTATATGACACCTTATAACCAACTGCTGTCTGTGGGTGATGTCCTGGTGCCCTGCTATGTGCCTGAATCTCTGCCACCTCAGTTCCCGGGACGGGCAGTCTTACGGCCCATCTCTCATACACATCACAATGAGACACACTATGTAAGTAATCAGAACTGACTTCATTGTCTTTTCTGAGGAATATATATTTATATACCCTGACCATATTTAATTGTGTTATTCCAGATACCCCATTACATCTGCCCCTGAGGAGTGTTTTTCCTACACGAAACGCGTCAGGCATACAAAGGATGTAGCTACTAGCGCAAATGGGATTCTATTTCAGATTGACCTATTTTTATGATTTCTTGTATACTGTACATTCCCTTATCACATGTATTGTATTTTTGCTCAGTTTATATGTGTCCATACATTCCCTCATTGATATTATTGAATCACTTATTGCTATGCATGATTATACCAATATATTTTTTATATAGACATCACGATGGTTATATATACATTGTGTACTTTTTGTCGGTTTTATTGTATGTATTTTATATTTAATACATGTATGCAATATCAAATGTTTCATTTCTTTATCCCCATATAGCCCACCATTTCAATCAAAGTCACAAATTCCCCCTGCCTTTTCTCAGCCATGTATAGGGTAACCCAGTACAATTACTTGGGGATAGCTGTGGGTGAATATACACCAGGAATAGGCGGAATATGTAACTTAGGTGCATTTAACAAACGAGTGCTGCTATTTCCAGAAGGTTCTCATCTTTGGTAGATAGACAACACTCCAGTAGTTAAAATGGCAGCCAGGACACTTCCAGTACGCGGAGATTGTACTTCCGACCGGAAGTGGTAATAGATAGGGCATCGCCATCAGCTAAGATGGAGTATATGCCACTTCTGATCATACGGAACGGCCACCCTTCAAAGCAGAGATGGAGATAGGTTAGTAAACAGCGGAAGCTAAGATGGAGTACATGCCACTTCCGGTCATACGGAGCGGCCACCCTTCACAGCAGAGATGGTGATAGGTTAGTAAACAGCGGAAGGGGGTATAAATTAAAGGACAGGTGATTAGGGATGAGCTTCGAGTTCGAGTCGAACTCATGTTCGACTCGAACATTGCCTGTTCGCCCGTTCGCCGAACAGCGAACAAATTGGGGTGTTCGCGGCAAATTCGAAAAATCTATGGGAGAAATCTAAAGTGCTAATTATAAAGGCTTATATGCAAGTTATTGTCCTAAAAAGTGTTTGGGGACCGGGGTCCTGCCCCAGGGGACATGTATCAATGCAAAAAGAAGTTTTAAAAACGGCCGTTTTTTCGGGAGCAGTGATTTTAATAATGCTTAAAATGAAAAAATAAAAGTGAAATATTCCTTTAAATTTCGTACCTGGGGGGGTGTGTATGATATGCATGTGAAGTGGCGCATGTTTCCCGTGCTTAGAACTGTCCCTGCAAAAAATGTCATTTTTGAAAGAAAAAAATGCATTTAAAACTGACTCGCGGCTATTAATGAATTGTCGGCTCCCGGCAATACATACAAAAGTCATTGATAAAAAAAAAAAAAAGCGTGGGGGTTCCCCAGAATTCAATTACCAGGCCCTTCAGGTCTGGAATGGATATTAAGGGGAACCCCGCCGAAAATTTTAAAAAAAATTGACGTGGGGTTCCCCCAAATATCCATTCCAGGCCCTTCAGATCTGGCATGGATTTTAAGGGGAACTCCACCCCAAATAAAAAAAAAATGGCGTGGAGTCCCCCTAAAAATCCATACCAGACCCCTTATCCGAGCACGCAACCTGGCCGGCCGCAGGGGAAAAGGGGGGGACGAGAGAGCGGCCCCCCCTCCCTCCTGAACCGTACCAAGCCACATGCCCTCAACATGGGGAGGATGTCCCCATGTTGATGGGGACAAGGGCCTCATCCCCACAACCCTTGCCCGGTGGTTGTGGGGGTCTGCGGGCGGGGGGCTTATCGGAATCTGGAAGACCCCTTTAACAAAGGGGACCCCCAGATCCCGGCCCCCCCCCTATGTGAATTGGTAAGGGGTACATTGTACCCCTACCATTTCACAAAGAAAGCGTAAATTTTTTTAAAAAAAAACACACAAACACCTTGAAAAAGTCCTTTATTAAAAAGCAAAAAAACATTCGAGCGGTGAAATCCAGTGTCCCGCGGCGATCCCGATGTCCAGCGCTGTCCTTCATTGGTTGTGCCTGAGCGGACCTGATGGGGAACTCCCTCTCAGTATTTTAAATGTATAGACCCGCCCCTTCTAAAGTTCCCCATCAGATCCGCTCAGCGGACCAGATGCGGAACATGAGAAGGGGCGGGTCTATACATGTATTACCAAAGTGAGAGCAGTTCCCCATCAGGTCCGCCCCCTCGGTATGTCGGACCCGCCTACGTCATTGGCTTGAGCGGGGAACTTCCTTCACTGTGTAATTTAAATTTACATAGTGAAGGAAGTTCCCCGCTCAAGCCAATGACGTAGGCGGGTCCGACATACCGAGGGGGCGGACCTGATGGGGGACTGCTCTCACTTTGGTAATACATGTATAGACCCGCCCCTTCTCATGTTCTGCATCTCGTCCGCTGAGCGGACCTGATGGAGAACTTTAGAAGGGGCGGGTCTATACATTTAAAATACTGAGAGGGAGTTCCCCATCAGGTCCGCTCAGGCACAACCAATGAAGGACAGCGCTGGACATCGGGATCGCCGCGGGACACTGTATTTCATCGCTGGAATGTTTTTTTTTTTTTTTTTAAATAAAGGACTTTTTCAAGGTGTTTGTGTGTTTTTTTAAACATTTTTTTACGCTTTCTTCGTGAAATGGTAGGGGTACAATGTACCCCTTACCAATTCACATGGGGGGGGGCCGGGATCTGGGGGTCCCCTTTGTTAAAGGGGTCTTCCAGATTCCGATAAGCCCCCAGCCCGCAGACCCCCACAACCACCGGGCAAGGGTTGTGGGGATGAGGCCCTTGTCCCCATCAACATGGGGACATCCTCCCCATGTTGAGGGCATGTGGCTTGGTACGGTTCAGGAGGGAGGGGGGGCCGCTCTCTCATCCCCCCCTTTTCCCCTGTGGCTGGCCAGGTTGCGTGCTCGGATAAGGGGTCTGGTATGGATTTTTAGGGGGACTCCACGCCATTTTTTTTAAATTTGGGGTGGAGTTCCCCTTAAAATCCATGCCAGATCTGAAGGGCCTGGAATGGATATTTGGGGGAACCCCACGTCAATTTTTTTTTAAATTTGCGGCGGGGTTCCCCTTAATATCCATTCCAGACCTGAAGGGCCTGGTAATTGAATTCTGGGGAACCCCCACGCTTTTTTTTTTTTTTTTATCAATGACTTTTCTATGTATTGCCGGGAGCCGACAATTCATTAATAGCCGCGAGTGAGTTTTAAATGCATTTTTTTCTTTCAAAAATGACATTTTTTGCAGGGACAGTTCTAAGCACGGGAAACATGCGCCACTTCACATGCATATCATACACACCCCCCAGGTACGAAATTTAAAGGAATATTTCACTTTTATTTTTTCATTTTAAGCATTATTAAAATCACTGCTCCCGAAAAAACTGCCGTTTTTAAAACTTCTTTTTGCATTGATACATGTCCCCTGGGGCAGGACCCAGGTCCCCAAACACTTTTTAGGACAATAACTTGCATATAAGCCTTTATAATTAACACTTTAGATTTCGAACGTTCGAGTCCATTGTATTTAATAGGGTTCTAAAGTTTACACGAACATTTTGTCTGTTCGCAGGTTCTGGTGCGAACCGAACAGGGGGGTGTTCGGCTCATCCCTGCAGGTGATTAGTAGGCAGCTTCCTGATGACGCATTAACTGCAAAATGCATTGAGGCTGCGGGACATTTTGCTTGTCATTTTTGGCAATCTAAACAAGATTGGATACGCTATTCAGCACAAGGAGGGAGTTCAAGGGGCACTCGTGCAGACCAGACATATATACCACCTATACATTGCTGGATCATCTCAGTGCCGGCTCTGAGGCACATATAAATGTGAGTGAATGGCATTTTTTCAACTTTAATAAATATTTTAAAAAACATACTGCACTATGATGGCCCTTTATGTATTTTATAAGCAATCATAGAGTGACATAAACCATCAGCATATTGGGAGGAACTGCTGGATAAGTCTGGTGTAAGGAGCGGTTATCCATATGAACCAAAGGCGCACATATTCATCCTATCTGGTGAGTGGCCACTCTAACTGGTGGAGGTTTAAGTACACATGTGGTGAAGATGAAAGCCTAGCAAGTCACTGTGGATAGAAACTATTGCCGGCACTGGATTATTGGGACATTTATTTTTCTGGAGATATATTCACATAATATTGTAACAAACTATACCTAATTGCATTTAATTATTTAATTTTTTTTATATATTTTGTGAGTGGAATTCACACCATATGGCACAAGGTACTGTTTGTTACATATGCACTTTAAAATCACAGCAGGTATTCCTGCTATTTATGGCACGCATAATTTAAATAGATCGGTATAGTAATTGTAATTATTGTTTAGAGCACCAAGTTCACATATTGTTTAGATTATCACAGGTGTAGTGATTTTAGTCAGCGCAATCCACCTTTTTACAGTATTTTCTTCATTTAACCTATATGGGTGTATGACAACAGATTGCAGCAGACTGCTAATTTAGTATCTTAGCGCCGGTAACACACATATTTCAGAGATCTGAAAATGGCTGCGCAGCAAAACTCCCCATTCAACCTGATGGAGCATGAGAGGTCCTGCAAAAAAGAATGGAAGAAACTGCCAAAAATACAGTATGTTTGGCAAGCTTGTAGCATCATACTCAAAAAGACTTAAAGCGAAAGTAAACCCATCGATTTAACAGTTTCAAAAAGCAATTAAATTCCCGGCATGCCGGGAATGCCAACTGTCACATTGGTTGTGCTCTCAACCAAACTGTGAAACCATCCAATGGTTGGTGTCATAACTGGTCACATGTGCAGCATCATGGCAGTTGAAGATTAAACAGAGGCCAATATGGCAGCTTCCTTGCCTGAAAATGATAGGAGGGTTTACTTCCACTTTAAGGCTGTAATTGGTGCCAAAGGTGCTTCAACAAAGTATTGAGCAAAGGCTGACTTACTGTCTGTAAATGTGATATTTTTCGTTTTTTATTTTTAATAAATTTTCAAAGATTTCCAACAAACTTCTTTTATGTTGTCATTATGGGGAATTGTTTGTAGAATTTTGAGGAAAATAATGAATTTATTCCATTTTGGAATAAGGCTGTTTCATTAAAAAAAAAGGAAAAGTGGAGCGCTGTGAATACTTTCTGGATGCACTGTATGATTGAGAACAAAATTCAGTAAAACAAAGCAAAAAAATTCTAAATAAATTTCAGTCGTTAATAAAGATCGCTCAAAAGTACATTCAGTCTGCACTGACCTACATCAAAGTCCCCCTTATGACCGAGTCCCCCCTAACATCACTGGGGAATGTTAGAGAAAGTGGTGTAATTTGTATGTTGGTCGTTTGATTTTCTGTTATTTATTGTATGTAATATTTTAATAGGATGGTATGGTTAATTACAGAACAGTATTTATCTAGTTTTATGTAGTATTGATTTCTGTTATTGGTAGTTTTATAGTTGTAGTGCCTTGCTATTGTGATCTTTGTATTGTCTTGTTGAATTCAACAAGACAATACAAATATCACAATAGCAAGGCACAGTTGATCTTTGTAATTTCACTTTGGGATTAATAAAGTATTCTGAATCTGAAGAATCCCCCTTACATGGCAGTGCCCGATTGAATCCCCCCTTACATCCTCCTTATGTCAAAGTTCCCACAGAGTCCCCCCTTACATCAGGGACCCTGGGCCATAGCTTGGAGACCCCTACTCTTGATCAATAAATATTTCACAAATCTATCTATCTTTTTACTGTGACTTGGCTCCCACACTGGCCCAGATAACTGCCCCCTTTGGGGCTTGCAAGGTCCTGTTGGTCAGGGCTGGCTCTCTGCGGGTAAGTCTTCCTCATCCAAATTGTCTAGGGTCGACACGTATGGGGGGATCTTTATGATGGATTGTATGTTTTTTGATTGATTTTCTGATCTGGTCCAGACCTGTGGTAGACAGATTCTGGTTCCATATTTTGTCAGAAAATTTCTCTAACTTATTTATATTCATATCTTTATTCCTTTTAGAGATATCTATACATACAAACTTTGAAAATAAACTCCTGAAGAAGCGGTCATACAGCGAAACATGTAGAGATGGAACTGTCAAGGGACGAAAATCTGACCCCTCCCTGCACAGATGGTTGCACATTTGTGTTTAGGCTCCATGCACACTGGACGCTAAAAAAAAGCTATAAAAAACGCCAGTAGCTTTGCAGGGAGCCTTTCAACATTTTATAGCGTTTTTGCAATAGCGTTTTTTTTTTTAAATGGATCAAAAAAACGCAAAAAAACGCTGGCGAGCTGCGTTTTTGAGTGTTTATTAGCGTTTATTAGCGTTTTGTGTTTTTTTCCCACCGAAAAATGGCACTTTGAACACGAATTTCTTGCGTTCAGAAAAAAGACCATTAACTCCACTGCTCATTAATGCTAAAAAACGACCATGTGTGCATGAACACATAGGCTAACATAGAGTGCAGTTAATGGGCTTTTTAAAAAAACGCCAAAACGCGAATAAACTGCAGTTTATCAGCTTCAGTGTACATGGAGCCTAATGCCGCGTAAACTAAACAGCATTAAAAACGACAAGAAAAATTAGAACATGTTCTAATTTTTCTCGTCGTTTTTTTCGACATGTTTTCCGCGGCAGTGTTTGCCCACAGACGGCCCACGGCAGTGTTTGCCCACAGACGGTCGTTTTTCTCGACAAGAGAAAAAACGATGTGAAAAACGACCGTGTGTGGGGAACAAGCTGTTCCCTTGTTTTTAATGACATTATTCACGGCGGTTTTTTAACCGCCGTGAATAATGATCGTGTGTACGCGGCATAACAGTTCCTATTTTCAGAGGTATCAAATTATGTGTTCTGTATCCTAGCTCTAAAGGACTATTCTTAACTCTGTGTTTTCTCTTAATAAATTTATATTTTTGTATATATCGTTTATGTGAGTCTTTATCATGCCAGGAAAGTCCAAAGTTGCCTCAAAACCTCTGCTTTTCTTTTTGCTTTAAATATTTCACAAAGTCCTTTAAACGATATGAACTTTTGAACTTGGTGCTCCTCAATATCCACCCTATAGATACAATGCAGTAAGCGTTGTCACCCTACAACAAGATCGCTAGGTGAAAAATAAAGCATGAAAAGCCTGAAAAAAAGAAAATGAATGCAGCAATCACATCTAAGAACTGGTGAGCTGCAATATATGAGTTTTTTGTTCTTGGGTTTACATATGGTTTAAGCCAATTGTATCTCATAAACAGAGATATGGTTACATCTGTGGGTCTAATGGTGGCTATTGGCTCCCAGACCGCAGCCTGCGTGACTTCCCATGCAGTATACACACAACACAAATAGCGTAGCTGAGAGTGTGTACTTAACAAATAAGGCGGCACGCTCGGAGTGGAGGCTTCATTTCCATAGTGTGTGTGAGACCACTCCATGCACTTCACCCGGACGTAGGAATAGGCAAATGAACACAGTTCACATAAACAGTGGGACTAGGTCAGCACTTTACTCCTCACTCTTTATGTAAGACCAGAGAGATATGTCATAGGGACAAGCTTCATTCACACCAACCAGGTAGGCTGGGACTAGTAGTTCACTAGTAGCATAGTCCCCCATTGTCACAACTGCTATGTCACTGTATATAATCTGTCACCAACCAGCAGAAGTATTCTCACTGGGTCATGGGAGATCAGGTACCATGTATTCCAGGGAAGCCTCTAATAACTCTGCATCTTATTATGAGACGTACGTTTTACAAAATGAACAACATAATGAGATTTCTTTTTTATCCATTTACAATATACGGTATATACACAGTACCAGTGGCAGGTGGTGCTCAAAATTTTTGGGGGGGCGCAAACAAACTGAAAAAAAAAAAATCAATTGCCGCCACTGTGCCCATTAAACGCAGCCACTGTGCCCAAACGCCACCAGTTTGCCCCCTCAAATACAGCCAGTTTGTTTCCATATACAGCCAGTGTGCCCCCATATATATATATATATATAACCAGTGTGCCCCTATATATACAGCCAGTGTGCCCCCATATACAGCCAGTGTGCCCCCATATACAGCCAGTGTGCCCCCATATACAGCCAGTTTGTCCCCATATATAGCCAGTGTGCCCCCATATATATAGCCAGTGTGCCCCCATATACAGCCAGTGTGTCCCCATATATATAGCCAGTGTGCCCCCATATACAGCCAGTTTGTCCCCATATACAGCCAGTTCCCCCCAAATGCAGCCAGTTTGTCCCCCATATACAGCCAGTTCCCCCCAAATGCAGCCAGTTTGTCCCCCATATACAGCAAGTTCCCCCCAAATGCAGCCAGCGTGTCCCCCATATACAGCCAGTTCCCCCCAAATGCAGCCAGTTTGTCCCCCATATACAGCCAGTTCCCCCCAAATGCAGCCAGCGTGTCCCCCATATACAGCCAGTTCCCCCCATATTCAGCCAGTTTGTCCCCCATATACAGCCAGTTCCCCCCATATTCAGCCAGTTTGTCCCCCACATTCAGCCAGTTCCCCCCATATTCAGCCAGTTTGTCCCCCATATACAGCCAATTCCCCCCATATTCAGCCAGTTTGTCCCCCATATTCAGCCAGTTCCCCCCATATTCAGCCAGTTTGTCCCCCATATACAGCCAGTTCCCCCCAAATGCAGCCAGTTTGTCCCCCAAATGCAGCCTGTTCCCCCCAAATGCAGCCAGTTTGTCCCCCATATACAGCCAGTTCCCCCCAAATGCAGCCTTCCCCCCCCCCCAGCCCTGCACTTACCTTCCTCGGTCCGCGCCGTCCTCGATGTGTTCTCCCGCCCTCGATGTCGCTTCAGCCAATCAGGTTACCGGTAACCAGATCCGGTGAACCTTATTGGCTGAAACCTCCACACAGTCTTCTCCAAGAAACGCACCCCCGTGCATACCTGGGAGGAGTTTTTGGAAGCCGAATACAGCGTGAGAGCTGTATTCGGAAAGCCTATCAGAGCCGCTGGCTCTGATAGGCACTTCCAAGTTACACCCACCGCCGGCCGCCGCTCTAATTCATATGGCCGGCGCTCACCAGGAGGCCGGCCATATGTATAGTGGGCAGCGCGGCAGCGGTGACAATACACAGATTCATGCAATGCATGAATCTGTGTATTGTCTTTCAGTGGCGGTGCGGGAGCGAGAGGGGGCGGCGCTCCGGCGCCCTCTATGGACGCACCGCCACTGCACAGTACTGTGCAAACGTTTTAGGCAGATCTCACCCATGATCTCACCATCATGGAGTCTGTCTGGGATTACA